>CM060447.1:182681277-183019496 GCA_030545235.1 Helianthus tuberosus | reverse complement strand
AACACTTTCAGTCCCTCATATTATTCTTCACATATCAATACTCCGGCCTTAATAAGAACCTTGTCCTCAAGGTTATTCCTGAACTTGTAACTCAAAATTAGGAAACCTGAGAATGAATTCATGACGATCCTCCCATGTGGCTTCCAACACAGATTGACCAGTCCATTGAACTAAGACTTGACCCACCCCTCTCTTGCCTTTCCGTATGAACCTGTGATCCAATACCTTCAATGGCTTTAAAGAAAATCTTGCAGCTTGTGGAATAGGGGTAATAGAAGTTGGAGGGCCTTGAGCTTGCTTTAATAATGACACATGAAACACAGGGTGTAATTGAGACTCCTCAGGTAGATCTAGCTTATAAGCAACCTCCCCAATCTTCTGAACTATCAAGTAAGGACCATAATATTTGGGTGACATTTTAGAGAAAGCAGCTCCTCTCAGGGTAGTTTGAACATAAGGTATTAGTTTCAAGTAGACCCAAGTGCCAGGAGTGAAAATTCTATCAGTTCTGTGCTTGTTAGCTTGCTGTTTTAATCTGTTCTGGGCCATCAACAGTGTAGACCTTAGGACAGAAATAGCTTCCTCTCTTGCACACATCTCAGAATCAATTCCATCTACATTGGTATCCCTGTGAATGTAGGGAACATGAAGAGGAGGTGCATACCCATACAAAGCTTGAAAAGGAGTGGACTTTATTGCAGTATGGTAGTTGGTGTTATACCACCATTCTGCTAATGATAACCAATGAAACCAGGAATGAGCATAGTGCAAGATCATGCACCTCAGATAAGCCTCCAAGCATCTGTTTACCACCTCAGTTTGACCATCACTCTGAGGGTGATAAGCTGTGGACATGGCCAAGGAAATTCCCTGCAGTCTGGTGAATTCCTGCCAAAACTTGCTGAGAAAAATTGAATCCCTGTCTGAAACAATGGTGGAAGGCCATCCATGCAACTTGTATACATTATCTATGAAAGCCTGAGCCACCGAAGTTGCAGATAGTGGATGTGTCATTCCAATAAAGTGTGCATATTTTGTCAATCTGTCTACCACCACAAATATGACATTTTTACCCCTGGAAGTGGGAAGTCCAGTAATAAAGTCCATACTAATGTCTGAGAAGACACACGTAGGAATAGGCAATGGTTGAATTAACCCAGGGTAAGCTGTGGTCTCATACTTGGCTTGCAGACATATTCCACATCTTCTAATAAAATCTCTGACCCCTTTAGTTTGACCCTTCCAATAAAAAAGACCTTTGAGCCTTTGTAAAGTGGCCTGCACACCTGAATGACCCCCCATAGTGTATTCATGACAATATTGAAGAATTTCCTTCCTTACCCTTTCATCATTTCCCACAACCAACTTATCTTTTCTTTTTAATAACCCATCATTCCAAGTATAATGACCATTATGCCCAGTGGTTTCACAACTAGAAATAATGTGCTGCACATTAAGGTCCCTTCGCCAACTATCTTTAATTTTCCCCAATAACAGTGGCTCAAAAGAAGAAATGGCTAATTCAAACAAAGAAGAAGTTTGCAGCCTAGAAAGGGCATCTGCTGCAACATTTTCTGAACCTTTTTTATATTGTATCTCAAAATCATAGTGCATCAATTTAACCATCCAAGTGTGCTGAAGAGGAGTGGTTATTTTTTGATCAAGTAAGTGTTTCAAACTCTTCTGATCAGTCTTTATTATAAAATGGCCACTGATCAGGTAATAATGCCACTGTTTGATAGCTAGCAATATAGCCAATAACTCTCTATCATAGACAGAAAGTACATGTTGCCTTGGACACAAGGCCTTACTGATGAATGCCAGAGGATGATGATCCTGCATGAGTACAGCCCCAATTCCTAAAGCAGATGCATCAGTTTCAACTATGAATGTCTTTGATAAATCAGGCAAAGCAAGTACAGGAGCAGTACAAAGAGCCTTCTTTAGTTGTTGAAAAGAATCTTCAGCTTCTTGTGACCATTTAAAAGCATCTTTCTTAAGCAAATCGGTCAATGGTTTAGCAATCATACCATAGGCTCTAATAAACCTTCTGTAGTAGCCTGAGAGACCTAAGAATCCTCTTAATTGCTTCACATTGGCTGGAACAGGCCAAGAATTGACAGCTTCAATCTTTGTTGGATCAGTTGACACCCCATGTTTAGTGATAACATGGCCCAAATATTCCACTTTTTGGCCACCAAAACTGCATTTAGACATCTTAGCATATAACTGTTGATCCCTCATGGTTTGTAATACCTGTTTTAAATGATCCACATGCTGATCCTTGTCTTTACTATAGACCAGTATATCATCAAAAAATACAAGCACAAATTTCCTCAATTGAGCCTTAAATGTACTGTTCATTAATGCTTGAAAAGTGGCAGGGGCATTGGTCAGCCCAAAAGGCATAACCAAGAACTCAAACAAGCCTTGATGTGTTCTAAAGGCTGTTTTATGAATGTCTGGCTCAAACATTCTAATCTGGTGATATCCAGATCTTAGATCCAATTTAGAGAATATAGTAGCCCCTCCTAATTCTTCAAGAAGTTCATCAATAAGAGGTATGGGAAACCTGTTTTTGACTGTGGCTTCATTAAGTTGTCTGTAATCTATACATAATCTCCATGTTCCATCTTTCTTTTTGACCAATACCACAGGAGCTGCAAAAGAACTTTGGCTGCTCCTGATTACCCCAGAATCCAGCATCTCTTGAGTCATCTTTTCTATCACATCTTTTTGTAGGGCTTGATATCTGTAAGACCTTAAGTTCACAGGCTTGTCTCCATTGTTAAGAACTATCTTGTGGTCAAATGATCTTTTTGGAGGTAATGCAGTAGGCACATCAAATACATCTTTGTAATCTTCTGACAATGACTGAAATTCATTAGAAGTTATTGGATCAGAAACTTTAGACCCAAATGGATCCTGATTTCCATCTTTCAGTTGCAGTCCAAATAATTGTGACTGATTTACCCCTGAATTGCCATTCAACAGATTTGACATTGTTTCTGTTGAACACAATTTCATGCCATTAGTTTATGTTCCTTTTAGTGTATACACCTTATCTTGCACTTTGAATTGCATGGTCATGTCTGCAAAATTCCATACAATATCACCCAACACAGATAACCATTCTATTCCCAGTACCATATCATAACTCTCCAAGGGTATCACTAACATATCAGCTTTAAACCACACCCCCTGCATCTTCCATTTGAACCCCACACATTTCTGTCCACATTCTAGTTGGTTACCATTTGCTACAGTAACTTTCATAGAGGAGACAGATTGTAATAAACACTGCAGCTTTTTAACCAGTTTCAGACTAATGAAGTTGTGGGTTGACCCTGAGTCAACCAGTATATACAACCTTCTAGTTCCCATATATCCTACAATTTTCATGGTAGAATAAGAGGGTACCCCTGTGATGGCATGAATAGAGATTTGAGGTTCCTCAGGCCCTATTACAACTTCCTCCTCGTCACAATTGTCATCCTCCTCATACACTATTTCAATGTTGAACAATTTTTTTTCTGCAGTTATGAGAAGGTGTGAACTTCTCATTACACCAGAAACACTCTCCTTTTTCTCTCTTTTCAGCCATCTCTTTGGTAGATAATTTTTTAGTGGTTCTTGGTGGGTTAACTTGGGTAGGTTTGGGTAATAAAGGAATAGAGTTGGCATTCATGGTTGAGGGTGGTTTAAAAGTTGAGGTAGAAGGTTTAGAATATGTTGAGGCATTGAATTGGTTTGAATTTTTCTTGAAAGAGTTTGTTCCAAATAAGGTGTTGTGTATGTTTTCTTGTTGTTTTGCAACTGCATATGCTTCTCTCAGATTTCTTGGCTTAAAAGCTTTAACCAAGCACCTGATTTCCATCTTCAATCCTCCCACAAATAAACTAACAGCTTGATCTTGGGAGAGATTTACCTTGTTTAGGAGAGCATCAAAAGCATCACAATAATCCTGCAAACTTCCAGTCTGGTTTAAGTTCTTTAATTCTTCTAAGGCATCTTCAAACAGTTCATTGGAGAATCTTGCCTCTGCTGATCTTCTATAGTCATCCCAACTTATTGTATCAATAGTCAAATTGTTACTTTTCAAGTACCTTTGGTGCCATTGCAGGGCCTTACCTTCAAGATTAACCACAGCATATCTCAGTTTCAGATTTTCTGGGGTATGATCCACTTCAAAGAAGTGATTACATTTATACACCCATCCTTCAACATCTTCACCATTAAATTTGGGAAAATCCAGTCTTCCCAATCTGGATAACCTTTGTTCTTGATGGACTCCATTAACAACTGCCCCTCTATTGGTCTCCAAATTTGTGATTTTGTCCAAAACAGATTGTAATTGCAATTGAATCTGCATGACTGCAACCTTATTTTTTTCTGTACTGGTAGCCACCGTTTGCATGTTTTCGTTGATCAATTGGGAGTTAGCTTGAAGATCTTGGACAATAATCTCCATCTTCCCAATAGTCATTTGGTTTTCTTTAATCTGTTTCTCCATATCTTGTTGTCTAGTGCTAGTGGACATGATTAGGGTTTGAAAAAAATTGAATTATTGATTCAGGACTGATTCAATCACGAATTGATCAAATCAAGGAATGAATTAACCACAATTGATTAATCCAAGCTAAGAATTGAATAAGACCGGACAATTGAAAGAATTTAAGAACAGAAATGAATGAGAATTGAACAATCAGAAAAGAAAATGATTGGAACAAGAATGATGGTGATCGACGGTGGTGGATTGTGACGGTTTCAGGAGCTCCGACGAGGGTCGGTGGCTCTGATACCAATGATAGGAGCTGGATTTCAAAGAAGAATCTAAGAGAAAGAAGAATGACTCAAAACCAAGCTAACCATAATGGTTGCCTTGGACTGTTATTATAACGACTTCTTAACGGTTCTTACAACTTGACACAATATACACACTAACAGTCCCTATACTTATGACTATTACATACAGACCCCTTGTAACTTTCAAAGACTAACAACAGACTTTATAGTAATTTCCTAAGTTCAACACTTTCAGTCCCTCATAATATTCTTCACATATCAATCATTGAACAAACAAGAACAAACGAAAACGAAGAAACAAGAAGATAAAACCCGTAAACTTCACTCCCGACCGCTCCCGATTGTTTACCCGACGATTCCTAGCGATCCGAATGCTTCCAAAACCTTCAAACAGCCTTCAATGGTGCTTTAAAACTCCCAAATTCGTAAGATGTTTTGCTGACTTCGTTCGTCTGATCGCACGTCCCCTCTGATTTTCGAATTATTCCCCCAAAATATTATGGCTGCCTCCAAGTTTGCGTGCCCCCACTCACGTGCGTCTGATCTCCGGCTCTCCTCCCAATCGTCTGATGTATGCGTTCCATCCAAGTCCCAAGATGTTACCTTTTGTCCCAAGCTTCGATTATATATATTATATGTTGACTAGGGTAATAAGTTGACATCTTAAAATAACAAAACATTATTGATAAATGGCCCAATATTCCAATTTCACGATCACTTGCATGGGCTGATAACTTATTCACAGCCCAACCTCAATTCTTCCAACTTGATTCTAATCCTCCCTTTTTATTATTTGCGGTGCGGCCAAGATTGTTATTAGGGGTGCAAACGAGCCTAGCGGCTCGCGAGCTACTCGAGATCGGCTCGAGAAAAAGCTCGAAACGAATCGAGCCTTATCGAGCCCGAGCCGAGCTTGAGCCTAAAAACAAAGCTCGTTTGTTTATCGAGCCCGAGCTCGAGCCTCGCATGTGAAGCTTGTTAGGCTCGTCGAGCCTTATCGAGCCTTAGTGTAAACGAGCCGAGTCGAGCCGAGCTTATTTAAACTTGTTTACAAGCCGACCTCGAACCAAAAAATAAGCTTATTTAGTAAACGAGCCCGAGCTTCACTTATCGAGCTCGCGAGCTTAAAAAGTCTATTATTTATATTATTTGTATTTAATATACTAATTAATAGATAATAAACGAGCCGAGCCCGAGCCGAGCTCGAGCTTGAGAAAATACAAACGAGCCGAGCTCGAGCTTTGAAAACAAAGCTCGAATCGAGCCGAGCTCGAGCCCGAGCTCTCATAAGTTAATCGAGCTCGAGCTCGAGCCTGGTCAAGCTCGGGCTCGGCTCGGCTCGGCTCGTTTGCACCCCTAATTGTTATGATGTTGACTTTTTATTTCTAATAATAATAATAATAATAATAATAATAATAATAATAATAATAATGGCAGCAACTTTCGTCTAATGGGTATCTTAGCAGCCCAAACTTCATGCGGTCCAACACCAATAAATTAGATGAATTCAAATTATAAAACTATATATTGATGTTGGCACAAGCCCCTTCTCTCGATCCAATTATATAATTTTTTTTGTGGCAGCCCTCTAACTTATAAAATAGAGATGGTGGCATCGACCCACTCACAGGAAATAGCTGCAAATTTCCTCCTGTCACTGGCGTTCTACTCTGCCCAACTGGCTGGTCATTTTCATATTACTCGTTTTTTTGCTTCATTTACACCAGGACCTGGCAAAACACAAAATAATATAATATAATACTAAAAACTAAAAATAATAAATAAAGGAGTAAACTGTCATTTTGGTCGCTGTGGTTTGGCCAGTTTTGCCACTTTAGTCCAAATCTCAAACTTATTACATCTGGGTCCCTGTGGTTTGCATTTTGTTGCCATTTTAGTCCAAATCTCAAAATATCTCTTTTTTGACTGTTTTAAGGTCCTTTTTTTGTCCTGTAGTGCAGGGGTAGTTTGGTCATTTTAATTTATTCTTTTAATTAATTAAAACAATATTAATTAAAACAAAGTGTTCTGAATATTTGTGGCGTCGCTGCTCGCAAATCTGCTCCAACAACTATCTCAGCTTATATCTATCTCCACAAGCACAGATTCTACTTCAAACAATCAGATCTACAACCACCCTAGGTTTACACAACCTCAGATCTGAACGGTATCACCAGTTCAATGCCGGAAAAACGCACCAGTCCAGCGCCGGTGTAGGTATTGTTGGCTGTAAATTACATGAATGTTGTCAATTTAGGGTTTCGTAAATTCCAATTGGTGCATATAGGGTGGTGTTTGTGACGATTTAGATCATGAGATCGTGCTAAAGAGAGGAGAGAGAGAGAGAGAGTAATCGGAGGAGAGAGATGGGCACGACAGCGGCGGCAGACGAAGGTGCCGTCTCCGACAACGCCAAGAACGGCGGCGGTGGTGGTGGCGCTTGGCGGCGAGAGGGGGTGGTGGTGGTGGCAGGTGGTGGTGGTGATGTGTATCGAAGAGGGACTGTAGAGAGAATTTGTTGAAAACGAATTTGGAGGTGGATCAGATCTCAAATACTCCTTTGATTCCTCCTCAAATACTCGGTTCTGATGTTGTGTTTTGAGTCGGTTTTTTGTTTTGTAACTTCAGATCTGAATTTGGTATAATCAATTATACATATGTGAAGGCTGTTCTTGATTTTCTTGATTTTTTGTTTTTTGTTTTTGATTTTCTTGAAGACGATGTTCTTGATTTTCTGGGTTTTGATGATGATGTTTGATGATGTTCTTGAAGATACAGATCTGAGCCTCGTTTCTTTTTACAAATCGGTTTTTGATTTTCTTGAAGATGATGTTCTTGATTTGCTAGATTTTCTGGGTTTTGATGATGATGTTTGATGATGTTCTTGAAGATACAGATCTGAGCCTCGTTTTTTCTTGAAGATGTTCTTGATTTTCTGGGTTTTGATGATGAACTTTGAAGATGTTCTTGATTTTCTGGGTTTTGTTGCTGTTGAAGAAGATGTTCTTGATTTTCTGGGTTTTGTTGTTGTTGTTGTTGAATTGCTTTAAATAAAACATAAATGACCAAAATACCCCTGCACTAAAGGACAAAATAGGCAGCTCTCAACAGTCAAAAATGGGGTTTTTTGGATTTTGGACTAAAATGGCAACAAAATGCAAACCACAGGGCCCTGGATGTAATAAGTTTGAGATTTGGACTAAAGTGGCAAAACTGACCAAACCACAGGGACCAAAATGGCAGTTTACTCTAAATAAAAACTATACAAAAATTATACAATCTACACGGGACAAATATGTGTATTTTACCCTACATCATGGAACCTCCAAGTTCAGATACTGGGTGAGGCTGCTGCATACGCATTAACATGGGATGAACTGAAGGAGTTAATGCGCAAAAAGTACTGCTCTCGAGCGGAGATTCAGAAGTTGGAGATGGAATTCTGGAACCTAAAAATGGATGGACCGAAAGTAGCAGAACATATTCAGCGATTCCATGATTTGTCCAGGTTTGTTCCTTATCTGGTGGAGCCAGAGTTTAAAAGAATTGAGCGTTTTATCTGGGGATTGACACCTCCGATTTTGAGTATGGTTACAGCTTCCAAGCCTCCAACTATTTCTGAGGCTATTGATCTAAGTGTGGCACTTACCGAGGAGGCAGTTCGGTTGGGAAAGTTTTCGATTTCTGAGACTAAAAAGAAGGAGACTCATGTGGAGTCGTCAGGTGATAACAAAAGGAAGTTTACTAATTTCAAGAAGGGCACCCGAGCTAACAACAACAGCAATGCCAACAAGCGTAGAGACACCAATCAGCCAGCTGAGGCACAGACTGGCGCAGCAAATGTTGAGAACAAAGGAAAAGGGTATCACCCTACCCAAGTGCGGCAACTGTCAACGTCATCATACCGGGCGGTGCAGGTATGGAAAGTGTGAAAACTGTGGAAAAGTGGGTCATGCCAGGGAAACATGTTGGTTTGGTGCTGGACGTGGGAATGGAGGTCAAGGTGGTAATGGAAACCGTGGTGGGAATGGAAATCAGACGGGTAATCAAAACCAGGGAGGAAATGGAAATTTCAGAGGAAACAGGAATCGTGGTGGATATGGGAATCAGGCTGGTAACGAAAATCATGGAGGAAACAATAACAACAACAATCAGGGCGGAAACAGAAATAACAATGGTCGTTGCCAAGGTTGTTTTGGTTGCGGTGACATGGGGCACTTTAAGCGGGACAACCCTAAAAATAATCAAGCTCGTGGAAGGGTGTTCACCATTGGAGCCAGGGAAGCACGCCAGGATCCAAACGTGGTTACTAGTATGTTCCCTATTAATCAACGTTATGCATCTGTGTTTTTGATACTGGTGCCGATTTTAGCTTCGTATCCATAAACTTTAAGAACATACTTGGTTTAGTTGCAAGTAAGCTAGACGTCCCATATTCGATAGAACTAGCTAACGGGAAGTTAGTAAAGGCGAATGAGGTGATTAGAGGTTGTACTTTGGAATTGGGAGAGCGCGAATTTTCTATCTATCTTCTACCAGTTGATTTGGGAAGCTTTGATGTCGTGGTCGGGATGGATTGGTAGTCTAACAACCGTGCAAAGATAGTTTGTCATGAGAAGATCATTCGCATTCCGATGGCGAATGAGGAGACGATCGTGATTCATGGAGAGGAGCATGATGCACCCTTGCGGATCATCAATTGTATGAAAGCGCAGAAGTGTCTATGTAAAGGATGTGTTGCCTTCTTAGCTCATGTAGTGGATAAGGAAGCCGAAGAGCAAAATCTTGAAGACATCCCTGTGGTAAGGGAATATACTGAGGTCTTCCTCGAAAACTTGCCAAGATTACCCCCATAGAGACAAGTCGAATTTCACATTGACTTGGTTCCAGGCGTCGCGCCTGTAGCCAAGGCAACATATGGACTTGCGCCATCCGAGATGCAAGAATTATCCATGCAGCTTCAGGAGTTATTGGACAAGGGATTTATAAGGCCGAGCTTCTCGCCTTGGGGAGCTCCAGTGTTGTTCGTTAAAAAGAAGGATGGTAGCTTTCGCATGTGTATCGACTACCGGGAGCTGAACAAGTTAACTATCAAGAATCGGTATATGTTACCGAGGATTGATGATTTATTCGACCAACTGCAAGGATCGAGCTATTACTCCAAGATTGATCTTCGGTCGGGTTATCATCAGTCGAGGATCCAAGAGGAGAGCATGCCGAAGACCACATTCAGAACC
Source organism: Helianthus tuberosus (assembly GCA_030545235.1). NCBI lineage: Eukaryota > Viridiplantae > Streptophyta > Magnoliopsida > Asterales > Asteraceae > Helianthus > Helianthus tuberosus. The sequence goes on along the minus strand of CM060447.1, from coordinate 183,009,453 downwards.
CGTTATGGACACTACGAGTTCCTTGTGATGTCGTTCGGATTGACTAACGTGCCAGCACTGTTTATGGATCTGATGAATCGTGTATGCAAGCCATATCTCGATAAATTTGTGATTGTATTTATCGATGATATTCTGATTTATTCGCGGACAAAGGAGGAGCACAAGCAGTATCTCAGAGCCATTCTGGAACTACTGAAGAAAGAAAAGCTCTACGCTAAGTTCTTAAAATGCGAATTCTGGGATCGCGAGGTACAGTTCCTTGGTCATGTGGTAAACGAGGATGGTATTCATGTGGATCCCACAAAGATTGAAGCGATAAAGAACTGGGAAACCCCCAAGACACCAACTGAGATTCGACAGTTTTTAGGATTAGCGGGCTATTACAGTAGTTTCATCGAGAATTTCTCCAAGATAGCTCAACCGTTAACCTCCCTTACTCAGAAGGACAAGAAGTATGATTGGGGAGACAAGCAAGAGGAAGCCTTTCAATTGCTCAAGAACAAGCTATGCGATGCACCGATACTATCCCTACCCGAAGGTACGGAAGACTTCGTGGTATATTGAGACGCTTCGCGTCAGGGATTGGGTTGCGTGCTCATGCAACGCCAAAAAGTCATCGCTTATGCATCATGCCAGTTGAAACTACATGAGAAGAATTATACCACTCACGACCAGGAGCTAGGCGCAGTGGTATTTGCCTTGAAGATTTTGCGACACTATTTGTATGGTACTCGATGTACTATCTTCACGGATCACAAGAGTCTGCAGCACATATTTGATCAAAAGGGACTTAATATGCGTCAGCGACGATGGGTTGAGTTGCTGAATGATTATGATTACGAGATCAAGTATCATCCTGGAAAGGCAAATGTGGTAGCAGACGCCTTAAGTCGAAAGGAAAGGGTTAAGCCCATAAGGGTTCGAGCTTTAGAAATGAGTATTCAGACGAATCTCACTTCACGTATACGTGATGCACAACAAGAAGCTCTTAAGAAGGAAAACCTTAAGGCTGAATATCTCCGAGGAATGGAGAAGAAGTTAGTACCAAATGAGGAAGGAACCTTATACTTCATGGGACGCATTTGGGTTCCGCTCTACGACGGTATTCGAGAGGTTATCTTTGACGAAGCCCATAAGTCGAGGTACTCGATCCACCCAGGATCGGACAAGATGTACCAAGATCTGAAAGATTATTACTGGTGGCCAAAACTCAAGAGTAACGTTGCCATTTATGTTGGGAAGTGCCTAACCTGTGCTAAGGTTAGGCCAAGTATGAGAAACCTTCAGGTCATTTGCAACAACCTGAAATACCCATATGGAAGTGGGAACAAATTTCGATGGACTTCATAACAAAATTACCCAGGACTCCTAGAGGACATGATATGATATGGGTAATAGTGGACCGCTTGACAAAGTCTGCACACTTCCTACCGATTCGAGAAAAGGATAGCACGGGAAAGCTAGCTGAGCTTTACCTTAAGGTGATAGTAGCACGTCATGGAGTGCCTATCTCGATAATTTTAGACAGGGATGGACGATTTGTATCAAGGATTTGGCAATCCTTTCAAGAGGTCTTTGGATCTTAATTGAATTTGAGTATGGCCTTCCACCCGCAAATAGACGGTCAGAGCGAGCGAACTATACAAACACTGGAAGACATGCTTCGTGCATGTGTGATGGATTTAGGTGGCAGTTGGGATACTCATCTACCTCTACTTGAGTTTTCTTACAATAACAGCTACCATACGAGCATTCAAGCCGCGCCATTCGAAGCTCTTTATGGCCGTAAGTGCCGCTCACCGTTGTGTTGGGCAGATGCTGGAGATAGACAGATGGTTGGACCCGAACTGGTTCAAGAAACAACTGACAAGATCATGCAGATCTGAGAGAGCATCAAGGCGGCTCGTGATCAACAAAAGAGCTACGCAGATCAAAGACGGAAACCTTTGGAATTTGAGGTAGGAGACATGGTTCTGTTGAAAGTCGCACCTTGGAAAGGTGTAGCACGATTTGGGAAATGTGGTAAGTTGAATCCCCGATACATTGGACCATTAAAGATTTTGGAAAGGGTTGGTACCGTTGCATATAAACTAGAATTACCAAAGAACTTAGCGGTGTGCATGATACGTTTCATGTGTCAAACCTGAAGAAAAGCCCAACCCAGGAAACAGTTACCATCCCTGCGGATGAGGTGCATATCGACGACACTCTCCAATTCACTGAGGAACCCATTGAGGTTATGGACCGGAAAGTCCACAAGACTCGGAGAAGTCGTATTAAGCTTGTCAAGGTTCGCTGGAACTCACGTCACGGCCCAGAATTTACTTGGGAGCGTGAAGATCGAATGAAATCGAAGTATCCACACTTGTTCACAAACTCCCCTGCAACCAATAACACAGCTTAAAATTTTGGGATGAAATTTTATTAATGGGGGGAGAATGTGACAACCGTCAATTTCCCGTGTATTCGTACAATAATTAAACAGTAATTTGTATCTTAATGACTGTGCTTGATTTGAATTAATGACATGAATGATTCCTGATTACTGTTGATGTGTGCAAAATGCAACATATAAATTACATCAATTGTGGCATAAAACTAACCCTTTTTTAGTACTAATGTTGGAAAAAGTGTGCTTTTGTCTTCCTTTTGTATTTTCAGGATTAAATGAGCTCAAATGAACAAAAGAAGCAAAAAGGCAGCTAAATCTAACATTAATACAAGAAAAGGAACAAACGTGACATGCCCGACCCCACGACAGCATCTTCCCAAGCAAAACAAGATAACAGAAGGCTGAACACGCCCCGTGCTCAATGAGCACGGGGGCATGCCCAAGTGTCAGCATAAAAGACAAAGTTGTAGAAGCTTCTATCGCCCACCACGGGGCCGTGCTCAGCGGACACGGGGCCATGGTCAACTATAAGATTCGCAGAATCCAGGCAAATCTTGATAGTACAGATATGCTTCTGCACACGGGGCCGTGGTCAACTAATACAGACAAGATCAATTAATGAAGACAGAGAAGGATGTGGACACGGGGCCGTGCCCACTGGACACGGGGCTGTGCCCGAGCTTCTGTTCAGCCTATAAATAGGAGTGCTTGGCTCAAGCTCAAACCATCCCTTAGCACACCACCTCTCTCACACTTCACCCACTACCTACCACCACCATAACACCATCATCCACCACCATCATCCATTGTCCATCATAGAGTGTGTGAGTCGTCTCGGGATCCAAGATTGATCGTAAGAGTTCTTGACAATCAAGGCCATGTTTGCCTAAGTCTTTACATCACTTGGTGAAGACAAAGTGTCTAGTGTAATACTTTTTATTTTTAATCTTTTCGCACTTTTTACTTGGTTATGTATTAATGACTTTAATAACTAGTTTCTTATGTTGAAGGTGATTTTTCCTTATCGTTTGTCCGTGGTGTCTTGGCATTATTTTACTGTCTATATAAAATAAAAGATTTTCACCATTCATATCTCCACGGTCTATATGGAGGTATGTTGGCTACCTGGTCGGGGGTTAAGGGAACGGTTTGGTAAAAGTCTTGCCTTGTTCAGTGTATAGATCCTGCAAGGACCTGGGTCAAATTTAGTAGGACCTCCTTCAATACTTAACGGTATTGGATGGCGGGGGTCCAAACTCTTTGATCCCCTCATATGTAAGCTACTATTAATACTTTTCCGGATACTTAGAACTGTATCCCTGCTTACTCAGACTACTTAGCCGAGGGTAACGTCACCTTCAAAAGAGGGGCCTACCATAATATGCATTAATAACTTAATTAATTATCTTTCAATAATCCGACCCTTTAGGATTGTATCCTTGCTGACTCAAACTACTGGGTTGAGGGTAACGTCGCCTTCAAAAGAGGGGACTACTACAATAACTAAGATAATCTCTTAAAAAGTGCAAAAGTGCGAAAATAATCAAAGGTTACACTAAACACGAGTCGGAGCCAAGTGATTCATCTTGTCTATCTGTTTTATTTTTATTTCTATTTTCAGCATTTTAGTTAGTTTTTATTTTTCTTAGTTTAAAACCTTTTTTCTAAACTTTTTGATTTGATTAGACGTTGAGGATAAACCGGTACTAAAAGCTCTTGTGTCCTTGGACGACCTCAGTATCTTACCAACACTATACTACGCTAACGATAGGTGCACTTGCCCATATGTGCGTTTAGTGTTAGTAAATATCGTGTTTTATAAATTTAAAACTTGGCTAAAGAAAGTGTAAAAGGGCTTAAAATATACTTAAACCTATATATACACCTAACGCACATCAAGTTTTTGGCGCCGTTGCCAGGGACACAAGGATTTTAAGAAAGTTAGGAATCAATGGCCTAATCGTTTTTTTCTTATTTTTCTATTTTTTTTAGGATTTTTCTTAATTTTTCAGCTTCTGCAGAACTCAGCACGGGCCGTGCCCGCTGAACACGCCCCGTGCCCAATCATTGGAACTGGCAATCCTGTTTTAAGTCAGACAGTAAGCTAAATACGGGGCCGTGCCCACTCAACACGCCCCGTGCCCAAGATTCAGTTACTGAAAACAGAACTGTAAGATCCCGACGGTTGGTAATTTCTGACACAAACATGAGTGATACTGATATTTTTTACTTTCGGCACTCTTATGGTGCGTGGTGTCAAATATGTGGTGGTTCCCATAAGGACTTAGAATGTTATTTTCTAAATTATAAACCCCACTATATAGACCCATCGTTTCCCTGTATCCTTAAGAGTGGTGAAAGTAAAAATAATCCCTATCTCTCCCTCGAATGCTCTCAACCGGATTTTCTAGGAGAAATGCTTCTTGATGAACTATTTCAATTAGAAGATCTAATTCTTAATTGGTTAAAAGAACTTAGGATAGATTTCAATAATTTATCTCAAAACGATAACCAAGAAGAAGTGTTGGGATCGCATTCAAACAACTTCGTTGTTCCCGACAATACCTCTAAATCTAGCGAGGACTTGAGCGATAGTCGTCCCTGTGTCGATTGTGCCGTGAAGGACTCCCCATCGACTTCGTTCGGTGCATACATAGACCTGAGCGATTCGGCATACACCTTCTTTAACGAGAGCCCGGGAAAGGGTTGGACTTGTTCACCTACATATAGCATAGGAATCACCCTCACCGACAACCTCTTGCGTTCTCGTCTTAATCTAGAGCAATTAAGGTATCTTAGGCACTTTGGGGTTGTTCCATCCAGTAAGGAACCGCCCGATCCGGAAAAGTTCCTTAAAAATAGACAAACTTCATAAACAACCTTTCAACACGGGGCCGTACCCAGGTCAACACGCCCCCGTGCCCACCAGAAGATTCCCTTCTGACTTTTTGTCAGAATACGGACAAAACGTGTCACGATCTTACCTGCACACGGGGTCGTGTCCAGCGACACGGGGCCGTGTCCAGCATGATGTCGTTTTCTATAAATGCAGCCAAGAATCCTGCACATTTGGACCATCCAGGGAAAGAGATTTGAAAGGATCTTCTCACCTACCATCCTAGGTATGTTCTAAAAGAAGGTTCTAACAAACATCTTGTCCTTTCCTCTTTTATCCATTACCTTCTTCTTCATCTTTCTTGCAACAACACCTCCATTGAAGCTTACATCCAAGCTTTATTGTGATGTTTGTTAAGTTATTGTTCAAGGGATCTTGTTAAAAATAAGTTACACAACATTTTTTAAGTTATTTCTGCTCAAAAATGCCTCATAAATTGGAAAAATAATTTGAAACTCCAAGATCCTTTGTTCTAAAAAACTGCAGAAAGGTGAACACGGGGCCGTGCTCATTGAGCACGGGGCCGTGTCCGTCATACTGTTTCATTAAAATGAACTATCTTTGGTTTGTTTTCGTAGAATGTCTAGCCAAAACAGTGGAACCTCTTCTGCGCACTCCAAAAATAGTCGAAGGGAAAAAAGGTCATCAATTGAAGCAACTCTCGTATGATACGTAATGGCGTTACGTGAAGCTCTTGACGAGATGACTTCGGTGGAGGAGGTCCTAATAGACCGTATAAATTATCTTACGGTAGGGCTGGAAAACAGTTTTCAAGAGATTAACCTCTTGCACCAGAGGTTAAACATTCTTGTAACACCTCCCATGGAACCAATCCTCCCTCAAGAGGATTGGAACCTAGCACTTGGAATCTACAATCCTAATGGGTGGGATGACCTTCCAGCGGAGCCTCCTCTTGAAGATCTACAAGAAGTCCCGGTGGAAGTTGTACCTCCTCAAGCTAACGCCAATGAACCCGCCTTCCTTCTCCCAAGGGAGATAGAGGAATGGCTCGCCGACGTGTGAGGAACCCATGCCCGAAGCAAAGAAGTTTTCATGCCGCATCTAACCAAGAGAATTATCTTTTTGGAAATTTTGCTAGTAAAATAAAGTTTAGGCTAAAACTTCTTGATTTGGATTTCTTGTGTTTCTTTGACCTACTTATCTAGAATTTTAACCCTTAGGACTACTATGTAATTCTCTCTATGACTTGATGAATGATGGTTTTAGTCAATTTGGTGTTTGGTTGGTGTTGAAACAAATAAAACACACTCGGGATGGAAAGGGATAACAAGGGAAACTTGAACCAGCACCCCATGTAGGAAAACAGGGCCATCCGATAATTTTCTTCGTTAACAGTAAGTTCAGCACGGGCCGTGTCCGCCCAACACGGCCCCGTGCTGCACAGTCTGTAGAAAATTCCCAGTTCAGGTAAACTGGACACGGGCCGTGTTCACCCAACACGCCCCCGTGTCCAGGCTTCTGTTTCTCTTTTTCAATTTTGTTACTGGCACTTGAACATGGGGCCGTGCCCGGACAACACGGGGCCGTGTCCAGCACCCAGTAACACAATTTTTTGCTTTTTTACACCTTTTTACACATTCAATCAACCTAAAAACTTATTTTTGGGACACATTGAGGACAATGTGTAATTTAAGTGTGGGGGGGGGGGGGGGATGCTAAAACCTTGAATCTTGCAAGTCCTAACTACAAGCCTTACACAAAACTCTATTGGAACCGCTAATCACCCCAAAATTTTTCAAAAAAAAAATTATTTTTTTACTTGTCTAGGTTTAACTTGGGAGTTTCAAATTCTAAAAAGGTTATATTTTTACAAATTTACAACCGATAGCGTCGTGATAAAAAGAACCAACATAAGAAAATTATGAAACGGCATGACAAGCTTAGTTAAAATTTGATTATATATACTTGATCACATAAAACCCCATTCCCACAAAAGTGAGTTTTGAGCCTTTATTGAGCATACAAATACATATCATTAAACTAAATGCTCATTTTTCGTTTCTTGTGTGAATAGCCGCTTGGTTCTTACGACTCTAGAACTTGCCACGACGATGCATTCCCGGTCCTTACCAACTTAAACCCGAGTAAGTAAATGATGGAGGCATTAGGACTAACCCTTTTTATTTCTACATCATTATTTTTCTTTTTCTTTTTTACCACCTACCCAAAATCCCCTTAGTTAGCCCCTTTGAGCCTAAACCTTTTCATTTCATAACCCAAACCAAACACCCTTTCACCCACCAAAACCCTTTTTATTTTTAACCTTTTATTTTAGTAACAAGCCCGGTTTTTCGTATGACCTTAAAAAAATGTTGATGATGAAGCAAAAGAGAAATAAACAAACAAATTTATCAAAAATAACTTTGTTTGAATAAAAGCTTCATCAAAATAAAAAGTTGCAAAAAAAAAATAATAATAATAACAAATAGAAAGTCTTACGAAAACCGACGCTTGTTACACTTTTCGCCCTTTCACTAACCACTGACCCAACCACCTACCTTTAACCCAAGCCTAACCCTTCACCCAAAAGTCCTCTTGATATTTACAAAGGTATATAGTTAAAAAGGAGGAGGATTGATTGCTTGGCAAGCCTATGGTAGGAGTAAGTTCCATGCCACTCTCGAGTGATTCACTAAAATACATCTGCGGCCGAGTGTTAAGTGATCCCCCGTGAGGTATGTGAACTTGTATATAAATGGAATTTTAAAGAGGCATGTTATGCCCTAATAAGTAATTTATCTTATGAAAAGTTTTAAATAAATCATGACGAATAGGATTGTAAATAAATAAAAACAAAACTAAATAAAGAATCTTGGAAATCCCGACACTCTATGACAAGCCCAAAAACCTTCTCTTCTACCCATTCCATTTAGGAGTGTAAAGCCACATTATAAAGAGTTTTGCTTGAGGACAAGCAAAGATTCAAGTGTGTGGGTATTTGATGTGTGCAAAATGCAACATATAAATTACATCAATTGTGGCATAAAACTAACCCCTTTTTAGTACTAATGTTGGAAAAAGTGTGCTTTTGTCTTCCTTTTGTATTTTCAGGATTAAATGAGCTCAAATGAACAAAAGAAGCAAAAAGGCAGCTAAATCTAACATAAATACAAGAAAAGGAACAAACGTGACATGCCCGACCCCACGACAGCATCTTCCCAAGCAAAACAAGAGAACAGAAGGCTGAAAACGCCTCGTGCTCAATGAGCACGGGGGTGTGCCCAAGTGTCAGCATAAAAGATAAAGTTGTAGAAGCTTCCATCGCCCACCACGGGGCCGTGCGCAGCGAACACGGGGCCGTGGTCAACTATAAGATTCGCAGAATCCAGGCAAATCTTGATAGTACAGATATGCTTCAGCACACGGGGTCGTGCCCACCGGACACGGGGCCGTGGTCAACTAATACAGACAAGAGCAATTAATGAAGACAGAGAAGGATGTGGACACGGGGCCGTGCCCACTGGACACGGGGCCGTGCCCGAGCTTCTGTTCAGCCTATAAATAGGAGTGCTTGGCTCAAGCTTAAACCATCCCTTGGCACACCACCTCTCTCACACTTCACCCACCACCCACCACCACCATAACACCATCATCCACCACCATCATCCATTGTCCATCATAGAGTGTGTGAGTCGTCTCGGGATCCAAGATTGATCGTAAGAGTTCTTGACAATCAAGGCCATGTTTGCCTAAGTCTCTTACATCACTTGGTGAAGACAAAGTGTCTAGTGTAATACTTTTTATTTTTAATCTTTTCGCACTTTTACTTGGTTATGTATTAATGACTTTAATAACTAGTTTCTTATGTTGAAGGTGATTTTTCCTTATAGTTTGTCCATGGTGTCTTGGCATTATTTTACTGTCTATATAAAATAAAAGATTTTCACCATTCATATCTCCACGGTCTATATGGAGGTATGTTGGCTACCTGGTCGGGGGTTAAGGGAACGGTTTGGTAAAAGTCTTGCCTTGTTCAGTGTATAGATCCTGCAAGGACCTGGGTCAAATTTAGTAGGACCTCCTTCAATACTTAACAGTATTGGATGGCGGGGGTCCAAACTCTTTGATCCCCTCATATGTAAGCTACTATTAATACTTTTCCGGCTACTTAGGACTGTATCCCTGCTGACTCAGACTACTTAACCGAGGGTAACGTCACCTTCAAAAGAGGGGCCTACCATAATATGCATTAATAACTTAATTAATTATCTTTCAATAATCCGACCCTTTAGGATTGTATCCTTGCTGACTCAAACTACTGGGTTGAGGGTAACGTCGCCTTCAAAAGAGGGGCCTACTACAATAACTAAGATAATCTCTTAAAAAATGCAAAAGTGCGAAAATAATCAAAGGTTACACTAAACACGAGTCGGAGCCAAGTGATTCATCTTGTCTTTCTGTTTTATTTTTATTTCTATTTTCAGCATTTTAGTTAGTTTTTATTTTTCTTAGTTTAAACCTTTTTCTAAACTTTTTGATTTGATTAGACGTTGAGGATAAACCGGTACTAAAAGCTCTTGTGTCCTTGGACGACCTCGGTATCTTACCAACACTATACTACGCTCACGATGGGTGCACTTGCCCATATGTGTGTTTAGCGTTAGTAAATATCGTGTTTTATAGATTTAAAACTTAGCTAAAGAAAGTGTAAAAGGGCTTAAAATATACTTAAACCTATATATACACCTAACGCACATCAACTGTCATATACATACAAGTGCAATACATGTTGCATGATTATTTACCATTATTGCAATGCAACACATTATGATCCAATTAGTGCACGAAACAAAGTTAGCACAGTTATCAGACAAACTAGAAGTACTGACGGGAATTCAGTACTCAGACAGACATAATATTAAACACAGAATGAACCCGAAACCAAGAGTTACACTAGTATAGTGTGTAGGGAAGTAAGGATCATAAAACTGCCTTCCTAGTGATAGTTTAAGTGCCGGAAAGTGCCAAAAACTCACACAAACTGCAGAATTCTGCATATTTCAGCAAAAATCAGATTTTTAACAACCAAATATAATGCAGAATTATGGTTTAATGGTCCAGAATACCTTCCTAGGTGTCGGGAATCAAAACTGTCATAAAAAGGAACATAAAGCACACTAACCTGCGTAAATTAGCACCTTAACGAACCGGTAACCAACCGAACAACCGGACACTACCCGAAACACCAATTTTTCACTAGAAGCATTGTTTTAACATTTCCGAGCTAGTTATGGTCACCGAACATCATAATAGATCTTATAACCATATAACACATATAACACTAATTCATATACTTAGAAACCAACTAGAATTGCTTAACTTATCATCACATCCTAACTAGCACCCCCCCCCCCCCCTAATTCAATGGTTAACAACGTGGTCCCACCACCTTGATTTCCTGACTTGTTTATTGGATATGCTTATTCCTTTTGAAACATAATAAACCATGGATTATGAAATTTTTGAGTGTAGTTTATAAAAACACAAGAGTCCATTCTTCTCTTTCATTCTAACATTTCATCACTACATTTCTCCTCTCCCTCTCCTTGCTCACGGCCGCCAACCACCACCACATCCCCACCATTTTCACTTCAATCTCATACAATCCAAGGTGATTCAAGGGTGCTAGGAGCTAAGTTAAGAAGCTTGGAGGCATTGGAGTTTGAAGGATCTTCACCATAAGCTTCTATCCACCTTGTTCATCATCTTCTTCATCTTTGATTCTTCCCTAGCCCTTGTGCTAGTAGTAAGCCCCTTATAACTTGATTTTACTTCTCATTTTGTTGGTTAAAGATTATGTAAGATGCTAATCATAAGAATCATAAAGAAACAAGAAGATGAACTTTCACATAAAGCTTAATAACATAAGAATCTATGTTGATTTAGTGTATGTATGATACTTGATTGTTGATTTTGTGTGATTATTTTGTTGATCATCATAAAGAGCTTGCTAGATTGTGATTAAACACATGATCTAGCAAGTGAGAGGATGAATCTTGTGAAAATCAAAATGATCATCCTCTATGTGAACATGAACTTGAAAAATGAAGTTCTTTTTTAGTATGATGATGATTTGTGCATGTTATAACACTTGTAATTGGATGATTTCAAAAATAATTTTCTCAAGAAACCAAAGTTATTTACGAGATTTACATAATCATGATTTTTAAAGAAACTAATCATGTTTTAAGTGTTAAATCAAAGCTAGAAACATGTTGTTAACAAGAAGAATACAAGAAAAATCATTTTTAGAAAATCATCTTGTAAGTTGTAAAAGACTAAATTTTACAAGAAAGGGATTTATGAACAAAGAACCATGTTTTTAAGGGTAACTAAACCTACTAAATAACATATGAAGTTACTACAAACTTTTACAAAATTTCAAGTTCATGATGTAGTGTAAATTGCTTGATTTTGGCTCATGGTAAGTCTTGATTGAATTGTTGATGATTGATGATGATTTTAAAAGAAAATGATATGTTTTTTAAAGCATGGAAACCTCCATTTTTAAGGGGAAACTATGGCAAATTTTTTGTAGAATTTAAACACTTAGAAAAATATTTTTAAACAAGTGTTTACAAGTAAATTTTAATCAGGGTTTTTCATATAAAATTTGCCATAATTTTTGTTACAAAAATTACAAATATTGGAGGTTGATTTTTGATAAATAAAAGTGACTAAGTATATATTTAGGAAAACATATTTAGATGCACAATGTGTGTGCTACTTGTATATTTTGTGTATTAGTTATATTATTTTAGAAACTTGAAAATAATATAACTTACCAAAATACAAAATAATACTAAAATTCCAAGAAAACAAATATACGGATTATACCGGAATATTGGACAAACCGGACAAGGACTATGGACTATGAATATATATATTCCGAAATTAAATTCATATTTAGACAAGAATGTTAAATGGTATTTTGGAAACCCAAAAGAACGGAAAGTATGATTTTTACAGGTATTACAAAATATATCATATTTTGTCAATCAGAAAATATATTATTTTTGAGTGGAGAAAAGTATATATTTTCTTGAACAATTAGAAGATATACTAAATATATATTTTCTTAAACAAATTAAGAATATATTATTTTGGGTGAAAAATGGAATTATAAATATTTTCTAAGTTAACCTTGAAAATATATTATTTTTGAAGGTTATATGAAAGTATAATTATTTTTGCAAGTAAGATTTATAAATATTTTTCTATAAAAGTTTTCTTAAAATACATATATTTTAAGAATATAAATTTGGTGATCTTTAGTTATCTAAAAATATATTCCGGAAAAATTTAATACAAAATTAAGTATAAAAATACTTAATAAATACAAGAAAATACGTATTCTCGTACGTTCAAATACACACCGGAATACGTCACCAATACTTGGCAAGTTACACAAGCCTAAAAATACACAATTATAATTATACCCATCATTGGGAAATATTCATGAAGGAATTACAAATGATATAAGTCAAAATATATATTTTTAACAAATATTACAAACAATCGACAAATATAATTTAAGTTAAAATATTATTATTTTAACCAATAATTATATACTTTGGAATAATATAAAGTACATCAAAGATGTAACTCAAAGGACACTAAGTCATAACTAAGACTAAGAGTCGTCACACGACCTAGCCGTCTAATAAAACATAACACGTGTGTAGGTAGTAGTACGACCAGGAGAAAGGATCTTTGAGTTACCCGGAACAAGACGCAATTCTGTGAGTTCATGTCCCCCCTTTTCTTTTAACTGCTTTCAGTTTTATAACTTCGGGGATGAAATACATGTTACAAATATTTCAATGATTACAAATGGTATGGTTAGCTAAGGAATGAAATGTTAGATCAAGTGAATGGGTAGGCGTTAACTTAAGACCATTAATCCTTGTATAAGGACCGAGGGGCATGAGTGATAGATCTATTTGGGTGTTGCGAGCCCCACCCATGAGCCCGCGAGTTGGACCACGTGGTGACTATGTCGTTCCCGCCGGGTGGCCCGGTACGAAATACGCAAAGGATTGAGCCTTCCTACACCGTTGCACACATATTAATGTATAAGCTACACATTAATTGATCTGTTCATAGACGCTTTCATACCGGTTTACAAAGGCATACATACAACTGTTTACAAGATTATTCGTGCACACATACAAAAACACATGAACTCGCTCAACTTTTGTTGATGTTTTCAAACTACATGTATTTCAGGAAATTGATTTGGATCTGGCGGGCGTTTCAAAGATTACAAGATGTGTTTACAAGAAATGATGTCATCCCGTTTTGAAGGGTTTGAATTGTGTGTTTTATCTTTGATAAGATACATGAGTCAAAGCCTTGTTTTATCTATATCTTTTGTCAAAGTCCTTTATGGAACTTAAAACATTTGGTTGGTTGTATGTTAAACTTGAAGTCTTTGGTTGGTACTAAACAATGTGGTTTGTATTATTTTTGAATCGTATTAATGGATGAACATCATGGTTTGATCATATAGTTATTTGTTATAATTGAATGCAATGATATTAAGCAAGTCACACATCATACGCTTCCGCAAAAGTCAGAGTGTGACAAAGGACCCACGTTGAAGCCATAAGTTTAGATAGATTAGGATTTGAAGTAGTGGGGAAGCTTATATTCTCCCACGTTGCATGTTTTATATGCTTGCATGTTACCCTTCTCAACCCCATGTTCGACTGATACAGGGCATCTTGTTTAGGTTTGTATTCATATTAAAGCATCGTAATTTCATTGATTAAAGTAGAGAAAACTAATACAATAATTAGCTTTGTTCCTCGTATTTGTTTCTTGGAGCCTAACCCACTCTACGGATATCTATCGGGAGATTAATCATCTCGAATCGATCACTGGTGAACTATTGTGACATAGGGATGTGCGTGTGGGTGTGTGTCAGAGAGAGAGAGAGAGAGAGTAGGTGAGATAAAAATTGATTAACCAAATAATATATGAAAAAATCGATACAATTGACCTAAATAAACCAAATAAATGATTTAACCATGATTCACTTTAGCGCATCCCCAATAGCTCATTTTTTGGGGTTGTTTTTTTTGCCATATTTACACGTCATCCATTTTTTGTTGTTGTGGGGATCATTTTTCAACTCATTTTTAGCACATGTAGGTCAATAAAAACTAGAAAAAATGGATGGAAGGTGGGCCATGATGAAGATGATTGGAACGGGTGGTGGGTTGGGTCATGAAACAAAAAAAAATCTTAAATATAAAAAGAATAGTATTATTTGTAATTAATACATATAATAAAACTAAATATTCTAAAACTATTAATATAAAATTAAATACTGTAAAATTTAAAACTAACGTTTTAAACGTAAAACCAATACCTTATTAACAATTATCAAATAATATAAAATTAAATATTTTAAAATTACTTACAAAAATATCTTTAAATTTATAAAGTTATAAAATTTATATTTCAGATTTTAAATATAACTTTTAAATTTGAAATTTTAAAATTTTCCTCCAAACCGCTATATTTTCAAATTTCAAATTTAAAAATTTCCCACCCAAACGATCATACATTCAAATTTGAATTTCGGTTACATTTAACGGACTGAACCTTAATTGTTTAATTTTAGATCCATTTTGACTTACCCGATATGTTTTTCATCCACGCATGACGCGTCTAAGATAGGGATGAGCACGGTATCCATTCCGTACCTAAAAACAGAAAAAATGGGTATCGATACCGGTGGTGGTACCGAATACACCAGTAATCTTAACCATTTATTTTTCAAATGAATGGTTAAGATGAAAGCGTAGGAGAAAGGAGGAGTGCAAGGGTATCTTGGGAAAATCCTATTTATGGACTTTCTCTCTCCACATGCATATTTCACCCCTATTTTTTAAACGTTCATAACTTTTTTATACAACATTATTTTTTCATAAAAATTTCACAGTAAAATCGAGCGTCTTTTTATCTTTAATTTAAGTACCATATTGCTATATATAAAATATGACAACTAAAAAAACTCATTAAAATGTGTTGTATTTCTATGTTGTATAACATTTTTGTGTTGGATTTTTGTACTATATTTTTTGTGCTAAATTTTTTGTGCTGAATTTTTTTTGTATTAATTTTTTTTCTCACTTTTTTGTGCTGGATTTTTTTGTACTACATTTTTTTGCTGAATTTTTTCGTGCTATATTTTTTTACTAGATTTTTTTGTGCTATATTTTTTTGTACTAGATATTTTGTGCTACATTTTTTTGTACTAGATTTTTTTGTTGTATTTTAAAAAAACAAATGGGGTGCCACATGTCATTTTCACTCCTATTTATAAGGACCAAAATACATTTCATTCCTACTTGTTAGGAGTGACACATGTCATCATTACAATACTTCTTATGCTACTTAGGCAAAATCCACTTTTTAGTGGATCCTTCCCCCTGATACAGGTACGGTACCGATACTTACCGGTGTTTTACCCGTAAATACCGGTACCGTACCGGTACCGAAAAACAGAGAAAGTGGGTACCGGTACCAGTACAGAATATCCGGTACAGTTCGACACCGGTACAGTACCAGTTCGGTACTGATACCCGGTACCAAATACTCTGCCTTGATCTAAGTTTAGGTACACTTTGAATATGCTTTTCATCCATGCATGATGTATCTAAGATTACGTCCATTTGAATAATATAGTTTTTTTTTCTTTTAAGTTTTATTAATTGGATGTGGTTTTAAAAGTATTTACCAACTTTGTTTTATCCAACAAGTCCATAACTTATTATATTTGATATTTCTCTTTATTCTTAATAAAAAGAATTCAATCTATCCAAAATATTCTTTTCAACCAACCTATTATACTTCTTTATTTTATTTTCTTCCATCAACCCATTACAATTCTTTTTTATATTTTTTAACCAACCCATTATATTTATACTTCTTTTTTATTCTTTCTATTTGTTTTAATTAACACATTATACTTATAGGGGATGGTTCAAATGAAAACCACTTTTATTGTAAAAACTCGAAAACTAACTAAAAAAGCCTAAAAAACACACAAATTTTTTTTTCAATTTTTTTTATAAAAATCACTAGTTTTTTTATATAAAAAACTTTTTTTCAAAAAAAAATTGTAGTACACATGTGTAATAATTCACATGTGTAGTACACATACACATGTGTAATATTACACATGTGCACTACAATTTTTTTTTTTTGAAAAAAAGTTTTTTATATAATTTAAATAGCGAAAATTGGTATGCCAAAAAAAATTATTTTTTGTGTTTTTTAGGCTTTTTTTAGTTAGTTTTCGAGTTTTCGCGATAACTATTGGTTTTCATTTGAACCTTCACCTATACTTATATTAAAAATGCAGTTTACAAGAACATGTTAAATACAAACTAAAATATCATGTCAAATAAACTTCAAAGAATAAGAAGCACAAAAAAACTAATCAAATATTAAAATATCACGTGCTATTGGTCTCGATGTACAGGATTGATATTTGGTAAGTGTGGATGTAAACTCTCACGAGAGCCAATCAAATTCGTCTATGTCAACTCCCTTCTTTAACTTCCCTCATGCACTCAATCATAAGGAGTGCGCTCTCCTCTAGGTGAGTGGTTAACAATTTTTTCTTAAAAAACTCAATTATAAGGAGTGCGCTCTCCTCTAAGGTGAGTGGTTAACAATTTTTTTCTTAAAAAAAAAAGGAAATGTGAGATTAATGGGAATGAATGGGCCCCCACATGCAAACTCCCTCTCTCTCCTCATCCTTCCTCGTTGACTACTCACCGAAATCCTAATCAAACACTCACCTAATGTTGATAGCGGCGATGTTCCCCTTAGGTAAACTCAATCACCGAAGGCATTCCCTGCTGGTGCCCCGTTCACCCTAATGAAAAAACATGACCCGCTCACATGTGGATGGTCTTAAAAACCTATAGAAAGTATGCAATGTATAGGATTAACAAGGGTGAATGAAAAATTAATCGGAAGACTATAATTACTATTTACTAATGCTTTATTGCCATTGTTTTTGCTATGAGTGAGATTTTACTTGATTCGTTTGTTAATGCATCACCTTGGCAACGACCTGGCAACTGAAAGGAGATTTTCATTAGAGAACGAACAACATGAGTCATGTCGTTTTGTAGAAGGGGCAAACATGTGTACCTTGTGTATATGGGCATCCAGGGATATATGGCATACATGGTTAATCATAAACCAGACACATTTTTGTACATAACTTATCTGATTATAAAAAAAAAAACTTTATTGTTACAATAACAATCTAACTATTTAGAAGAGTTTCTATGAGAATAATATAGCTAGCTACTTGTACATTTCTTTATTCTTCACTTTTAATTATAGCTGCTTGTACATTTCTTTATTCTTCACCTTCTAATTAAAAAATGGTACGTCACCAAAAAGAAAACCATGCCCATAAAAAACAATTCTATATTTGTATGATCACCAAACTATTCGATTTGATGAAACTTCCCAGCCAAAACATATGCACAGAAGAAAGGACTTTAAATAGCAGAGCCACCCATCTAACTTTCTGGTATAGGATTCAATTGTCCCTGAAAAATGATATGAATTATGTAAATCAAGTTCACTGATTGAACTCGTAGACCAGGTATTATCATACCCGATTATAAAACCGTATTTCATACCTGTCAGTTCACGGTTTTCCGCAGGCGTTGGGCATACATGTTTATAATTTTATGTGGTTAAAACACTTAAAAGTTACCCGTTGCAATTCACATTACCCGAAACCCAATCTTAAACTCACCCCAAGAACCAACTTAAAGTATAAACACACTCAACTACATTTATAAAATTCTAAATTTTTATTAGTAAAACAGTTGCAAAATACTATATATTATATTTGTTACGATTATGTAGTATTAACATATTCGGTTTAGTCGTTTAGATGTGGGTAAATGGGTATTAGGGCTGTAACAGTCAAGCCAGGGTGGGCTCAAGCGCAAGCTCGAAATTAATTGAGGCGGCTTGGCTCAAGCTCTAGCTCAGAGTTAAATGAGCCTAAGAACGAGCCAACGAGCTGAGCCATGAGCCAAGCCGAGCTTGGCTCGAGCTCGGCTCGGTTACAAAATGAGCCAGCTCGGCTCACGTCATCTCAAATTGAGTTTTTTTGGCTCGAGCTCGGCTCGGTTACAAAATGAGCCAGCTCGGCTCACGTCATCTCAAACTGAGTTTTTTTAGCCACTTTTTCTAGAGCTTTTTTCCCATACCCAAATGATCATACCGAATGTTTCAGGTTTTAGATTTTCCATACGGCTCAGGTTTTATTTCATCCCTAGATATACCAACATCATCATCATCATCATACTTAGTATATCCCACCAATAGCAAAGCTAAGGTAGGGTCTGAGGAGGGTGAGATGTAGACAGCCTTACCTCTACCCCATAGGAATAGAGAGGCTGCTTCCAATGAGACCCCCGGCTCGATTGTAGTTTTGCATCAAGCCTTGGACATAAGGCACATAACACTCGGCAATTGAGACAAACACCGATTAGTGCATGTACCCCCTTGTCTTTTGGCTATCAACGCCACCACATGATGCATGATTAACCATCCCCCTCTTTTAACGTTATTTTCACGAAATTAGTAAAATAACGTTAAAATTAGTGCCCTTTCACTTTTGCCCCCCGAGCGCCCACACATATATACATTATATGAGCATACCACAAGCGGGGCGTAAATACCAACATATAAATAAAAATTTAATAATCTATTTACCTGCGGATTTCGTAAACGGACTTTCTCATCAGTTTTTTGGTCATTTGCCATCATATTGGAAGGCGGGTATCTGTTGTTCCACCGCATATGCGCGTTTTTCGAAGACACAGAAGGCAACGTACGACCTAACCACGAGTCTGATGGTGATTTCGGCAATGGCGGGGGAACAGGGAGCTCAAAAAGTTTACCTTCATAAGCTTTCAATTGTTTATCACCATTAATATCATCAATCACTTCTAATCCAACTTCAGGATCTTCATACTTTTTTGTTTCCAGATCATGCTTTGATTCATCAACAAACATATCCGACTTCAACGATTCATTGTCAATAAATTGTGGTTTTATGCATGAAGGAGATGTATTTTCTTGTGGAGATTTGATTATATGAACAGTATCCACATACAGTGTCTTCTCAATTATGGACTCTTGACTGTCTCTTTCGGTTTCATTTGTGTTCTTATCAGCTAGTAGTTCCTTAAAGCTTACGCCTTTTTTCTTTGAACTTGAATCGCTTTGTTCAGAAACCGTAGATTGAAACGAGCCACTGAGATCAACTGAATTCCCATTTCCCTGCAGACGATTATACAGTTTTAACCCTTCTAAACTCGAGGTTTCACTCGATTCGTTCTTCATAATATTGTCAAGTGATCTATGCTTGTATATAGCATTCCTGGCAGGCTAAGATCAAAATATCAAAATAATTAATTATAAATTACTAGTTCAACAAAATACGAGTTAATTAGGTTTTTCATCCCTATGTTAGTTTAAAAATTGTGAAAACAGTACCAATACATTTACTTTTGTAACAATTACAGTCCACCTCACTTAACACCATCCATTTAATCCATTAGTCAGACCATGTGCTTGGCACGTGCAGGGGCATTTTCGTCCATTGCTGTTTATAAATAGATGGTGTTAAGTGAGGTGGACTGTAATTGTTACAAAAGTGAAAGTAGTGGTGCTATTTTAGCAATTTTTAAACTAAAGGACTGTAATGGTTATTTTCAACAAACCACAGGGACGACAAACGTAAGTAACTCACAAAATAATCACGGGAAAAGGGATCAAGATAGATACCTCACTCTCCGTATCTCTGAAAGAATTACTAGAAGACGAGCTTGTTTGAGTTTTTTTAGCAGGAGAAACCGGTAATCTGGCGCGTACACACATTCCATGAACCGGATTCACCGAGCAAAAACGTGGAATCAATCCACAAAGTTTAGACGCTTTATTTCCATGTTCGCTATAATCATAATCACTGTCATCATCGTCATCAGTGTGTGCTTCTTCTTCCTTATCATGAACAACATCTTGCAAAAAGTTCGGTCCGTATCTAAGCTTCATATTATTATCATCGATATTAACGAATTTCTTTAGTTCTTGTGGCTTCTCTTTGATAATATTTTTCTTGAAAGTGTGTTGAGGTAATTCTGAAGCCATAGCTTTTGCAGCAGGAAGAAAACGACCCATCATGAAATCCCTCACTTTTGGATCAGTAACCCCAAATGGTTTGACATCTGACCCAACTCCACTTACACCACTTGCACTACAATTATAGAAGGATGTTTCACCACGTGAAAGTGTATCAAGTGCATCCACATACGCTTCATCATTATTTTCATCATCATCATCATCACCATCAACAGCATCAAGATCATGATCGCCGGAATCAAAATTTTCTTTCTTTGTTGACTCCATGCTTTCAGATTTGGTTATCTTCGAACCATTGTTAACCGGATCGTTCTTCATAGGATTTAAAAACCGACCTGGAGGAAGTTTTGGAAGACTCGGAGCGCTTTCAATGGTTTGAACCTGTTTATTCTTCGGTCTTCCTGGACTCTGTTCCCACCCAAAAGGAACACTTCCTGTATTCATCAACAGGTCTGCTGTCGATTCGGCTGTACACGAGTCTACCGAATGTCTAACCGGAATGCAACTTTCCTTTTTTCGATCATCATTCGCAGCTCTTCGCCTCACAGACAGAAGTGGTCGGTTAATGTTCAATCGATTGTTTTCCATTAAAATCACAAAACAGTTTATCTGAATTAGCTGCATTTACAAACAAATTCATCAAACAGAGGAATAATACATAGAAAGATTGAAACATATGAAGTAATTGCCTCTTTTGCGATCCTAGGGTTTGAGCAATTAAACCCTACATTTCTATGATCTTCATGAATCCAACAGTATATACCTAATCATGTGTATAACCATCATCTATTCAATCAATAATCACTCGTATAATCATCTATTGATGCTTCAAATTAATGAAAAATCTGCTGAATAATTCTCTGTCAAATTTCTAAAGTGCTAAACCCTACATTTCTGTGATCTTCATGTTTCTAACAGTATATACTAAAATCATATGTATATTATTCAAGCAATATACATTCATATAATCAATCATCTATCGATTCTCTCAACTAACTTCAAATCAATAAACAACACGTTGCGTCAATACATTCAGTTTCAAACAGTATATACCTAATCATGTATATATAATCATCAATTCAATCAATAAAACATTCACACAATCATCCACTGACGCATTTCAAAGCAAAAAAACAACACGTTACATCATTAAATTCATAATTTCAAACAATTCAGACTCTGTAACGAACCAAAAAGGTGTAATCAACGAATTACCTCAAATTACTTGAAGAACAGAAGGAATACGGTTGAAATTAGGGCTGATCATGAAGAAAAGCGAGAATAAACCTAATCGTACGTCTAATTGAGTACGTTGCTTGTAGTAATGAATCAATTGTTATTGAATGAATAAACACAAACAGTCTGTCTGTCAGACAGTGTCAGTGGAATCTGAGCAATTTCTGACGGTTGAAGATATGAATGGGAATACGTTTCGTGGAGTTGAACTGAAGTGAAGTTGACTTGCTTCTATTTATGTTTAACTGTTTCTTCGGATCATGTGCTTGATTGTGACGTCATCAATGGAGGAAAAAGGTGTGTGTGAGAGAGAGAGAGTGTATTTGTGTGTGTGATGACCGACCTGCGGTTACACCTCTGATTGTTTTAATTGTTACAGATCTCTGCCTCTCTTTATCATTTATGACAGTCAAAAGAATCCCGTTGTAATTAATATTTTTTAAAGAAAAGAAAGAAGTTATTAAATTGTTAAAAATATCATCACCGTCACATTTTTATAGAATTAAATGTCATTTTAGTGTATTTGGTCTAAGTCATTTTGTTAGTTTAGTCTAAATATTTTATTTTTCATCTGTGGGTTAATTTTATCCATTATTTTTGTTAACTAGAAAGGCGATTCGGTCATTTTATATGACTGAATTGTTCTTCTAGTTAACAGAATTACATATAAAATGATCGAATCGCTCTTCTCGTTAACATAAATAATGGATGAAGTTAATCTAGTGGACTAAAATGGCAATGATGAAACCTTTTTGGACCCGCATGCGAAAAATAAAACATTTGGACTAAACTTGAAAAATGGCCCAAACCACATAGACTAAAATGACATTTAACTCTTTTTTATGATTGTTAAAGCATCTGTAACGGAAGTTTTTGAGCTATACGGATACCGTATACGTGGAAGGGGGAAGGAAGAGCGTTGCATATGTGAAAGAGAAACGGGGAAAGTTTGTGGGGGGAGGAGAGAGGATTGGATGCTATGTGGAGGAATGAGATTGTTTAACGGGTAGCATTAGTGTGAAAGATTAGGGTCTGTGAGCCTCCATAGATGATGTTGTAATTAATTTATGACACTGAAAGCTTGACATGTGTGTCAAGATTTTAAGAACTCGATACATATAAATACGGAGGAAAGTGTGTTTGGAAAAATTTATGGCGGGGTCGGGATTTTAAAATTCAACGTGTACGTCGTGCTCGATTGAGTTATTAAATTTTGGACGGATATATGACGATTATGAAAAAATGTACTATCTAAACTAGTTTGTCACGATTTTGATGATTATTTTGTTATAATTTAGAGGAAAAAAAATAATCAGATAGTAAATAAAATGGTCGAAGTGATTGTTTTAATGTTTTTATTGGTTTCCTAAAATTGTTCCATAAAAGAAAGAAAAAAAGTGTGTTGTTGAAAATTTATAACATGATCAAATGGCAAAAAAAGGATAATGATAGTACCCTTTTTCAACAAAATGAAAGTAACAAGATTAACTGGCATATAAATATCAATAAAGGAATAAAAAATACTTTTAAAAACAAAAACTGGCTTTCGTATATGTATGGTTTACATGAAACCCAATTAAAATAATTTGAAATAGATGCATTATTGCAAGATATTTAATTGAAGAAAAAAGATATGAAGAAAAAAACTTTAAAATTTATAAAAGAAAACAAGGACTAACCGACAATCCGACACGGAAAGAAGTGTTGTAGGAAATTGGGAGATCAGGAGGTGGGTCACTGGGTCGGGTCGGTGACTCTTGTGAGCTATCCGGTAAATATTTTACAATCTTAACTTTTTAATGGGTCATTGGTAAAATGATTCAAAGTAAGCATGGCTACATTTTTTGAGCCTATGAAAGTGAATAGTGTTAAACTATAATACATGTTAAATTAAATGGTCGGTTCAGCTTATACCATTGGTTTTAAGTTCCAAACTGTAAGCTTAATGTTGTATATTTCAAACCGGTCGACTTACTTCGGTTCGAAGGATTCAATCGTTTCAACGATATATGAACGCCCATAGATAAAAATCTCCTCTTGTTCATTCTTCTTGGTGGAATTTTTTTAACCATCCCTCTAAATTGTTTAGGGGTTGCTTCTTGTATGTTTATCATTTGTCTTAGACTATGGGGTGTGGAGGGGCTTGGGTTGGGTGCATTGCGCGACACGTGGTAAGTGTGGGATCCACAAGCAAATACTAAAAAACTAAGGGTGTGGTGGGGCGTCGCTTAGCTGGACGTGGCCAGCCATGTGGAATTTTTTTAAAAACTACAAAGAAAATTAAAAAGAAAAAACCTACATTGAACCAGCCAACCACAACCCGCCATATCATCCAGCCCTCCGCCTCACGCCAGACAGAATCTCCACGCCAAGCGGGCAACGCTAACCAAATCGTCAACCCGGGGTGGAGCACCCGGCGTTAAAGGGCCAAAACGCCCATACCCACCAGCCTTATAGATACGATACAAGTTTGTAAAGTTTTGTAATAATTTTGAAGAAAACTATGAGTTTATTTATGATCATAAAATCATAAAACCATGAGGATGTTGAATTGTCCATAGCTTTATAGCCTAGTGGCATTCTGGAGGGTGGGATAATACTTTGGGCCTAATAGGTCATGGGTTCGATTCCCACAAGTGGGGTTTTCTCATATTTATTGGGTTTCCTCCTGAATTGGTATATAGGCATTATGCCTAGTGGAGATGGATATGATCGGGTGGTTCCACTAGTGGCACGATGATACTCCACTAGTCCGTCAGTGATCCAAATTTGCCGTTCAAAAAAAATAAAATGAGGATGTTGAATTATTCAAACCATGCAATTTCCAAGTCATCCACCTCAATTATACCTTCAAAAAGAATGAAAGTTGACTCTTGACTTTTGAGGGCAAACATGCCACTTTGAGTTGTGTTATTTGGAAGCAAACACACGTGATACAACTTGTGATTAAGAATGTAATTAAGAAAGAAAAATGAAATTATATAAGCATTTACATGTAGTTAGGGAGAAATACGCGCAAGTGCCACCATCATCGATGGAGGAGGGTGGTGTCAAGATGTCAAAGATGACACATGAAGTTATGGCATGAAAACAAATGAAACAATGGATGTATCGACCACTAGTCGCATACATAATCTAGGTCCCAAAGGCTCGTCATCACATTATTATAACACGTTTTGGATGTATTTCTAATGAAGAAACTATTACGATATATTAAAAAAAGGATGTTGAAAAAAAAAACTCAATTTTTGACCTTTTAATTATGTGGTAAAACGAGTAGGCTGAATGAATAACGGGTCAAAGTAACATGACTTTGGTTGATCTAAACACATCTTTTAGAAAAAAAATGATTTAGCTTAAAAAGCTAAAGATGTTGAATTAAAAAGGGGTGTCTTATTCCCACATGGTTAAATCTTATTCCCACATGGTTTTCACTCTATCTCTCTCTAAATCTATCTATGTATATATAGAGAGAGATAGAGTTGAGGGGTGTGGGAATATTAAAATCATAACAACTCTAAAATTGTATTTATTGAAAAAGATATCATATTATTATAGTAATACATTTTTAAATCACTCATGTTTCATAACGTTCATTGTTTAAACCATGGATAAGGCCGGAGGGTGTGGGGGGCGCCACCCTCGCCCTGTCAGCAACTATAGCGCCGTGGGCGCCATACACCCACACCGCCTGAATTAAGTTGGGGCGCTATAGGTGGCTCGCGAACATGGTAACGAGCAGAAATCACACAGATCGAGGCCCCTTTTAATTTTTTGACCCTTTGAACGGTCAGGTTTAAAAAAAAAATGTTTTTCAAAGTTTATAAATACTCTTCTACTCCTCCATTTTTTCCATCTCATTTCACCCATTTTCTCTCAAATTTTTATAGAGTTGGACAATTTTTTTTAAACCCCTCTCTACAATGTTTCCCAACAACCTAAACCCATGGGACCCGAACAATCCGTACTAGCAAAATAACGAGCAAGAGGACCGGTATCGCCGAGACTCGCGTACGGGTGAGGTTGGATATTACCCAATGCCACCAACAACCCCAACTTCTCCTCATCCCATCACTCAACCGATGGCCAGTTTTTTGGGTATTATTCTCAACCCCAGTTTTTTCCCTCAAACATACCCCAACACATTCCTCAAAACATACCCGAAACCCAATCCATACCCGAAACCCAAGTCGAACCCTCTTCTAGAAAAAAAAGAGACCATAAAAAGAAGCTTGAGTTATATAAAATGGCCATTTAATTTAAAAAAGTAAAATGTAAAAATAAAAAATAATTAGGTAATGATGACGGGTCTCCATCCCACACCCTGCAAATTAAAGGGGGGGTTATAAAGCCCCCTCGCTGACGTGGCGTCTAGGTGACGCTGAGGTGTCCTTTATAACCCCTAAGGGGCTCCATCCCACACCCTCTAGCCTAAGAGAGTGTTTGCATTTGACCTATCCATTTCACCATTTTTATATTTTATATACACATAAAGCCCCCTATTTTTGTAGTCCACTTGTATTGTATGTGAAATTTAAATAATTACTCTAATTACTAAATGTGTTTTATGATTGCTTACGTGCGAGGTGGGCTAGGAGTTATAGCTTGTGTGGGTTTTTTTTTTTTTTTTTTTTTTGAAAGGCTAATATCATTCCACCAAACACTAGCAAGAAGCTAGCAGAACAACATACAGGAAGCGAAATTACAAGAATTCAAATTTGTTCCAAAGATCCTCCTTTAAATCTAAGGGGCTGTTTGTTTGCCACTGAATGGGTCCATTAAGAGGAGACCTCTTAATCGCTCAGAGGAATACATGTTTGGTTCATTAAAAGGCCCACATCTGAATGGTTCAATTCAGATCTTATTCATTCAGATATCAAATGTCGCTGAATGGAACTTTTCTCAAACATACCCTTTACCCTAGAAAACAGATCTGTGTTCACACATCCACGCCTCCATCTCCACCTCCTTCCTCCTCCTGCCTCCTCCACCACGTCGCACCTGTCCACCTCACCGGCCTCCTCCACCGCATCGCACCTCTCCTCCGCATCGCACCTCTCCTCTGCCGCTGTTGTCTCTCAAGTAGGTCGCACCTTCTCCACCTTGATTGTTCCGATCTTCAATAGTTCAGTGGTACAAAGATATGATATTTAAAATTTGATATGAGTATTTAATTTTTCAGTGGATGATATCTAAAATTTGATATGAGTATTTAATTTTTTGGAAGTAAAATGTGATTTTGGATGGTTGCTGTTTGTTTGCCGCAGAAGAGTGTAGGGCTTGCATTGAAAGTCTAATTCATAATTACAAAGTTCAACTTCAATATTAATATTTTTATAAGAAGAAAAAGTGAAATTTGAATAGCAATGAAATATGAGATCGTGAAATTAGGTTAAATAAATATACTTGGACGGTGCCGGAGATATTTAAAACGCTGATATCAGATCGGACGATTGGTTTTGCAGGTGGAGAGTGCAAAAGAGGTAAATTGCAAGGAGTGCAACGAAGAAAGTACACTAGGACAAAAGTCGATGGATCTAGGAACAGAGGGAGCCATTGAAAGTTTGATCTTTTTAGAGAGAGAAGCAGAGAGTTTGAAGATGGGGAAGTGGGAGACAGAGAACAACTTTGGTTTTAAAGCCTGTTGGGTATTTTGTTTTGTTCAGGGGTAAAAATGTCATTTTACACATCATTCAGATGTGCAACCAAACAGCATTTTATTGGTTCAGCACTTGCTGATTCAGACCCTCTTACCCATTCAGACCTCTTATTCATTCAGCACTTATTGATCCAGATGTTGCCAAACAGCCCCTAAGCCTCTGGCCCTGTGTTTGATCCAGAGAAAGCCTAACACCTTCACCTCTTCTACAATACTCCGAGCGTTGGCTTTTTTACCTCTAAAAACGACATTGTTCCTGGCGTTCCATATAGCCCAGCAAGCTATCAACATGATCGATTGCACGGCTCTGACCAAGACGGAGGAACCCACCACATTCTCATGAAAATTCAGAATATCACGAACTGAGAAGGCAATTACCTGAGGGGTTTTGCACCAGCTTGAGATCAAATTCCAAACTTCATGCGCCAAGAAACAATAAGTCTAAACTTCATGTTTATGTTTTTGAATACCAAGAAACAATAAGTCTAAACCGTAGGGTCTAGCCTTGAAGGAAGTGTGACCTCTACAAGATAGTTAATCATTAAATCTTTCCAATTTGTGACTGAGCTTGTTATGAGAATGGATCTGCAAAGCAAGAACACTGTGAAACTCGTTACAAGGAGAGAGGTGGGGGGTTCTCCTTGTAACCACCATCCGACGTGAAAATAAGTATTTGTTTATAGAGAATAAATGAGTGTGTGATATGAGTGAGAAAGTAAAAGCGCCGATCCCCATACCTATGGTTGAAGGCTGATATGTATAGATGAAGAGTGTGGAGAAGGAGATGGACCGATGGGCCTTAGGCCAGACGTCGCAAACAAGAAATATCCGATTGGTCCCCTGCCACACGATGGATAGTGTATTCAAAGGGGAAGGGTCGTTGGCGCACGGTGACCAGTGCCACGTGGCCTGCCAAGTGTACTTGTTGTCGGACCTATCATAAGTTGTGAGTGGAGATCATGGAGCAGCGAATGACACACGCTAATTAGCTACACATCACTGTCCTTTTGTACTTTTTGTCTCCTGCACGATTGATCATCGTGAGAATTGTATGGACAGAGTCTAGCGCACGATAATTGGTTGCAGACTCCTGTCATTTGTACTATATGTACCTGTGCTAGCTGTCACTGCTGCGCGCACGCGATAAGGTGCGCGCAGTAGCTGAGTGTGTCATTTAAGTTTGAATATGATCTTCTGCGCACATGACTTGTAAGGCCTTGCGTTGAATTTGAAGCCATACCTCTCAACTAACACATGATATATAGTACTTAAAACAAAAGCAAATTTCATTAAATAGTAACCAAGTATATAAAAGTTAGGTTGTTTCGTTCTTCTAAAATAACTCATTTTTCATCATATCCTTCAATCATATATAAACTTTTTTTATAAACGCTTAATTTTTTTTAAAAACTTAATTTTTTTAAGTTGAACAAAAAATTACCGAACAATAATTAAGTTTTGTTATTGTTATTTTTAAGTCAAATTGGGAAGAAAAAAAAAGGATAAATTACATTTTTCGTCCTTTATGTTTGTAGCGGATTGCAATGGATAGCCTTTAACTTCAATAATTACAGTCACAGTCCTTTATTTGTAAAACATATTACACCCTAGGTCCTTTGGCCTTAACCTAGTTAAAATTTTCAGTTAAATATAACATGTGCCTTGCACATGAGGGTAGATTTGTAATTTACTCATATCTGAAATATATTTAAACAAATAAAGATTAAAAAATGATTTATTTAATATTAAAGAATATAAAACCTCTTCGTCATCATCCATTTCAATCGTTCTGTGTTGGTTTTCACAATTCACTCCATTAAAACAAACCAATTTTCATTATCCGTAACCCATATCCCCAAATTCCTCATTTAATATACAACAATTCAACCAAAAAATATTCATTCAATTAAAATTCAAACTAAAAAGATACAGAATGTAATCAATTCAATTAAAAAAGGTTAATATAAAAACCTCTTTCCTTTTTTCCTTTTTCATCTTCTCTGATCTATGCTATTCGTCTTCTTCAATCTCTTTTAATCTTCTTCAAATTTCACTTCTCTGCAACCAAATCTTTATGAAAGATACATCAATGACAGTTTAACCATCACAAACTCATTTTCTCCATTAAAGCTCCATTTAAAAACCTTTAGGTCAAAGACACAACACAACACAACACAACATAACAAAACATTTTCACTGATCAACTCAAAAATTTCTTCAATTTGTTCAAGAACTCATCGGTTTCTGTTCTTCCGCCCCTGAATCCGATTCTCCGGCCACCGGCACCGCGGCAGTCGCCTCTTTCTCCTTCTCCGGCCACCGGCACCGCCGCATAAAAAGGAGTTAAGAGAGAGAGAGAGATCGGTTCTTTGAGTTTTTAGAGAGAGAGGTAGATGGGTTTTTTCAGATCTAGAGAAGCAGGTGGCTTTTCAGATCGGAATGAGATGAAGATGGGTGGGAATACGGTGTCTTGTCAGTGGGAGAGAGTGGTTGTTGCAAAGATGGTGGTTGTAGGTGGTCGATTACGACGGTGGTGGCTATCAGTGGCGGTGACTGGTGAGGGTTTGTTGAAGAGAGAGAGAGAGAGAGACGGATGGGAGAGTTTTCTTCAAAGCTGATTTCTTTTTCATATGTATTGTATAATTTTCTGATTTCTTTTATTGTTTGATATTATTCTTTTATTATTTGATATTATTTTAGATAAATAAAATGAATAAAATTACCAATCTACCCTCATGTGTATACCACATGACATATTTAACTGAAAATTTTAACCAGGTTAGGGCCAAAGGACGTAAAGTGTAATGGGTTTTACATATAAAGGATTGTAACTGTAATTATTGAAGTTAAAGGTTATCCGTTGCAATCTAGTACAAACATAAAGGACGAAAAGTGTAATTTATCCAAAAAAAAAACATAGGTTCCACCCCACGGAATTTAGTTTCATTTTTTAACATTTATACAAAAAAATCACTTAGGTGGTGTTTGTTTTTCCTGAAAAGGTCTTCAGAACCTCTTATGTCTGCGCCACGCAGACCGCGCGCAGACGTTTGGGTCTGAAGACTGTTTGTTTTCTCGAATATCTTTCATTAAAAAAGGTCTGCGAGACCTCTTCTCCAAGCAGATGTGGACTCATGTCTTCAAACCTCTTCTGTCCTCTTCTCTGCCTTTCAAAACATAAACCACCACATCTCTTCTCTGCATCACCTCCGCCACCACATCTCCGCCACCACCACCACATCTCTTCTCTAATTCCAGTACTAAACTGTTAAAACTCGATGATATTCAGTACTAAACTACTAATCACAGCTATAAACTAACAAATCAAACAATTACAACAAAATACAACCTACATTTCAATAGAAAAAAAAAGCACAAAACAAGCCCTAAATCAACAACAACTAACCTGATAACAAGTAACAGGTATCTCCACAATCGCCGATCGATTATACTGAACAGTACTAGCGCTATCAGTAACACGAACGTCGGCAATTTCACGGCCACTAAAAGACAACGAAACCGCTCGGGGCCGCTTTCTCGGAAACGAGTCGAACGAAACCCTAGATGGATAAGATAAACAGGTGAGTTGAGTCGACGGCGGCGCTGTGACGGCAACTCGACGGTGAAGACTGACGACAAGGCCGTTTCTTTCTGGAGGTGGTGTTTTTACTCCGACCGTGATGTGGAAGATGATGTTCTTGTTCGGGTGGTGGTTTTGTTGTCGGCTCAGGCTCGGTGGAGTGCCGGCCGGTGAAGATAAAGATGTGGAAGTGAGAGGGTGGTGAGTGTTAGGTGGTGGTGGTGTTCTCTGAGAATGAAAATAGAAGAGGAGAGAATAGGAGAGATGCAGAGAAGTGAGAAGTGAGAGAGATAAGTGGTATTTGTTGTGGTGTTAAACAAACACTCTTCTCCTTGCAGACTGCAGACCTTTGGTCCACCTCTTCTTCTGCAGATGTCTGCAGATGTGGTCTGCAGACTGCAGACATTTTACCTCTTCAAAAACAAACACCACGTTAGGATTGTATCATCTAATGCAAGGTTTGATTGCCTTTAAAGAAAAAAATTGAGTGACCTTAATGAAATATTTGAGAAATTTGGTTAAGTTATCTTTTAAAACAATATATGTAAACCGTCTTTAATGTCACATGTACTCTACCGGTCAATATATATATATGTGTGTACGCGGGCGCGCTTATGTGGTATGTATATAACACAAAAATAGAAGCCAGTTATCGAAATATATTCAAAATCACATAGATCTTTTAAAGTGAATCCTGCTGGCTTTTTGTGCTTTCAGAAATAGTAACATATATATAGACAGTCGAATTGATACGAGATCAAACTAATTAATAATTGAATAATCATAAGCATGAATCAAACACTTAAACATAGGAATCTAACACTTAAACACAAGAATCTGAATATTATGAAATTAGAATTGAAAAGAAACCCTTGGTATCCTATGACTTCGAAAAGAGGACTATGATGATGATATAAATCGGTATTAGAATGAGGTGTGATACGACGATAGAAAGAAACACAGAGGATACAGAACCATGGCAACCTTATTTTGCATGTCACATATAACAAAAAAAAGGGTAGTTGCACGGTACACCTGACCGCGGAACGGATCTCCCTTCCCAGTTCACCACCCGACAAGGATCCCTGGCGGCAAATACCCATAGCCATCAAAGAGGGGTAAGAAACATGTTTCGAACCCGAGACCTCGAGTGTCCTCGGTCCGACTTAAAGCGGGTGTCGGTGGCCACCAAAGTGGCACTAATGGGAATTGAACTTGGGTCTCCATTGGAGAACCCAAGTCACTCCACCACTAGGCCACTTGTTTCAATTATAACCCTAAACGTCTTAAAATATACCACGTATATGAAAAACGGGCCTGAAATACCTTAATATTTATAAAAATCAAATAAAAACAAAAATACGGGGTTGTCACGGGCCACGACCCGGACCCCTATGACTGTCGCGGGGCGCGAGGCCCAGTAACTTGCCGGAAACACATATGCGCCACGTGTCAACACGTGGCAAAGCTATATTCGCTGACTAACTAAGGCTAGATCTTACCCTACGTTCTCGCGGGCCGCGAGAGAGTTAGAGAGGGGCTTCGCGGGCCGCGAGCCGCCTCTCGTCAGACCTATATAAGAGGCCTCAGGCCTCATTCAGTCGTCGTTCAATTTTCTTTTCTCTCTCAAACTCTTTGATAGTATAAACTCTCGGGAATAATACCCCTATAAAGCGAAGCTCTGCCTCGTTGTAAGTATTGTAACCCTATTTGTTATCCTACACGATCGATCTAAGGCTCCGTAATGCATGTCAAGGCTCTGCCTGACTCATTCGTTGGAGTTCTGTCTCGTGTTACACCCGATTGATCTAGAACTCCGTAATGCATGTCAAGGCTCTGCCTGACTCAGTCATTGGAGTTCTGTTTCGAGTTGTACGGTTAATGTGATTTGGGTTATTTTACTAACACGTGTGCATTGTTTAATTTTAATAGATAATAACCAGAAGATTTACCAGGAAGCTTTAGTTTTACCTAAGTAAACAATGTGAGTACATCTTACTTTTTGTCACCTTTTTACCAAAACCTCAAATGTTTTCAATTATACTTAACAATGATTGAGTCTATGTATTCTACAATTACTGCCGGTATGTTGGGGTTTTGTATACATTATTGTAATCAGTTACTATTGGATAAAGAGTTAGCCAACGAGTAACATGACCCACAAGTCAGGTGTTGACAGTACTGAATGAGTAACTGTGTAGATATAAACATTGTAATTGCTCTCAATACTGTATAGTTATAAAAACTGTTTTGATTAAACTGGGATGCACTCGCCAGTATTTCTTGCTGATAAAACCTTTTTAAAACGCGTTTCAGGTAACTTAATGTGAAGCTAATAGAAGCCAGCTGGAGAGCACTAAAGGTTTGGAAAAGAAGCTATAAAAGTTACATAAATAAAAAGGAGTTTTGGTTTTAATAAACTAGGGTTCACCCCTATAAATGTATTGTAATAGAAACTTGGGTTTTATCCCATTTACTTATGATAAAAAGTTTGGTGTTTTAACTCTGATAAAATATTTCCTAACTACGGTCCTGATGTCTCATTTCCGCTGCCAAATTAATAAACACCGATACCACCCGCTCTGCGCATTGTGTGTCGCGGCCGCCTGGCTCTCGAGGCAGGGGTCAGGGGCTGCGACAGAAGGTGGTATTAGAGCTACAGCCACTGGTTTAAGCCAAAGAAGTGTTCTGCTGACACTTAAATTATGTGTTAGGAAATAATTTATGTGATTATGTGTAAATATGTATATTATTGTTTTGTGTTATTTGACTATTTGTTAGTTTACAGTATGAGTGAGCAAGGTACCACCCGCTCTACGCAATGTGTGCCGCGGTCGCCCGCCTCCAAGGCAGGGGTCGGGGGCTGCGACATCACAATGGCAACAAGTGGTACTTGTCACAACCCTCGACCCCACCCTGGGCGGGAGCCGTGAACAGTCAGGTGGTACCAGTGTTTATTAAATTTGCAGCAGAAAATATCATCAGGATCGTAGTTAGGAAATATTTCAGTGTTTGTAAAACACCAAAGTTTAATATTAAACAAATGGGATAAAACCCATATTACAATCAAATGTTTTATAGGGATAACCCCTTAATTGACAAAACACAAATTTCTTCTTTTATTCAGGTAATCATAGCCACATTACTTAACCCTTCAGTGCTCCATAGAAGACTTCTATTACCTTCACAGTAAGTTACCTGAAACGCGTTTTGAAAACATTTTATCAGCGAAAAACACTAGTGAGTTCATTCATATGTATAAAAAGACACATTGTTATATTTTACAGTATCAAGGGTGATTACAATGTTTATATCTATCAAATACTCAATCAGTATTTGTCACACGGTGGCAGTTCTGATATGACGGTGGTCATATCACTCATTGGCTAACTTTCGTCCAATAGTGAAGATTATCAAGTAGTGTATACAAAACCCTACATACCGGAAGTAATTTCCAGATTACAAAACCTTAATCACTATAAGTATAACTGAAAAACATTTGGGTTTTGCAATGCATTTGGTAAAAAGAAAGAATGACTCACTTTGTAGATTTAGGGTTTTAACTTAAAGCTTCCTTGTGCTAATCCTGAATTCCTAATAAAAATACAATACAATGCAACACGTGCCAGTGCAACAACCCAACTCAAACTTTAACGATACATCACGAGATCAAAACCTCAACGTAGTTAACAAAGTATAGCCTTATTCAGGCAACACTTTGGCATCTGTTGCTGGGTTTCAGGTCGATCGGACAGGGTATCGAATCAGTGATCAGGGTTAAAACACTTACAACGGGGCAGAGTTTCACAGGTTTAGGGGTATATTGTAAAGAAACGTAGAACGAGAGAGCAGAGTTCATGAAAATTTGAACGTAAATGTGCAGAAACTTGAGTCCCAAGCTACTGCTTATATAACCCAAATGGGCATCTCCTGCGCGGCGCGCCAGGTGACAAGGATTCTCCCACGTGTCGCCGGGAGGGTCGGCCTGGCTTCGACTGCCACGTGTCCAACAAAGGCCTGATCTCCTGAAACCGTACGAAATTCCGATAAACCCTCTCCCCATTTTCTTTTATTCCGTGAAGATCGATGATGATGATGATGTTGCTGTTGTTGTTAATGATGATGATTTGGTTCAAGTGTTTCAGTCGAAGCGGATGTTTGTTTCGGGTTTTATCTCGGGACTCATGGTTTAAGTTTTAGTTCAAACGGTTTGGTTCGGGTCAGATTGTGCAGCGGTTTGGATGACACGGTCAAACCGAGTCAACTCGGTCAGCTCGGGTCAACGGCTCGGTTCAGGTCGGCTATGGTGCGGGTCAAGTAGCGGGTACTGTCAACAGTTCTGGTTGACTCGGTCAAACCGAGTCAACTCGGTCATCACTCAACTCGGTCAGCTCAGCTTTTCGACTCGAGAAGATGGTAAAGATTTTACGGCGCAATACATTTCGTTATTCTTACAGTTCTATTTATTTACGTGTGAAGCGAGCTCTCGAACCGAATTTAATAAGGAATCGTTATAAATTTAGTGGATCCATATATTTGTCGTATTCATAAAACGTGTTTTATTTCATACATATGCATATATATTGTTGAAATGTTTGAATCTTGTTTGAATTTTTACAAAATAACGACACTTTAGTTGTCGGGGCCGTCCAAAAACAGAGGAAACTCTGCCCGTTTTTCGAGAAAACCCGTAATATACAACGCGTTTTATTAAAGGACGAAACCTATAGAATCCGAGAAACTTTAATAAAAACACAAATACAAATGAATATTTGTTTTACAACGGCACTTTACAACCTACGAAAACGACGATTTTGGAATCGTTTACAACAATAAAGCTAGTTATTTTAAACTTCGAAAACTCGACAATTCTTCTTACAAAATCAATATAATTACTTATATTGTTTCAAAAGTTAATAATATGAATTCGTTTTACAAAAATAAATATAGCCTATATATTTATTTCAAACACCGTATAACACGAATTCTTTTATAAAATAGATATAGTTTATCTATTTATGTCATAGAAAGTTCCGTATAACATGACAAGAAAATGATTTTAAATTCGTTTTCTCAACAATACTTCAGAAACCGGTTATTCAAAAAGATTTATTTCAAATCTTTTACAAACAAACTATGAACTCGCTCAACTTTATGCTGATTTTTCGCATGTTTCTTTCTCAGGTTACTTTTTAGAATTTATGGCACAGTTGGAATTGGAGGACCATTGGAGATACGAGTACTTAGTGGCGTTCATTTTCTAAAAGACTTAGCTTATTTGCTTCCGCTGTGCAATGAAGATACCAGTCCAGTCACGCCAATGCTCTGATATTTCGGGGTGTGACAGATTGGTATCAGAGCTATAGGTTACAACGAATTAGGTTTCTGTAGAGATACCTAGGCTCTAACCTCACTATCCTATGGGAACTTAGAATATTAAAACCTGAATGCATACAGAACGCATAGTACTTGAATATGGTCTCCAACCGTTGCCGAAAAACAAACAGTCAAGATTTTGTTTTCAAACATACCCTATTGTGGTGTTATACACATGGTACACAAAAAAAAAAAAAATACATACAGTACATAAAACCCTGAGAGTTTAGGAAACATGCATTTAAGACCTTCAGAAACTCATGTTGAAGTTCATTAAAGGTCATCACGTAGGAACCTCGTTTATTAACTCGGACAAACGGCATTATTATGTCGTCTTTGCTATTTTAGTTAACCGAGCAGGTAACCTACGCAAAACAAAGCACGGGCGTGCAAACTTCACGAAACGCAACTATACATCAACGGAGGTTGAAGTATGTTACATACGACTTACGAGGCACGGTCTTTGAGAAGACAAGATGGAGCATTTCAGCGCCAATACAAATTCTGTCAGTACGAAAACTATCAATCAGGAAACGACGGTTTGGCACGCGGTCCTGCAATGACACAAATCACTCCAAGGAGAAGACGTATGTCTCCGCATTCCCCCTATCGCATTAACGACGAATACGCCATGTTCGACATTCCATGGTAATGTCACCTAACAACCGGTTATCACATGCAACCCTAGGTAAAGTCCTTAAATTTCTTTTATTGAAATTTCGACTTTCACATTTACTGAGTAGATTTTCGTATCTCTACTCCTCTTAATGGTCATTGTGTCACGACCATTTCTTTCAGTATAGCGAATATTCATTTGCTTCATTTCTTGAAAATTCATATGTTACGCATGCATCGTTTGTTACGCTTGTGGTTTTGTTTCGAATAAAGCGTTTCATTAAAGTTCAAATATTATTTCGCTTGTGATTCGAATGACCCGCATTATTGAAATTGTTGGCTTCTTTGTTATCAAGTCAACACACTTTCTTGAAATTTCTTTTCTTTTAAAGTTACATACATGGTTTTTCGTTGTGACCATGCCAAAAGTTTTCTTGTTGATACATGTATTTATTGTCGGGTTGCACCAAAATCAAATTCAATTGTTTGAACCTGTCGATTACACATATTCAATTCAAAGCATCATATGATGTATTGGGAGCATCATATTCAAATCGATTTTTAACGAGCACTTCATTTGTCTCGAGTCGTAGTAAACTTGTTTGGCATTCGACTCCATAAAATTGTTTGTTGATTTCGACACCTTGTGGTGTCAGTATAAACTTGTAGCATGGGCTAATCATGATTGAGCGTTTTATGCAAAACACAGGTGATACTTGTTCGATCACCGCCATATTTGAATTGTTTCATTCACTACGACACCTTGTGGCGTCGGTAGAACTTGCAGCTTGCGCTGATCATGATCGAGCATTTCATGCAAACTATTACATTTGAGCTTGTTGAAATCTAAGTTCATTTATTGGGTGCGATCATTTCTAGAAATCATTTGCATCTTGTGATACGTCCTTGAATTCACATCATTCGAATAAGTCTTGATTCGATTTCATGATCGTTCACTTTGGTATTATTCACATTTACTTACGCTTAACGTAACTCTAAGGAGTTAACGTGGACTAAATTTCGAGGACGAAATTTCATTAACAGGGGGAGAATGTGACAACCGGTAA
This sequence comes from Helianthus tuberosus, assembly GCA_030545235.1. Lineage (NCBI taxonomy): Eukaryota > Viridiplantae > Streptophyta > Magnoliopsida > Asterales > Asteraceae > Helianthus > Helianthus tuberosus. The sequence continues at coordinate 182,971,410 of CM060447.1, read as the reverse complement.
TTTACGCCCTTAATTACGTGATTAACAGGCGATTTACGCGACATCAAATAGTGTTTACGACGCAAATTAACTTAATTAGGCCTTGGGAGTACCTAGGAACGCCTGATCGACCTTATAGTACGCACATGACGGTCCACAGAGAACCTGCTAAACGATAAGCGGTAATAAACTGAAACCGTACGAAATACTGACGACGCCGAAAAATATGGATGTTACACGAATGTTTTATACTTATGGAGTTTGGGTTGCAATATCGGGTCTCGTAGGAATTACGGGCCACTTACACATGAGATGGGCTTGTGGGCCCTGTGCCCAAGCCCAAAACCGACAAGCGCAAACCTGCACATAATATATTAGATCATTCAAGACCTTATCAAATCTCTATAAATCTTACAAAATCTCTAAAAATCTTTACAAATCTTACCAAAATCTTCATGAGATCTTTCTAGATCTTTACTCACTGAACAAAAGTAAATTACATTAGTCAATACCCACATGAATGAGTATAAAACCCATACCCCTTCCCTTTTGATCTTCATATTGTGCAGACAAAACAACACACACTCAAATAAAAGAACATGCTCTTTACCTCCCTCATCCCTCTCTCTCGATTTCTACTGGACACAAAGGAGGTGCTTCTCCTTCACCCCACTCGACCTCCACTCCCTCATTTCCCCACTCATGTCAGCCGACCCCCCCCCCCCCCGTCTTCTCTTATACCGCCGGCCACCACCATCGTTTTGGTTGTGGCGGATATCAGCAGCAGCAACACCACCACCACCACAGGCGGCGGCACTGTGGTGGGTGGTGCCGGAGATAGGTTCGAGCACGAGAGGAGGACCGAGAGGGAGAGACGAGACAGAGAGAGAGAGAGAGAGAGAGACTGAGAGGAGAGAGAGATACGGCGGCGGCGGCGGTGGAGGAGCCGGCGGTGGATCGAGCAGCAGCAGCGGCGGTCTTCGGTTTCTGTCCGACAAAATTTCGGTAAACCCTCTCCCCATTTTCTTTTATTCCGTGAAGATCAATGATGATGATCATGTTGCTGTTGTTGTTAATGATGATGATTTGGTTCAAGTGTTTCAGTCGAAGTGGATGTTTGTTTCAGGTTTTATCTCGGGACTCATGGTTTAAGTTTTAGTTCAAACGGTTTGGTTCGGGTCAGATTATGCAGCGGTTTGGTTGACTCGGTCAAACCGAGTCAACTCGGGTCAACGGCTCGGTTCAGGTCGGCTGTGGTGCGGGTCAAGTAGCGGGTACCGTCAACAGTTCTGGTTGACTCGGTCAAACCGAGTCAACTCGGTCAGCTCAGCTTTTCGACTCGAGAAGATGGTAAAGATTTTACGACGCAATACATTTCGTTATTCTTACACTTCTATTTATTTACGTGTGAAGCGAGCTCTCGAACCGAATTTAATAAGGAATCGTTATAAATTTAGTGGATCCATATATTTGTCGTATTCATAAAACTTGTTTTATTTCATACATATGCATATATATTGTTGAAATGTTTGAATCTTGTTTGAATTTTTACAAAATAACGACACTTTAGTTGTCGGGGCCGTCCAAAAACAGAGGAAACTCTGCCCGTTTTTCGAGAAAACCCGTAATATACAATGCGTTTTATTAAAGGACGAAACCTATAGAATCCGAGAAACTTTAATAAAAGCACAAATACAAATGAATATTTGTTTTACAACGGCACTTTACAACCTACGAAAACGACGATTTTGGAATCGTTTACAACAATAAAGCTAGTTATTTTAAACTTCGAAAACTCGACAATTCTTCTTACAAAATCAATATAATTACTTATATTGTTTCAAAAGTTGATATTATGAATTCGTTTTACAAAAATAAATATAGCCTATATATTTATTTCAAACACCGTATAACACGAATTCTTTTATAAAATAGATATAGTTTATCTATTTATGTCAAACATTCAACAACTCGACGATACTTTTGTAAAAATAAATATAACTTTTATATTTACTTTGAACGCCTAAACGGCATCTACATATACTTTGACATACATACAAGACGTAATATATATAATACAGGTGTATTGTATATTACTTTCATTCGAACGTTTCTATATACACAAACGACTTCTCGGGGTGACAAAGTTTAACTTAGTCTTTTTCATCAACTTAACAACTTAACTGTTGAATCGTTCGATTAACGATTCGGTAGAGCTCGGTAACACGTAGATTAGTTACCGCATTATTTCGAAACTTATTAGATATTCCATGTTAGGAATATTGTAGAATGCACGCTAGCGAGTCTCGTCTTGGAAACGACATCGCGAAGTCGTATTTAGCTAGCTTTGCACAGGAATATTCAGGTGAGTTCATAACCCCACCTTTTTACGGATTTACATTTTTCTAAATGTTTTTGGGGTGGAAAGACATGCACTTTTTGCAAAGCATACAAGAATTACATATTTCTAAACCATTTTACAAGCAAGTTTTAACTGACACAAATGGTTTACGAAAAGCTTATGTTTTATACCGGTTTTTCAAACAAGCGTATTTTTCGAAATATGCATACACACGGATTCTAGTTTTCTAAACTACGAAAAAATACAAATACAAGAGTTTACAAGATACAAATGTTACAATGTTTACAAATGGTATGATGAATACAAGAATTGAGAAATGATACGAGAAATGATACAAGAATTGATACGAGAAATGATACGAGAAATCGTGTCACGAATAGGGTACCATAAGCACCATTAATCAACAATATCCCTAGACCGCAGAACAAAAGGTTAGATCTAACGGGTTTCGGGCAGCCACACTCTTGGTGAGAACGAGTACCGAGTAGTGCTTTTGTGTCTCAGAATCGACAACTAGAAAAATGCATATGGTTTGGTTGCTTCCTATGTCGTGTCACATGTTAATGGCCTTGCAACCCATTAACAACAAGATACATACAGAAATACTTGATTTATACAAGATACATACATAAATACTTGATTTATACAAGATACATACATAAATACTTGATTTATACAAGATACATACAGAAATACTTGATTTATACAAGATACATACAGAAATACTTGAATTATATAAGATACATACCATGTTTTCATACAAAGTTCCGTATAACATGACAAGAAAATGATTTTAAATTCGTTTTCACAACAATACTTCAGAAACCGGTTATTCAAAAAGATTTATTTCAAATCTTTTACAAACAAACTATGAACTCGCTCAACTTTATGTTGATTTTTCGCATGTTTCTTTCTCAGGTTACTTTTCAGAATTTATGGCACGGTTGGAATTGGAGGACCATTGGAGATACGAGTACTTAGTGGCGTTCATTTTCTAAAAGACTTAGCTTATTTGCTTCCGCTGTGCAATGAAGATACCAGTCCAGTCACGCCAATGCTCTGATATTTCGGGGTGTGACACCTGACACGTGGCGCAATGTCATGACACGTGTCAATGGCCGCCTTTTTCGTCTAATCACGCGTTTCCTCGATTTCTGTGCTGATAATTATCATGTATGCTCGGGTCTTGATCCCAATTGATTCGGTTTTTAATTGTGAATCCAATAAGGGTACTTTTTTGCGGGTTGGTTCATCAACCGTCAAGTTTTCTTAACCGCTAAGTTGGGTATATAAGTTTCGTCGCGTATACTTCTGTTTTTTATTACGGGTTATCATCGGGAATATTTTTTAGGGTTGTTACAGTACTACCATACTGTGACACCCCACGAAAGCTCTTAGGCGCACTAGTTTCTTCAGTGACTGCGTACCGAAATTTATTTCAACTTGGAGATGATGTGACAACCCGTATCTTCGAGGTATAAACCGTTCAATTCCTTCGAGCATTTTATTTAGGTTTCCTTTACGTTTTGTGTAGCACATTGTACCACATCTGAACGAATATGTATTATACATATATATTAGAGTAAACTGCAATTTTACACCCTGAGGTTAGGGGGCATTGGCATGTCTACCCCCCCTAACGAAATAATTGCAAATTTACCCCCTACTGTTCACCCTTATGTCGCAATCTTACCCCCTGTTAACAGATTCTGTTAAGTCAACGTTTGTTTTGACTGTTATAATGTGTGAAAAGTCATTTTTGCCCCTGTCTTATTAAAATTATATAAAAAATCAAGAATCTATCATCATCATCAGTTCATTCATCTTCATCATCAAACCCTAAGTGCCCTAACAGCAACAACAAATCCAGATCCACAACACAAATCACAAAATCAACGAAACAAGTTCATCATCAGGTTCGTCATCATCATCAGTTCATCACCACCACCACCTCCTTCTCTTCTGACCACCGCCACCATCATCCCACCACTGTTCATTCTTCATCATCTAATAACCCAGATCTGGAATCAATCTTCATACAAAACAAACCCAGATCTAATAACCCAAACATCTGCACATGAACATGAACACAGATTCATAATCAATCTTCATACAAAACAACCCCTAAATCAAAAACAATATTCCTGCACATGAATGGCCTGTTGAAAAGTGGGAATAGAAACTTTAACCGGAAGATTATCGCTCAAAGCTTGCTTCTAAATCACTTATGTGTTGAAGTTGAATCTGGGTTATTATGAAAAGCTTTGAGCGATAATCAACTCCAGCACCTTTGATCATCATCTGCAGTGATTTCGGTGATTTAGAAGCAAGTTAAAGGTTCTGCAGTGATTTCGGTGATGATGAACTGCAAGCTTTGAGCGATAATCTTCTGGAAACACATAAAGGATGTCACCTTCAACTTTTAAATCAACTCAGATTCAACTTCAACACATAAGTGATTATTGCTTTGAGCGATAATCTTCTGAAAAGCTTTGAGCGATAATCAACTACACCACCACCGCCTTCTCCTCTTCTGACCACCGCCACCATCAACTCAGCCACCACCTCATTCCCCTTTCTCACCACCGCCACCATCAAATCAGCCACCACCTCTTTCCTATTCCAAACCCTAACCCTAGCCGCCTACAGTGGTTCCTATTCCAGATATGGGTTTCGGTGATGATGAACTGCTGCTGCTGCTGATGATGATGAACTGCTGAATCTGTAGGCTCCGATGGTTTATAAGGAATCGATTTAATGGTTTTGAAGGTGTGTGTGTGTTGTGTTAATGTATGAGAGGGTTTCGGTGAGTAGTTGCAGGTGTGAGATGATGATGATGATGAGCTGCTGATGATGATGAACTGCTGAATCAAGGGTTTCGGTGAGGAGTTGCAGGTGTGAGAGATGAAGTTATTGAAGATAAGATGATTTGTTCTTGAAGGTGTGTGTGTGGTGTTAATGTATGATAGAGAAATTAATAATAATAATAATAATAATAATAATAATAATAATATGGGGTAAGATTACCAAAATGCCCACACTCATAAAGGTCACACGACGTTGACTGTTAACAGGGGGTAAGATTGCGACATAAGGGTGAACAGTAGGGGGTAAATTTGCAATTATTTCGTTAGGGGGGGTAGACATGCCAATACCCCATAACCTCAGGGTGTAAAATTGCAGTTTACTCTATATATTATTAAGCATTAATATATTTGATTATAATTGTTTTAATATATTATAATTGTTTGATCTTTCTATACTAATAAACAAAAATCTTTTTTGGACACGTGTCATTCTCTGGTAATTTCTCACCCTTATTTTTTATTTATCTTTTTTATTAATTAATAATAAATCTATTTATCTCTTTTGTTTAATTGATTTCTTTTTTAACTCTAAAGTTTCAATTTTTGGCAATTTAAGTCTAAAGTTTCAATCTTTGGTATTTTAACCCCTTTGATTAATTTGATTTTTCCCTTCTAATCCAAAAGTTTTCATCTTTTGCAATTTAACCCCTTTAATTTTTTTTTACTTTCAACCCAAAACTTTTCATCTTTTGCAATTTAATCTCAACATTTTTTTTACTTTCAACTTTAGTCTCTTATATACTTTTCATCTTTCATAAGTTCTCTGTTTAACATATCGTTCTAAATTTCTGACTTAACACACCGCAACGTGCGTGTGGGGTTCAACGTTTTTTCATCTATTTTTTCCTGTTTGACATGTCTGTCGCAGCGCGTCTATTTTTCTCCGTTTGATAGGTCCGTTGCAACGCGTCAGAGATCGACTTATTTTTTTTCTTTTTCGGTTTTACACACAGGCTCGTGGTCATGTGAGAAACATTTGCCTTTCATCTAACATGATATATAACTAATGAATCCCCGCCGCATTGCGGCGGGTGATAAATCTAGTTATGTAACATATTAACTTATTTTTTAGTTGAGCGTAAGTGTAATAAAAAAAGGTATACATAATCTAATGTTACAACAGGAAATCGTAAGGGCCATCTTTATTTCATGTGCAGCCCAACAGACAACCCACTTCCCTTTCTTAATTATCATTCTCGACCGATGTTGCAATCACACCCAAACCGTCCCAATTAATTTACGTATGTATGCATGAACCTAATAATCACAATAGAAACTCCTCAAACTCTTCAACCCTACATGCGATCTCTTTCTCTCATCTCTTCTTGTCGACACATTCAAGGGCTCTAAGTGATTCTTTCATATCGTTCGGTTCAAGTTTCAATCGGCTCACACCACTTTTAGATCTCGGTAACACTTTAAATCTTGTTCCGGGTTGTAATTTCTTCTTTAATCACTTGTTCTTGGCTGTGTTTTCTTGGATTAACAATAATAATTAGCGTCTTGATGGTTACTAGTAGTATAAGGTTACTAGATGTAAATGTTGTTGATGTTATAATTCGACTATATGTTCGGTTAATCCACTAAGGTTTATTTACGGGTTGAATCATGTGATTTATAATAGGGTAAATTACACTTTTCGTCCTTTATGTTTTTAGCGGCTTGCAATGGATGACCTTTAACTTCAATAATTACAGTCACAATCCTTTATTTAGAAAACTCATTACAGCTTTCGTCCTTTAAGACTAACCAGGTTAAAAATTTTAGTTAAATCCATTCATTTAAGGGTATCATGGTCATTTCATGTTTTTTTTTTAATTTCTTAATAAATAAAACAAAAAATTTACATATGTAGCATATCTCCCTTAATTCCTAACCTTAATTACTCATCCACCTGCTTCTTTCTCCATCTCAATATCAAATTGAACAATGCTATTGTTATCACTGAGGATAACTGATAACAAAAATTAATTACACAACAAAATCTGCCATTTTCACTTCCTCAAGCTTCTGCAAAACTTTCACTTATTGAAACAAACAATGATGTGTTACGTAGGTAAAGCTATCAAACACCGCCGGCACCACCGAAAGCTTCTCTGTCACCGCCTCCACCGCCGGAAACTTCTCTTCCTCCGCCGCCATCGACGTTGCCTGATAATCAATTGCCGGTTACGGTTACTCCTCCGGCGGCAGGTGTCTAAATAAGTACGACACACCAGAGTCTGACTTGAAGCTAAACGATGTTCTTGAGTTTATCGGTGTGTTGATCAGTTCTGTTTTAAACATAATGGAAAACATGTAATAGCATACCTTTGATTGCATCAGTAGAGAATCCAGTCAGAGACGCAGCCACGGAGTTCGACATAGTTGTCAGTTTGATCTGGTTCCTCCTTAGGGTGTAAAGTGATGATGGTGATGAAACCGAAAGTAGGGTTGATTTCGGTTATGGAGAGAGAGGGACGAAAATTGTGATGTTATGTTGTTAGGTTATGTGTCTAACCGTCTAACCCTTTAACTCTCTAATAAGCCCCTTATTTATACACCCAAGAGGAAACCTAATTAGTTAATAAGGGTAATATGGTCCATCAACAATTACCAACTAATTATAATAGGTTATTAATATATTTTGATCTAATATAATATAAATGATTATATAGGCTACAAGATTAAATATTACAACATTAATATATTTAATCTTACATTCTCCCACTTAGCCAAGTAATCATTTATCATGAGTATTAGGTAAGCCTGATCAGGAGTTAACACTCATTGTAGCCTTAAACAAGTACTATAGCAGAGAAATACAGTCGTTGAATCATTATGCGACTCAAGACCCCCATTAGTCATACTATAGCCTTAATTTAAAACCTAACAGTTATGATCAAAATATGCAAGCCCTTTAACGTTTGATTTGTATTTATAGTTGTCTATATGTCATTACACCGGCAGAACATATGTTAGAGACATACAAAATCAAACTGATGAGGAAAATTAATTAATAGTTAGTCATTCATAGTACGATATGCAGTTGTACATGGTCATCAATTAAAACCCGTCTCTTTTATGTGCACTCTTAATAAGACTTATGGGTAATAGACCTTTAGTTATAGGATCCTTAAGCATATCATGAATGCATTCGATACAAAGATTTAGTTTCCTCAATTCGTTCATAAACGAATAATTAATTGCGTATCGAAATTTAATGCAGCACCTCTCGAACTGTTACTGTTCAAGGAGACATGGTAGCTGACTTTATCACAATAAGTTTTCAAAATATTAATTATATGGAGTTAATAAACTTATGAGTCCACTGATATATTTCCAACAACATTTAGTAACTATTGCTTTGTGATCAACAATATATTATGTCGTTATAACTTATGTTGTTATCAGTTTATTATGACTCCTCCATGAAATAGGTTTTGTCTGCTGACATAAAGATATACCCGAAATTACATTTTGTCATCTTTGAATATCTCAAAGTTAGAGTAATAAAACGGTTTGAGTTCTCACTTCTTCTTTAAATTATAGCCTCTCGTTTCTTTTAAGGATATGGTAATACTCTATTAAATGCTTCACATTAATCTAGACATATCTAGTGTGTTGCAATGTGAGTAATATCTAAACGAGTATAGACTTGAACTTACATAAGGCTTCCAATTAATGAAGCATAAGAAATAATCTCATTTATCCTATTATCCTCTAAAGAAGAGCAGTATTGTTTGTTACATATGTAAGGACCAATTTAATGTTAAACTTATGGAACGGAAGTAATGTTCCATTTGGTCTATCTCAACATGTTATGATATCTATTATGTAAGAGATATCTCTGAGATCTATTATATCAAAGTTTGTGTTAACAATGCTTTGACTTATGTAACATCTACTTGTCAAAAGAATATCATCTATATAGACAAGTTTAACTTAGTTGCTCCCACTCATCTTGAGGTAGGTACATTATTCCACTTGGTTGTTGATGAAAATAATTGCGTTAAGATTTCATCACATTATGATGTTTGCATTAAACCATACATGGATTTTATTGGCTTATAGACAAACTGTTCTTTAACCTTAAGTTTAGAACTTTCAGGTTGTTTTATGAACATGTAAATATGTCAGCCAGTTGTTAGGGAAAATTGTTTTAATGTTCATCTAATGTAGCTTTAAACTATTATAAGCTCCTAGAACAGTGATGATCCTAAAAGAAATCTTTTGTTAGATATGTAAGAAAGATTCTTTAATAATATATCTCTTCCTGGTTTAGTTATGAACACTCTTAAGTAATTCAATCAAATCCCAAACGTTATGCGAACACATAAAATCAGTTTTACTAGAAAACTATTTTATTCAATTCAGAAGATTGATTTACACTAATGGCTTAATTAGAAGAGATAGGATCAGTAAACTTTTCCAAAATCCATTTCAACTTCAATTAGGGAGGTTATGTAATCATCAAAGTTAATAGGTTTTTAAACCTAGATGACCTCCTTAGTTGATTATTGGGTTAGTTAGAAGTTTCAGTTTTATGGATTAGCTCTTGATTAGGTTGCTATCATTTTCAAGATTCTAAGTTTGTAAGAGTTGGTGCAGTATGGTGTACAAGAGGTGTAATCGGAGTTAAATTTGGAGTGAAATTTAATGACACTCTTCCCCCCGCCTCTTGTATTCCTTGCAAGTCATGATAAGGACTTTGACTACTCCCACTGACCTTAGAAATCTTTAGGAACTCAGCATGCTTAGGGTCAATATGTAACGACCAACAAATTCTAATAGAGAAACAAGTTAATGACGTTAGTCGTTGTAGTTTCTCTTGTTGAGGATTATGTTAGTTTAGGTAAGAAATCTAAGTGTGCCCACAGTTAAGCAACAATGAAACTTTTGTAAGAGTAGCTGTAGATTTTAAGGAAACAAGTTATGATAGAACAGTGTCAAGATGGAGCAGTGTCTTGTACAAGAGGTGTAAATTGAAGTAATATAAAGTGTTCACTCCCCACCTCTTGCAACTATTGCAAGTTGTTCTAAAACACTTAATGCTCCCACTGATCTTTTAATATCTCTAGAATGCTACAAGAGAAGTTTCAATTAGGTATGTGACGTGGGAACCTATCATATATATGTTAGACTTTATTTGATTTCTTTAATGTCCAGATATCATAAGAAACTTTAGGGACATTTCTAATAGAAATCTTATTAAGTACATATATGAATAGATTTCTTTAAGACCATGGGCCATATGCGGCAAAATTTAGATACAAGTAGATAGTCTTTAAATGATAAATGAATTATGTCTGAATATTCCATTTGGAATAAGTTCCACTAATGTCAGTGAATGACTTAAGATGGACCCATACTTATTCCTTAAGTAAAGTCATACTTAGGGCTTTAACGTCATGATTTAAAATCACTTAGAATGAGATTAGTTTAATAATCATCCCCATTAACCATGTCATGATTTCTCATGAATTTCGGTTATAATAGATGAAATTTTTAGGTCTCATTTTCCTTTTGTCAAATTCTCATTTACATGATGACAAAAGTTGTGAAAGTGTAAGGTGTCATCTAGTTTTATCTTAGTAATGTTTCAATCCAGATATTTAGAACAAATAAAATGAGAGTTTAAGGTAAGTGTGACTTTATGTTGACTATGCAAACTCCACAACCTTCATAACATTGCTTAATTATGATACTATATTCTGATTAATACTCAGAATATATGGACGGTATCGAAAAAAACGTTGTTAGAAGACTGCTTATTATTGTTCTTATAGCCTTAACATTTAATTTTGTCACTAACTCTCATGTTAGTTATTTGTTAACTTCTGGTAAGGAAACGTTTAAAAACTAGAGTCAACTAATCATGTATTAATAGGAATATTATAATTAGTAGACTTAAATATCTTTAATAAGTGACTATCTAATTAATTCATCCATCTGTTCTTTTAGAATAATGGATAGTCTCGTTGCTTATGTCTAGTCTAATGACATAATGATGCAGTGAGATTTTCCCTTGAAGAACCTTATAGGTAGAATTAACAGTTGTAATTTGTCTATGGACTTTAGAACAATCCTCTTTTAAGGTTTTAAGTAGTTGTAAGGTGAGTAACAACTTATTTTCCAGCTTCAAAACATTTATTTCTTTGTACATATGTTGCATATCAACACACTCATTATACTTTGGTATGTTTGAGTGTTATAGTTGATTTATAAGGCATCAAATTGTACAAGTGAAAATCTTAATATGTAATGTACTGGAAAATGTACTTATTTCCATGCGTAAGCCCTTAACTTTATGGGTCATGGTATTGTACATTATTATGTATTCACATATACCACTTAACTTTATAGTTTAGAATTATAAACGAAGGCATGCATCTTAGGAGTTCTAGTGATTATCCCATATATAAGAGATTAGCCTTAGGAAAGACTTAATTTGAAATAACTTTAGTGATAGCATTATGTTAAGAGAGTTCTTGATTATCATAAGAGACATCATGTTCGATTTGTCCTAATCATCATGCTCTAATTTTCTTCTTTATAATCTTTATCAGAAGAGAGCAATAGGATTATCGTGTCTTAAGAAATAATCAAGGATTTAATTTAAGAGCTAATTCTAATAGAAACTTTAAATAAAGCAAACATTTTAGGTTTAGGAATTAAAGTGGATGAGATATATGTATAAGTAAATTATAGTGAGTAAAAATTATGGGTACTAAAAATAAGACAGACGAAATGATCATAAAATTAATTAAGGATCATTAATATAAAGATCATTATGTGAAGAAATTGTGATATGTCTATTACTAACATCAAATAATAGACTTAGTAAAATTCTACTTAAACAAAGACAAATCAGCTTTGGCCAGAAGTGTAATCATTTAAGTATGTGTGCAAAGTAATCGTGACAAATCAGCTTTGGCCAGAAATGAGACAATCACTTTAGTTATGCACTTGTCAAGCATGCTAAACATAAATGAATTAAATCAGCTTTGGCCAGAATTAAGACATTTCACGTTTGTAATGCATACTTAACATAGCTTTTTATAATACTTGAACAATAAAGAGATATATTAAATCAGCTTTGGCCAGAATTAATACATCAGAAGCTCATTCAAGTTAAGCTAGTTTGGTTTTGTAAAACATTATTTGATCCTTATTAATTAAGTATAAACAAAACCAAGTATTTAATAGCAAACCACCTGTTAGCGCGGATCGAACTAGGTCTCGAGTTTTTAGGTCACATTAAACAGCTTAAATAATGAGGTCTCGAGTTGGGTCTCGAGTTAGGTCTCGAGTCAGTATGTTTTATGAGATCTCGACTCCATAATGAGATCTCTAGTCGCAAACATGGTCTCGAGTGCCTTTAGTCGAAAACGCAGTGATCTCGAGTCGAGACTGTGGTCTCGAGTTGTGAAGTTTTAAGCCCTTATGGTCTCGAGTCGAGACCTTGTAGTCTCGAGTCGAGACCTGATGGTCTCGAGTTGTAGACTTCTGATCTCGAGTTGTAAGTTTCTGATGACCTTTATGATTTCGAGTCGAGACCTTGTGGTCTCGAGTCGAGACCTTGTGGTCTCTAGTCGAGATCTGATGGTCTCTAGTCGTAGTCTGATGGTCTCTAATCCTCTGTTAACAGCTGCTGATTGTGATAAAACTGAAACTCGAAATTTAAGGGATTTGGGATAGTATTTCCTGTTTTAATGCTGAACTAAACTTATCAAAGATTTCGAAAATAATAACTGATTATCTCTTTAACAGTTTTTCAAAAATTTTAGTAGATAAAATTTAGATAAAAAACAGTAAAACACCCACTAATCCAAAATTACATTCCAAAACTTAGGGAATTTTCGAGTTTTATTAAGAACAAGCGATGAACCCTAATAAATTTAAAACATAATCTGGAAATCCGAAACCTGATTTTAATGGTTTTGTAATGGATTTCGTGACAATAAGTTTAACCTTTTATGATTTCGGGTCAATTTATCAAGTAACAATTTCCGAAAACAGGGATTTCGGTATCAAAGGACCCGAAAACAGTCGAGACCTTTTAAGGTTTTTAAAAAATTCGTTTTCCAGATTTTTGATCCCAGAATAATGGATACAAAAACAGAACGGATTTATCAACATACGCTCTGATACCACATGTTGATCAGTTCTGTTTTAAACATAATGGAAAACATGTAATAGCATACCTTTGATTGCATCAGTAGAGAATCCAGTCAGAGACGCAGCCACGGAGTTCGACATAGTTGTCAGTTTGATCTGGTTCCTCCTTAGGGTGTAAAGTGATGATGGTGATGAAACCGAAAGTAGGGTTGATTTCGGTTATGGAGAGAGAGGGACGAAAATTGTGATGTTATGTTGTTAGGTTATGTGTCTAACCGTCTAACCCTTTAACTCTCTAATAAGCCCCTTATTTATACACCCAAGAGGAAACCTAATTAGTTAATAAGGGTAATATGGTCCATCAACAATTATCAACTAATTATAATAGGTTATTAATATATTTTGATCTAATATAATATAAATGATTATATAGGCTACAAGATTAAATATTACAACATTAATATATTTAATCTTACACGGTGTTCTTACATTTGATACCGATGTAAAAAATGGTGAACATGAACTGGAAAATTCTTTTGATCAATAGGAATTAGTCAACCTACCTCCTAGCAAGGTTAACACCCATCTCTGTATTTCAAAAAAAAAATGTTTAATTTATATATTTTGTACTTTCTGGTCTAATACATCACAAATATGTTTTCAGGTGCCACGTCTTCATTGTCTTGTACACCGAAAGCTCTCACCTAACGATATGATTTTGAGATCACCAATAATAGAGGTAGATGCATTTAGTTATATAATTTTTTATGCTAATTTTAACGATTTGATATTGAAATGTTGATGATGATGCCCCATAAGATATTTCATTTTGAATTACAGGTTTGTGGAGAGAGGGAGAAAGAAACAAGATGGATGAGTGATTAGGGTTAGGAATTGGGGGAGATAATTTTTTGTTTTATTTATTAAGAAAATTTTAAATAAAAGCATGAATGACCATGATACCCTTAAGTGAATGGATTTAAGTTAAAATTTTAACCTGGTTAGTCTTAAAGGACGAAAGGTGTAATGAGTTTTCTAAATAAAGGATTATGACTGTAATTATTGAAGTTAAAGGTCATCTATTGCAACTCGCTACAAACTTAAAGGACGAAAAGTGTAATTTACCCTTTTATAATATTGTTAGAGGTTCATGCATGAATTTATGAAGTTATCTTGGTTGTGTTTTAGGATTAGATGATGATTTTTTGATGTTATAGTTGATCGCGGGTTCGGGTATGTTTCTCGGGTGTTGTTTATGGGTTTAACTAGGTGGTTAGGGATAAATCGGTGATTACATGATCTATTCTGTGATACAAACCTGTTGTGGATAAATTATATGGGTCATTTGGTTTATAAATTAATCATTTGTGGGATTCGGGTAACAAAACAGCTTCTGTCCAAAATGTTACAGCCGACTTTAATCAGCTGTAACCGGGTCAATTTTTGTCAAAACTGATGTTTCTCGAGTCTAAGATGAACTTCCAGGAAAAACCTATCAAACTCAACTGGAATTGCATTTTTTCGATGTCGTTTGGTATTTTAAACGATTTATTTCGTGTTAAAGGTCTAGGCTGCATTTTCTGTCAGAATTTGCCGCCCATTGTGAATGTCATAACTCAATGTAGGAATTGAGTTATGATCCCCGATTTTTACTCTTGGTAGCTCCAGGTGGTCATGAAAATCTCCAACTGGAATTTCATAAAAAGAATAAACGAGGGTTTTTAAGTAATTTTTGGTGTAAACTATCATTAGAAAGTTGTAAATCAGACCTAGGTGTAAAGAATGATTTTTAGTGATTTTTGTCTAAATATTCAGGTCATGAGAAAAATGCAAAAGTATTCAAGAATTAAATGACACGTTGTGTTAAAATATCATATTTTTATGAGTTCGTTTAGTATTTTAAATAAATTCCGGAAAACTGCCTAAAAACCGACATGAAACTGCAATGAGCTGAAAGTGTTTGTGAACGTCTTAAATATGCTTATATGTTGCAACAGAGTGTTATCTGTTATTAGAAACGTTAACAGGTGTCTATGAATGTGTTATGTGGAATTAGACGATCACTTACTCTAACTTACCTAAACGTGTAATTGCATGACAATGTGATTCGGTGACTATGTGCTAGACTATGTGTAGGAATTCATAAATTTAACTAATTGAAACGGTAAACATATCAGAACAAAGTTAACATTCCTGGTTACCTTTCAAGTTTAATTGTAACCCGCTAAAATTATTAAATTATATATATGTGTTGAAAATAAAATAGTGAGATTTTATATTAGGAATAATAAACCTAGTTAAAATCTTGTTATAAAAGATGGGAGATCAAAGAATTCTAGCCATTTTATAAAATGATATATTAGAGGGACTAAAGTGGATAACTACAACTTCACGCCTTTTGTGTGAAGATAGGATCGACCAAACACCCCTGTACAATACTCCATCTTCTCAAAAACCCTAAACTCAATCAAATCTTATCAAAATCAAAGAAACAAAACCAAATTGAAAGTGATTTAAGGCTGAATTTGTGATCATCATACTTAGTAGATCACAAGGTATGTTAAATTCTTAGATTTGGTGATGTTTTAAATTTACATGATTTCTTGTAACTGAAATTAGTGGCAAATTGATTGATGTTATGGTTGAATTTTGATGAATACAAGTCTAGGAATAAGTCTTAGACAATAATTTGATTCATTTATGTCATAACCTGTGAGTTTCAATGTTTATCATATAAGGTTATAGTGGAGGGTTCAAATGAGAAGATTTTTTTTGTAAGAAGAAAAAAGAAGAAGTTTCAACCAATAAGAATGCTTTATTTTACTTCATTTAATATTTGTATTTAATTTTAATATAAGGGTACATTGGTAAACTTACAAAAATCATTAATTTGTATTCTTCCCCTTTAATAACTAACTAAATTAAATTTGTAACTTATTTCCAAAATATATACTTTTTCAAATTAAAAAAAAAACTTAATTTAAAGTGTATAATAAATTACTAGTTGTGTAGGATAAATTACGAGTTGTGTAGGATATATTTCGAGGTGTGTAGGATAAATTTTGATTGTGTAGGATAAAATTATATAATGTGTAGGGTATATGTAGGAAAATTTTGATATGTGTAGGTTTTGTTGAATATATGTAGGATAATTAATGTTTAGTTGACTAATTAATTAAAGAGTTAAAAATTAATGGTATGAATTATAAATGAAATAGTATTTTACTAATATGCCCTTTCTTCTTTTTCTTCTCACATTAAATTTCTTTTCAAATGAACCTTCCCCTAAGGTTATATGGGTTTTGTGAAGAATACTTGAATTATTGTGATTTTGATGTTAATTGGTAGTTATGATGCAAGTTCTAGTGTTGGGTATAGTAATTTTGACATATGAGTTGAAATATTATACTTTAACATGGTTAAAGACATAAATCATGAACATGATAGTGTTAGGATATTAATTCCGCACATAAGATGTTCGATAAAATGTCTGGATGAACTTAAATTAAGTGATAAACATGAAAGAATGACTTAATTCAATTAACTAGATGTGTTGTATGATGAATATGGAAATATGAATGCTAAAGCAATGTGTTCGAATTGGCTTTATAGGCGATTTGGGTGGACCGTCTAATAATCAAGGAGGAACGGATAATCGGTTGAAAAGAAAGCTTTAAAAGGTACGTGGCTATACGCTTCGTAGAAATTGTTAGCTATTTACTTAAAATTTTTATTGAATAATATAAGTCTTATGACGAATTTTAGAAGTTGTCAAAACGGTGGATTCCGTATAGACAAACCGAGTGATTTAAATCAGAAATTTGAATTATGATTCTATAATAAAAGTGATGGATTTCACTAGAATAGTCAAATGGGTCAATTGAACTTAATCGGTGATTGTTTGGTAACATAAAGCGACGAATGTCATTAAGGAAACCAAACGGGTCAAATCAACCAAAGTAATGAACTTTGGTAAAATGAAGCGATGAATTTCGCTAATAAAGCTAAACGGGTCAATAGGATGTTTTGATGTAATCCGGAAAGATTACATGTAAAAAGACGTCGAAATGTTATCGAAATTAACCATCTCCATATAGGTAAGGTCACATAAATTACATATATAATGCACCGTTATGTTAGGCGCGTTATATATGTTAGTTGTATAGAACTTTGGAAGGTAGAAACTAAGTTTATGGTTCATGTTAGTGAACGGGTCAAATAATTATGAAAAACTTTTATAAGCCGAGGGCGTAAACTTAAGAAAATTGTTCATTCATATGTTGGATTTTTATTCCACGTTATAGATGATCTGATTACGATCACGTAGAAAGAAACGTGACCCAAATCGGACCAAAAACGAAGAAGTTATGATCGTTTTAGTAAAATTTAGTTGAGCTGGGAATGTGCAGGTCTTAAAACTGAACATTCTGTCGAAATAGCGTGCTCGCGTCACGCGACGCTGATTGGTCAAAGCCGTCGCGGCCCGCGACACTTGTCGCGTCACGCGACACCAAATCATCCCTCCCGTCGTGGCACACGACGGGTTAACCTGCTGAATTTTGTTGCTGATTGTGTGAATTGGTCTCATGAATTCATATAACTCATCCTAAACTATCATAAACTAACCATTTTTGGTGTTTTGATTGTAGGTAACCGTATGTAATAGATGGATGGTGATCAAGCATAGGAACGAACCGAATACACACATAATTAAAGCATCCGCGACTAAATCACAAATTTTGGTTACTAAACTCTTTGGGGTTGTTTTGTCCAACTATGTAACTATTGAACTTATACTTTGCAAGTTAAGTATGTATTAGTAACATAGAATGTTCTAAAAACTTTGTAAACTTGGTTTTAAGGTTATGGAACTTACGTAAATGTCGTTTTATTAATGTTTTTGATAAACGACATTGGATTGTGATATATACGTCATATAATTTATTAAATTAGTGAAAGGGTCTTACATTAATACCGAGCAAACTAAGGTGAGTCCACAATCATTTTTCAAAAGCATGTCTTCTTTGTTGGAACAACTCTTTTTACGGTAGCACTGTTTGGGGCTACGCGCGCGTTCCTTGTGTGAACCACTGAAACATGCTATCCACTGGAGGTGGATAGTACACTTAGACTAAATGAAAAACTCTATCATGAAAGTCCCTGTATTTTACTGATTAGATTGTCGGGTGGGCATACGCGGGGTATTAATTGATAGCGCTATTAGGTTTGACAAACCTCACACCGTGCTGGAGGCGGGCGTGAACTTCTAACCTTCAGTCGTGCATTAATGTTGATAGACATTAATGAGGGCACAAACAAAACGTCAGCATTCGGTACACAGTTTAGTCATGTGATGAGAGTTAGCTACTCGGGTCATACATAAATCAAAACATTGTGAACTTTACTTTTGCTAAACTCAAATTTGTGAATTCGCCAACTTTATTGTTCACACGTAGTTGCGTGCTTTGCAGGTCAGTAGGTACAACTATGGACGGGCAGTGCAATCGGATGGCGTGGGTGGTTTGTAAAACTTATGTTTTGAACATTTATTAAACTTGTGGTTTTAAGTTTTTGATGTGTTTTACTTTATTTTTCCGCTGCAGTTTAAACTGTGTTTTGGACAATTAAACTTATCGCTAATCACGTTATTAGTGAAGTTATGATTTAAAATAGTTGGTTCAACATGATTAGTGGCTAGATCATGATCAGTCACACGCCTCGCGGTAAAACTTCGCATGTGGAAATTGGGGGTGTGACAATACAGGGGCGGACCTACCCACAACCGTGGGTGGGCGGGCGTATCTCTTGGAAAAAAAATTAGTGCTGATTTTCGTCGAAAATCCCGACAGCACCTCTTGGAATTTTTCAATCGCACCCCTTTAAAATTTACAACCACCCCCCTTAGAAAAAAAAATATGATGAATTTATAAAAAAAAATTAACACTAATTATTATGAATATTTTTATGAATTTATAAAAAAATTAACACTAATTATTATGAATATTTAAGTATATAACAAAAATTATATAATTATTCTTTAACCACTTATTCACATAATAACTTAACCCAATCTAAATCCAATCTACAATCCCATTTTATTAATCCAACTACCCAAGCCCAAACCCAACCCAAAGATTTTGAACTAAATATAATAACCCAAACCAACCCACCTAATCGATTTCCAAATCCCACACAAAAAAAAGACGCCCAACGACTACATCACTACAGCGACCAGACGAGTTTTTTGGCCGGAAAATTCAAAATTCCGGCCGTTTTGGCAATTATTACACCGGAATTCCGACTTAGAACGGGTATCCTTTCTTTATTGATTGTTTTATGTGGTGATTAGGAGAAAGTATAAATGTATACGGGTTTGATCTTTTTTATGTTTTTCGATATTCTTTTGGTTGTTCTAGACTTATAGTTAATGATTTTGTTGTTTTCGATATTCTTTTGGTTGTTCTAGACTTATAGTTAATGATTTTGTTGTTTTGTTTAAAGCTTTTTTTGTTTAGATGATTACTAACCAACATTTAAAACTAGGGCTTTAATAATTGAAAAATTAAAATTAAAATTAAAAATTATGTACTATGATATTGGTTGAACATGATTGTTTATTTTGTTTAAGTGTTTAGTGTTGGTTTATTAACCTGTAGGGCACAACTTGCTTAAGAAATTATCTCTAGATGACTATTTAGATAGATTTTAAAAAATGAAAACTCATAGAGCACAACTTTAACTATTATTGTAACGACGTTTGACATATTTTTTTTGATGATTATATAAATTTTAGTTTGATGTTTTTTTGTTTTACATGACCCGACCCGCTATGGACTGATTTTTTTTTAAATAACTAGGGGCCTAAAATCTTTAAATATATTCCGCACCCTCAGGGAAAAAATCTTTGATTCACTACGAAATTGAAAGAAAAATCGCATTCGTGTTAATACCCAATTTGGCTCTAAAGTCTAAAGGGGTAGATAAGTATTAAGTTGGGTATCTACGCATAGAATATTATGATTGTAAGTTCGAATTATAAAAGGAAAGTCAAAACCCAATTGGGTTACTTCTCTCTCATTTACAAGTCAAAACGAATCAAAGTAAACCGATGACGAATTCTTAAGAACTAAAATTAGAACCTAAATCCAAATTTAAAGTAAAAAATATGATTGTTGAAATAATTTAGAGTAAATTAAACAATGCTTATTGTGGTATATATAAAATTATGAAAATTAATATGTCACGTCTTAAATTCTCTAAATTATCTCTTACCCTTTTGTTCTCTTCTTACATACTATACCTGTTACATCACCACATTTCATCGTTCTCACTGTTGTCAAAGTCGACCATCTCCACTCTCTCATGCCCATAAACACATTGGAGATGGCTTTGGCCTTTTGAGACGATGATGACGATGGTTTGTGCGTGATGAAGTTGGACAAAACTGCTATTGTACTAGTGTTGGGTGACATGAGAGACAAAAAAAAGCGAGCACTGTTTTTATTTATTTATTTATATTTCGGCTCTCTGCACCATCCGCTAAGGATAAGTGATCCAGACAACATCTCAGAATACATGATCCAGGCACTAATCTATTTTGGTAAACTAAAAGGTATATAAATTATAGCCTTATTACAAAACAACAAAATATTGTTTTGTAAAGGAGTTAACACGTCGCAACGCACGTGTGTAGTTTAATTTTTTATATCTACTCTGGTTTAACGATCTCGTCACAACGCACAAGTTCTAAAACCTAGTTAATAATCTAATAGTGTACCCTATATTAATTTACAAAATTTTATCCCCTCACAAAAACATTATTCCGTTTTCTTTTCTTTTAACCCTTTTACTTGTTATCTTTTACACTTTTAATCCTTTCATCTTTTACACTTTTAACCCTATAGTTTTCATCTTTACATAGTTGTCACAACCATTTTCTATTTTTTACTCCAACACTTTTCCAAATTCAACTTTGGTATCCTGCACTTTATATCTTTTACAAATTTGTCATTTTTACGATTTGTTCTAGATTTTGCGAGTTAACAAACTGCAACACACGCTTGTGGTTCAACGTTTTACGTCTAAATTTTTACGGTTTAACAGCTCCTTCAAAACTCGCGGGTCCTAATCCGACTTAGTTATTCTTTTTATATTTGACTTTTTCGGTCTAATTTTTGCAAGTTAACATGTCGTAACATGCGCACGTGATTGATCATTTTTACGTTTACTTTTTGTTCGGCTTAACGGTCTCCGTTGCTAAACATGGGTCATAGTCTCATAGATACTAATTTAGCTTGTAAATAAGAAACACATTATTCTCATTGGGCTCTAATTGGGTTGATCCATGCACCCAACAAAGCCCAACTGTCAGCCTGTAACTGAAATGAAACAAAATCTCTACACACTCTCCGCAACACACTTTCAGATCAACCGACTTATTATAGAGAGAGAAACCACATTTCTAGAGAGAGAAAACCGAACAACAACAACAACAACAACAATGGTGGAAGAAGCACTGAAAACAGACGATTCAAAGCCAATCGACGACACCAAAACCAGAGGCGTTCGATCGGACGGAGAAGAAGACGAACAGCTGGAAGAAGGAGAGATCGCCGGCGGTGACATCGACGGCGACACGCTGTCGTCGTCTTCTTCGAGGCCTGGTACGGCCGTAGTGCAGCATCCGCTCGAACACTCGTGGACGTTCTGGTTTGATAGCCCTAGCGCCAAGGCTAAACAGGCCACTTGGGGTAGTTCTACGCGCCCTATCTACACTTTTTCTACAGTTCAAGAGTTCTGGAGGTAGTTTTTTTTATATTAATTTTGTTGATGTTTGTTTCTTGATGTAATTAGTTGTGTTTGATGTGTTGTTGTGAAGTTGATTTGGAATTTGAGGTGGAGTCAGTGTTTGTGAGAGTTCTTGAATTAGGGTTTTAGTTTGACCTATATTGTGATTTGAATTGACTATTTCAATTAGTAATGTTTGGATGATGATTTTATGTAGTAAGACTGAAGACTCAGATCTTGAATTAGGGATTCATGAATTTGATTTATTGTTAATTTGGGGTTTCTGAAGGTTGGGATAGTTATGATGTTCTTGGGGTTTATTATTGTTGCATGCATCTATGTTTGGTTGTGGACCTGTGGTTTCTTATGAAGATAAGATAGTAGGCAGTTTGACAGTTTAATTTTTTTTTTAAATATGACTAAATCTGTATTCATTTACTGTTTATGCTAAGGGTGAGCATGGGTTGGTTCATTTCGGTTATTACTGGCTTTGGTTGAGTCGTTTTGTTGTTAAGATAAATAGGTTTTTGGTTTATATATGCACATTATGATATAAATATTTTATATTTTGGTTTGTTTTTTATTTCTCGGTTACATTATTAGGCATAACAGAAATCGAACTACAATAGTCAGTTATTAACAACACCATTGGTTTCTCAATCAGTTCGGTTATCATATGCATAGTTAATTAAATTTGGAATTTTGGATGCAAGCTTTTTTAAACATTAACATTTACACATGTCGTTATAAACTGTATAATCGTTTAGACCTTCGCCTTGAATGTGTTATGTTTTATTGTAATTTGATTAGATTAGTAATCTTTGGATGATGAATTTAATTAGTAAGACACGGTTATTGAATTAGTGTTTCATGGATTGGATTCTTGTTAATTTGGGTTTTCTGAAGGTTGGGATGGTTGTATGATTTTCTTGGGGTTTATTATTCCCATAGTTGTCAATAGCGATTGTAGCGTTCGCTATAGCGCGCTTCATAGCAAAGCGATGTAGTGTCGCTATTATGGTTGTAGCGATGTATAGCAAGAATAGCGACACCTTAATTTTTATTTTTTATTTTTGTAATAAAAATAGCAATTATATATAGCTATAAAATAGCTAGATTTTAGGTTTTTTGTTAAATATACATGTAAAATAGCATATATACCATGGTATTTTGATGTAATATAC
The DNA here is from genome assembly GCA_030545235.1 of Helianthus tuberosus. NCBI lineage: Eukaryota > Viridiplantae > Streptophyta > Magnoliopsida > Asterales > Asteraceae > Helianthus > Helianthus tuberosus. The sequence goes on along the minus strand of CM060447.1, from coordinate 182,948,131 downwards.
ATATAAAAAAATTTTAAACTTCTTTTTCTAATGTATTGCTATTTATAAAATAGCTGCCCGCTATTTATCGCTATTCGCTATGTATCATATAGGTACCTTATCGCTATTTGTCGCTATTCGCCATTAACAACTATGATTATTCCTACATGCATCTATACAAGTTTGGTTGTGGTTTCTTTTAAAAGATAAGATCAGGGTCGTTTCAACCTTTTTAGAGACCGAGGCGAAATGAAATTTTGGGGCCCTTTTTCTTCCTTTGATTGTGATAAACGCTACTTCTTTATCCGGGTTTGGAACCAAGCAAATTGTTATAAACGCTACTCTGTTATCCGTGTTTGGATTTGGAACCAAGCGAAAATCTAACATAATTATAACAGAGAGTGTTTGCCTGTATAAGGAATCAAACAAATCTAAAATGATAAGTTTGCACTAATATTAATAGTTAGGATATTAATTTTCTTTTAAGTCGAGGCACTAGGCTCAAGCCTGGATTACCTGTACTATAGCTCCGGCCCTGGATAAGATAGTAGGCAGTTTGACAGGTTGATTTTCGTAATATGACTAGATCTGTATTCATTTATGCTATAAGGGTGAGCGTGTGTTGGTTCGTTGACCAAATACTTCGGTTATTAGAAAACTTAACCAGTTGGCTTTGGTTGAATTGTTTTGTTGTTTCAATTAATAGGTTTTTGGTTTATATATTAGTTATTTGGATGTGTGTCTATGTATACGCACTTTGTAAATTGGGTTGTCTCGGATTTATATTACAAAATATAAATATATTACATATATTTACAAACCATAACCGAAATATTGGTTTGGTTATTATATGCGTAGTTGAATATGAAAATTTGGATGCAAGTATGCAGCAACCTTTTGGTAAACATTCACTTTTACATGTACCAGTGTTGTAATCTCTATAATCTTTTAGACCTCGGTCTTTAAAAGTATATGGCCATCTTTCGTGTTCCGTCGTCGTGGACAAAAAGATTAGTTTTGAATGGTTTTGTGCAACTGAATGCTAATCAACAACAAAGTATCATTATTTAACAACCAACCTGCTGACATGACTCTAGTTTTATTGTTTATATTGAATGAGTTAGGAGTTATAAGATCACTGATAAATTGTATATTCGTATCTGAATCTTGCATATGTATTTTAGGGAGCTATTTTTAAAGAACCTTTATAATCTGATTATTCGTTCAGAAGATATATTACGTATATGCGGATAATTTAGTAAAATTCGTGTAAATAAGGTTTATGTATTATGTTTAATTCTTACAAGCCTATGCTATCTTTTGATACAGCCTTTACAACAATATACACCGACCAAGCAAATTGGCTTCTGGAGCCGACTTCTATTGCTTCAAAAATAAAATTGAGCCAAAGTGGGAGGACCCTGTGTGTGCTAATGGTGGAAAGTGGACTATGTTTTCAAAGGCCAAGTCTGATATGTGTTGGCTGTATACGGTACTTCCCTATTTTTTTTTTTTTTTGCTTTTTATATTAACGCTGTGCTACTTCATACTCACTGCAACTGTTTTCATATGTAGTTGCTAGCAATGATTGGTGAACAGTTTGATCACGGTGATGATATATGTGGAGCAGTTGTTAATGTTAGAGCAAGGGGAGACAAGATATCTTTGTGGACCAAGAATGCTGCCAATGAGAGTGCTCAGGTACTATCAGATATTCAGATTATCCTTTTAAAACTCAATGCTCAACATCCCCTTAATAAACATATATTGTCGGCTTTGTTTGCAGGTAAAGATTGGAAAACAGTGGAAGGAGTATCTTGATTACAATGAAACAATAGGGTTCATATTTCATGTAAGCCCTCTTCAATTCTTCATTATCTTATGAAATATCTGGATTTATTCTCTTCTTTCGGACTGACATTTTGCATTATGTCGCAGGAAGATGCGAAGAAACTTGACAAGGCTGCTAAAAACAAATACACAGTATGAGGGTGCGCGCGTGTTTTTGTAGTGAAACTTAGGTTGTTGGTACACTTGGACTGCAAGTAACTCTTGTTTTGACATGAGTAATCTTTTTTCATATGTTGATGAATGTACTTTACTAACAATCTATGGTACTTTCTCAAACAACTGCTGTTATGATAGTAGGACTGTTTAGGTTGTTGGTAACTTGGAGTTGGACTGCAAGTAACCCTTTTCATATAATGATGAATGTACTCAACAATCTATGCTGCTTTCTCAAACAACTGCTGAAAATGCTCAAACCAAACACGTATTGGTTTATACCGAATACGTCAAAACACAAATTAGATAAAAATATAACTAATTATTTTACCATTTCTTCTCAGTTTTTAAAATAAGAAGTATGGTTTGAATGGCAACTGACCTCTCTATGATGCCTTGATACCGCTATGTAGCCATTTCATGACGGCAATGAATATAAAGCCATAGTAGCGGTTATAAGAGGCTGGCAACGACTTCCGACAACATGAGCAAACTAATAATATGTTCTTTCAGTAGTCCAAACCCAGCAATTTAGATAACCACTTTTACTGCCAATGAGGTAGTGATGTAATGGTTGGAGAAAGAATTGGTGTTTCTTGTGACTCAGGTTCGATTCCCGCTCTTCTCATTATTTTCTGCGGCATCCAGGTGAAGAGTGAATACGGGTGGCGCCGGTTCGACTTGGATGGGAGGCAAGGTTTTACCGATTATTCCACTGTCGTGCCTTCGGGCGGGTGGAGGTCATGTTTCCGCGCATTTGGGGAGAGCCAAGGGGTTGGCGGCGGTCGAGTAGTCGACCTTGGCTCGGTGTCACGGTGGTTGGCACGTCGTTCATTGCCTTAAAAAAAGATAACCACTTTTAACTGAAAAGGAAAAGTGTAATTGAATGTGTTCACCTCAAAAGGGATCTCCTAAAGTTGATGACTTGGCTATCAAAACTCCCCCTATTGGCTATGGTTGATATATAACATATTTAAGCTTGTTGATCAATCTCTGGTTCCCCAAATAAATAATAAAACAAACACAAAGTATCAAGAAAAGGATGATTTTGTTATGGCTGAATCTCCCAAACAGATTGTCATCAATGAAGATGATTGTTATAGCAACTCTATTTTTTATATTGAAGTTGTAGAGGGTGTTCGTTTAGCGCAAAACTGTGGGAATTGTATAAGCATATGCATCTATACTATGATATTAAAGTTACTCTAATAAAAGCATTGAGAATTAAAACATTTTCCTCAATGTGTTTTTAGAACATCTCGTTTTCCTTCTGTGATTTACAAAAATCATTTGAAGTTAAATTTTGCCAAATGCGAATTATGATCGATTAAAATCGCCTTGATGGGTTAGGCATAATAATACATGGAACCGGATATATGAACTAGAGTACATCATAGTTAAACTTATAAGGTCGTGTGGATCGAAGTTAGTTATTTCAGTTGGTAGCATGTGAAATCTCATTTCCACACTTAGCTGAGGATGATCAACTCTAAAATCTTTGTGGTGACCATTTTTAAGACTATGGGATTAATTCCCATTCCATTAGATTTTAACTCTTCCATCAAACATCACAAGTGCCAATGCTTTTATTTTAAAGTTTTAGAAATGATACATTTACAATCAATCACACAATCATCCCTAAAATTATATAATAACAAACTATATAAACAAATAAAAAGAAAACAAATTCAAGAATGTCGCGCCTTCAATTCATCATCCGTAGAGAACAACTGTATATAGGAACTGAGTAACTGAAAGGATAATCGAAAATGCCTCCATTGTTCTCTGTAAATACATCAAAACAAGTGAAAAATATTAGAACACCATTAATTTAGTGCATATGTAACAATAGTTATGATCATGCTGAATATACAAATTATTATATAATAAGACACATGATATGATATAATATGACATGTCATCGTACCATGAGTTTTCACGGTTTTGGCCTCGTTTGAGGTCTATGTGTCATGTTACGATTGGTTAAACATTTTTTGACGAACGAACTTCTAGTCAAATGGCTATTTCGGTAAAGTCAAATGTCAAAACCGACGTTTTTGTATATTATCTTTCATTCTTTCAATAACTTACCAAGGTTGCATTTCTGCCTTCAAGATTGATTTCCTTCCAGGCAAACCTGCCCATGCATTTATAATCTTTTTAGTATATATAGGAGTCAATAACTTTTTAAAACAAAAGAAAGAAAACTTCAAATATTTATGATATTAATGAGATCATGCAAATTTCTTGAACGAAAAAATTATTAGATTTCGGACATAATTACCCCATGGAAAGCACAGTTAGTGTCCATGCAATAACAGCAGCAGAAGCGGCTCCAGAGCGGTTATCCATGTTCCAAGTACGTATAAAATCGAAGCCAGAAATAGTCGACGCGACCCCAACAACACCCGCGATCAAAGCAAATGTCACAAAGAAACCAGTTGCTGCATTTCCCATTGGGAAGTATATCGGTGAGAAATGAGGCGGCAACTCCATCCCCGGACCTGTTTACAACACAAAGACAAACCCTACAACATTAAAAAAAACTGTCATAAAAATTTTAAGGTTTATGGTTTAGGATTTCAAAGATGGGTACCAATGCTGAACCCCTGATCAATGGCCCAGTTCATTGCCCAACCACCGAGGCCTAGAAGGGTGACATACATGGCGAAATTTAGGATCATGAGGAGGGTTGCAACCGATCTCATATCGTTAGCAGCCATTTTTGTTGGCTACAAGAATGTAAAGTTGTGTGTTAAAGATAAGATAAGATAAGATAAGATAAGATGTGATGTTTGGTTTTTTGGGATGTTTATAAACATGTTGTTTTGGGATTCTTTTCTTGTTAAAGGTGGATGCTTTGAGGTGTAAAGGTGACAGCTTTAGAATTTCATCGAGTTCAAGGCAAGGTACTTCAAGATTCTTGTTTCTTTTGATCAAGATTCTTTGGTTAAGACTTTTGCTCAACTTCCTTAGGGCTATAGGCAATTATATGATGTATTTGTATCAAACTAGGTGTTGCCCCGCCCGCGGGGCGATAGCCGAATAATTCTTAACCAATTAAAAAAACAGTACCATAGTTTTGCTAGAAAGAAAAAGTAAAAAAGGTGTTAGTCAGCTCCTTGACACGATTTTTAGCTACGAGCAAAGTCATATTTTTATTTTTACTTGGGAGAAAAATCATTTTTTTCCCAAGGGTAAAATCCTAATTTTTAGCTAGGGGAAAACTGTGTTTTTATTTTGTACTGGGGGCAAAAAAACGTAATTTTGATTTGAGGGTGATATCGTAATTTTGAACCGAGTGGAAAATCGTAAATTTTAGCTGGGGGCAGAAGCATATTTTTATTTTGAACTGGAGGCAAAGACGTAATTTTAAACTGGGGGAAAAACCGTAATTTTAAAGTGGGTATAAAATATTAAACTGGTGTAAAATCGTAATTTTGAGCCTGGGGAAAAATAAAATTTTATTTTGAACTGGGGCAAAAACGTAATTTTGGCTGAGGGTAAAAGCGTAATTTTTTTACCGAGGACGAAATCGTATTTTCGGTTTAGCTGGGTGTAAACTCATATTTTTATTTTGAACCGGGGGAAAATCATAATTTTGAACCGAAGGTAAAATCGTAATTTTGAGGTAGGGGAAAACGATAATTTTATTTTTAGTTGGGGCAAAAAAGTAATTTTAAACTGAGGGTGAAATCGTACTTTTGAACCGAGGGAAAATCGTAATTTTGGCATGGGGGTAAAAGCATAATTTTATTTTGAACTGCGGGCGAAGACGTAATTTTAAACTGGGGGCAAAACCGTAATTTTAAAGCGGGTATGAAATAAAAATATGATGGTAAAATCGTAATTTTTAAACCTATGGCAAAATCGTAATTTCGATGTGCTGGCAAAAGGGTTATTATATTTTTAAGTTGGGAGAAAAGCGTAATTTTAAACTGTCAGCAAAACTGTAATTTTAAAGTGGATATAAAATAATAAACTGGTTGGTCCAATAGAGAAGGGGCGGCCACCCATTTCAACCAATGGCAGAGAAACACTATTCCCTGCCATTGTCTTTGTATATGTTGAATAATACACAAACCAATGTATTTTTCATGCACTTATATATAAGAGTAAATTACAAGTTTTTTCTTTTATATGTTTGTATCAAATTGCATGCAGTCTCCTTTGTCTTTAAAATTGATGAGTATTGTACTTAGTGTTTCAAAATCCTGCACGTTATGTCATTTAGCCCTAACCAAGTTAACTTTTTTTGTTAAATCTGATCATGTGCAAGGCACATGAGGGTATTTTTGTAATTTTGTTTTTCAGGGAAATTTGTGTTAAATCTGATTATGTGCAACGCGGGATTTTGAAACATTAAGTACAAAACCCATTAACTTTATTTATGTTAAGTTATTAGTTGAGTGTAAGACTAGCCCATTGAACTTGAAATCCCAGTGAGCCCATTTAAGAGTGGAAGCCCACAATAAAACCAAGTCAAAAGCAAGATCAAAGTTGCTAAAATGTAATTTTACGAAGTCAAAAGCAAGATTAAAGTTGCTAAAATGTAATTTTACGAGTTAACGCTATCCGCGAGTTGTGACGGGATATTGAAAGACTAAGATAAAATCGATTTTAAATTTTTTTGTCTTCAAATAGAACTGCTGAGTTTTGGCTTCCGTTAACTAATTTTTGATGAGTATCAAACTTTTTTGTCTGTCCCTGGCTCAAATATGTTTGTCTTCTATTTTTAGTTTATATACTAATTTTTTTATGAGTATCAAATTTTCATGCAATCCTGATACATACCAATTGAACTAGTGTTATTACATATTGATATCATAGTTAACATAAACTTATAACAATATCATAGTTAACATCAACTTATAACAATAAAAATCCCCAATTTATGTGTTTTCGTAGCATATTGAACGATAACGTTTACGAAAGAAACAAATTACACATTATAAATTCCTATTCAGTACCCATATTATCAAATTCATAAGAAGAAATTTTGGTTTCGCTTTGTCATGATTCAAGAAAACCAAAAATTATTACTCTAAACTTCATAAACATATCGAACAGAAACGTTTACGAAAGAAACAACGTACATATTGTCAATTAGTATTTGGTACCCATATTATCAATTTCATAAGAATAAATATTGGTTTCAATTTGTCATGATTCAAGACAAATAAAAATTACTACTCTAAACTATGGAAAAGGATTCAATGGTAAAAATACATATTATCAATTACTATTTAGTGCCCATTTTACTTTTGTGCTCTTCAATTTTAAATTCAGCCTCGCCTCATACATATGCAAAAACTAAAACCAATTTGATGGGTATTAAAGTGGTAAGAGCCACGCGATATCAAAGTGTAAAAATCTTACGCAATATAATTATGCATATGCAGATTCAAAAACAAAATAAGGATAAGAAGAGTATTGGTACATAATTTATAAATGCAACTCCATTTGCAATTTAAGAAGTGAGAAATTGATAAACATGGAAATGGAATACAGTGAATTGATTTAATAGAAATAAAATTGTTAGCCTACTTTGAGAAAACAGAGAAGAGAGGGAAAAACCCAAATCAAGCCTAACTGTTAGCTTAGGGTTGTTACCTGTTTTATAACCAATTCAACTACCAACTATCATTTACACTATCAGTCCCTCACTTTATGAATATTACAATTACAACCCTCAACATTAAACTCAATACTAACAATACCCTCCCCTTTAAAAAAATTTTGCCCTCAAAAATTGAAATCAGGGAAACGTAATTGCAGATCTTCTAAGAATTCCCACGAAGCATCAGCAACTGGTAAGCCTTCCCAATGCACCAAAATCTTCATAGAAGCTTTCGATCCTCTCTTGACTAACTTGCGATCTAATACAGCTCTTGGTTGCAGGATAAATCTTGGCCCTTGTGGTAGCTGTCCATTGAAGACATGTGAACCCAGTGCTTTCTTTAGTAAGGAGACATGAAAGGTATGATGAATTTGCGCATCCGCAGGTAAATCCAACTTATATGCAACTTTTATAATTTTTTGTAAAATTAGAAAAGGACCAAAGTATTTAGGGGACAATTTCCTATTATGGTGATTTCTGAGAGTGTTGGGCAAAGGGATGAAGTTTAACATACACCCATTCTCCAGGCTGAAATTCCCTATCAGTCCTATAAACATCAGAAATCTGCTTCATCCTGTTTCTAGCCACCTCCAAATTAGCTTTAAGCTTCCTTATCATTCCTTCTCTGTCCCTATGATAATCTTCTACTGCTGCTATAGAAGTGTCGCCTGGAATATATGGAATGTGAATGTTTGGTTTGATGCCAAACAGAGCTTCATATGGGGACATTTTGATGGCAGAATGCCAGGTGGTATTGTACCACCATTGGGCTAAAGGTATCTGTCACGGCCCCCGTCCCGGTTTCACCCGGTCCAGGAGACGCGGGACAGAAATCCCGTGGTATTTGTTAATTGAGTTGACAGCGGAAGTTTAACAGGATCTTTTAAGACTTGAAAATACCCAATTTTTTTATTTCATAATTTGGGACGAACCCCGTAATTTACAATGGAGGAATTTCACGAGGAAATTCCTTGTTTTACAAAACATGTTCATTTATTTAACTGAGCCACTACTTCAAGCTTGTTAGTGCTCCGTAGCACTTTTCCTTGATTCACAGTAGGTCACCTGAAACATGTTTTAAAAATATTTTATCAGCGGGGAAATACTGGCGAGTCACTCAATTTGATAAAATGACACATAGTTATGAATTACAGCATAAGAGCGATTACAATGACTACTATCTTATTTTTATCTGGCGTCGTGCCATAGACTTGTGATGATGGTCATACCACTATTGGGTCCTTACCGTGAGAGATTAGTAATGTGCACAATACCCCACTAGCCAGTGATTCAAGATAACAACGACTTAATCCCTGTAATTATAACTTTTGAAAATAATTTGGAGTATTGTAAAACATAATTGATAAAAAGAGAATGACTCACATTGCAAGTTTAGTCGGGCAGAGTTTAGCCTACTGATAAGCCTGATAACCTAATTTAAACAACAATGCATACGAAACTAGGTAAGTAACTTAATACAACATTTACGATAAGCTCACGAGATCAAAACCCTCACGACGAATGACAAAGTATAGCCCTAATTTGGGCAGCACTTAAACATCCATCGGATTGGTTTCATTCGATTGGACATTGTATCGTAGCAATGATCTAGTTAATACCCTGTAATCGTAGCAGCGTTTCCCTACTTGGAAATTCGAATTTGAGCAGTATACTTCGTTTTAGAATGAGATTTTCGAGCACATGTGAAAGTCCCATGCACAGGCTACTTATAGCAAAAATTTGAGTTTTACGCGGCCCGCGTAAGCCTTAACAGGCTCTTACGCGTCCCGCGAGAGCCACCTAGTCTACGACTAGGGCATCCGTGTCACAGGTAGGTCTGCCACGTGGCCTGTTCGCTGCTCCGGAGATTTTATGAGTTGTCGCGGCCCGCGTAAACTTCTCTTATGGTTTACGCGGCCCGCGTGAAACCCAATTTTCTTGATTTCTTGGTTTTTCATGTACGTTAGGGTTTCAGGGGTCCGGGTTTTTACTTACGGGTCGTTTTGGGGCATTTTTGCAAGTCCTTACATCCTCCCCACCTTATTTAAAATCTCGTCCTCGAGATTTATTGGAATAAGTGAGGATATTTTCGCTTCATCTCCTATTCTAGCTCCCAAGTGTACTCCGGTCCTCTCTTTGAATCCCACTTAACTTTGACCAGTACTAGTCGTTTGTGTTTGAGAAACTTGACCTTTCTATCTTCTATTTGAAGCGGTTTCTCTACGAACTTTAATTTTTCATTTACCTCTATGTCTTGAAGAGGTACTACCAGGGATTCGTCAGATAAATATTTCTTGAGGTTGGATACATGAAATACATCATGTACCCCGGCTAATTCTTCTGGTAGTTGTAAGCGATAGGCAACTGGTCCTATTCGCTGGATTACTGGGAATGGTCCCACGTATCTTGGACTTAATTTTCCTTTTTTACCGAACTACTCCTTTCCAAGGAGAAACTTTTAAGAGTACCTTATCTCCGACTTGAAATTCCAGTGGCTTGCATCTATTGTCTGCATAACTTTTCTGGCGATCTCGAGCCGTTTTCAGTCTTTCCTTGATTTGAGTGATCTTGTCGGTGGTTTCTAGTACGATTTTAGTACCTAATAATTGGCTTTCTCCTATTTTTGCCCAACAAACTGGAGTTCTGCATTTACGTCCGTATAGTGCTTCGAACGGGGCAGCTTCGATGCTTGAATGATAACTATTGTTATAGGAGAATTCGATTAAAGGTAGGTGGTCATCCCAGTTTCCACCAAAATCTATTACACATGCTCTGAGCATGTCTTCCAGGGTTTGGATAGTTCTTTCACTTTGTCCGTCTGTTTGGGGATGGTAAGCTGTACTTAAATTTAGTCGGGTTCCCATCGCTTCCTGGAAACTAGTCCAGAAATGTGAAGTGAAACGACTATCTCTATCCGATACAATGGAGAATGGGACTCCATGTAAGGATACTACTTCGTCTACGCATAATTTGGCTAATCTTTCCATACTAAAGGTTTCCTTCATGGGTAAGAAATGAGCTGATTTGGTTAATCGATCCACAATTACCCAAATTGCGTCGTTACCTTTTCTGGTTTTGGGTAGCTTAGTAACAAAATCCATGGTTATTAGTTCCCATTTCCAAACAGGCATTTCTAATTGTTGTAGTAGACATGAGGGTTTCTGGTGTTCTACCTTAACTTGTGAACAAGTTAGACACTTAGATACATATCTAGCTATGTCCTTTTTCATTCCTATCCACCAGAAATTATTTCTTAAATCTTGGTACATCTTATTATTACCAGGATGCATGGTATATCTAGATTTATGGGCTTCCTCTAAAATCTTATCTCTTAATTCTCCCTGCTTAGGTACCCAAATCCTTTTCTTATGGAATCTCCAAATTCCATCACGACCTTGTTCTAATTCTTTTACTCGTCCTTTCATTCCTTCAGCATCATCCTTGATAGCTGCTTCTTGAATATTCTTCAGTTGTTCCATTAAATCTAATTGTAAACTTATTCTAAGAGCACGAACTCGCTTTTGCTTTTCATGATACTTACGAATTAAGGCATCTGCTACTACATTTGCCTTTCCTTCGTGATATTGAATATCACAGTCGTAGTCACTTAGAATATCCATCCATCTCCTTTGCCTCATGTTTAGTTCTTTTTGCCCAAATATATATCTTAAACTCTTATGATCTGTATAGACAGTAAATTTACTTCCGTACAGATAATGTCTCCAAATCTTAAGGGCAAAAATTATGGCTCCTAATTCTAAGTCATGAGTTGTATAATTTTCCTCATGATTTTTCAATTGCCTTGAGGCATACGCAATTACCTTTTTGCGTTGCATCAGCACACATCCTAATCCTAGCTTAGAAGCATCACAATAAACTTCAAAATCTTCTGCCCCTTCGGGTAAAGCAAGAATTGGGGTGTTTGTTAACTTTTGCTTTAAGAACTGAAAAGCCTCTTCTTGCTTAGGTCCCCATTCAAACTTAACTATTTTACAAGTTAGCTTAGTTAATGGCACAGCTATCTTAGAAAAATCTTTAATAAAGCTCCTATAGTATCCAGCTAATCCTATAAAACTTCTAACTTCCGTAGCTGATTGCAGGACCTTCCATTTGGTGATCGCTTCTATTTTGGAGGGATCTACGTGAATACCTTCATGATTCACCATGTGTCCTAAAAATTTCACCTCCTGTAGCCAAAATTCACACTTCGAGAATTTGGCATAAAGTTTTTCCTTTCTTAACAAAGTTAAGAGTGCATGTAGATGCTCACAATGCTCTTCCTGGTTTTTGGAATAAATAAGTATATCGTCGATGAAGACAATTACAAATTTATCCAAGTACGGTTTACAGATCCTATTCATCATGTCCATAAATGCTGCAGGAGCATTTGTTAGTCCAAAGGGCATGACTGTAAACTCGTAGTGACCATACCTAGTTCTGAAAGCGGTTTTAGGTATGTCTTCTTCTTCTACCTTCAATTGATGATATCCGGAGCGTAAATCTATCTTAGAAAAATATCTAGCCCCCTGAAGTTGATCAAAGAGATCATCAATCCTAGGCAATGGATATCGATTCTTAATTGTAACCTTATTTAATTCCCTATAATCGATACACATTCGCATCGAACCATCTTTCTTCTTTACGAACAACACTGGAGCTCCCCACGGGGATGAACTAGGTTGTATAAATCCTTTGCTTAGTAATTCATCTAACTGCTTTTTCAGTTCTAACATTTCGGTAGGTGCTAATCGGTAGGGTACTTTAGCTACGGGTGTAGTACAAGGAATCAAATGAATTCTAAATTCTACCTCCCTATCTGGTGGTAATCCTGGTAGTTCTTCTGGGAATACATCCGAGTATTCTGATACTACAGGAATTTCCTTAAGTTCCTTACCCTTAGTGCTAATGATTACCGAAATCATATACACTATTCCTTGCTTTCGTTCATAACTAGCAACTTTCATTACTGAAATGAACTTCATGGGTTTACGCGGCTTATCCCCTGTAATCATGATTACTTCTCCTGTGGGTGCACGAATTTCTATGGAATTCTTATCACAAAGGATTCGAGCATGGTTGGTTACTAACCAATCCATTCCTAACACAACATCGAATCCGGCTAAATCCATAGGTAACAGGTTTGCAGAAAATTTATGGCCTAAGAGTTCTATATTTCCTTCCCGCAAAACCTTATCTATTTTAACAGAATTCCCATCTGCTGTTTCAACAGTAAAGATTTGTCTAAGGTTGGTTAAGGGTAGTTTAAGAGCTTGGCAGAATGAAGTATTTATAAAACTTTGGTTTGCACTAGAGTCAAATAATACTTTTGCATAAACGTCATGAACTAGGAACGTACCAGCTATCACGTCTGGGATGAGTTCCGCTTCTTGAGTAGTCAGCTGAAAGGCTCTTACGTTCTTTTTGTTAGTTCCTTCAGCTGGTTTGGCCTTGTTGTCCGCTGGTTTGACCAATTTAGGGCAGTCTGATCTAAAATGTCCAGCTTCTTCACAGTTGAAGCAGATTGTTGATTTCTTCCTCCTGCAATCTTCTTCTTGATGCCCGAGAATTTTGCAGAAATTCCAATACCCTTTGCATTTTCCAAAATGCTTTCTTTTGCAGGTACTGCAAAATGGAATAGTGGAAGATTGCCCGATTCCCTTTTTCTTGAAGTTATTACTATTACCCATACGAAATCCTTGGGTAATCTTTTGGGCCACTTCTTTCTTCTGATTTTCTTCTCGTGTGCGTACCTGCCCATCGGTCAGGGTGTTGGCTAATTCCACAGCATCATCAATTGTGCGAGCTCTCGCAGCTTTGACAATGTCATGAATTTCGCCAATCAAACCCCAGATGTAGCGAGAAATAAGTACCTGTTCTGGCGAAGCCAAGGTAGGTACAACTCTAGCATACTCGAAGAATGTCGAAGTATACCCTCTACAATCCACATCCACCATCCGGGGGTTAAGGAACTTATTTGTCATTTGTTCCTTTTCGTATTCGGGACAAAATTTCCTTTCTACTAGTCTCTTAAATTCTTCCCAATTCATGGCGTAGGCCACGTCACTTCCCTTGGCTTGTAGTACCGTATTCCACCATTCTAGCGCCCCTTCTTTAAAAATATGTGACGCGTACATGACCTTGTCTTCCTCGGCACATTTACTTATTTTAATTACTGCCTCGGTTTTCACCAACCAACGCAGTGCGGCTGTTGCCCCTTCATTGCCTGCAAATTCAATTGGTTTACAGGCAAGAAATTCCTTGTAAGTGCAACCAGGCGTTGCAGCTTTCATTCTTTTAAGAAATGGGGCTTGTATCACATCATCGTTATTATTATTGTTGCCACCTCCATTTACACTATTACTGAAATTGTCATCACGAGTACGTTTACTGGGAATAGGCAGTGGAGGTTCAACTGGATTTCGGGCAGCAGCAAGGATTGCTGGAATAGCATTGGCTATTCCCTGAGCAACAATATTCTCTATATCTTGCCTATTCAAAAATTGATCTTCATGGTTTTGTTCAGATTGGTTAACTTCGTTAACTGGTTCATTACTAGCATGTCCCATCTGGTAATTAATATATATAAATTATTAGCATAAAATAAATAATGACTAAATGCAAAACAATCGCACATAATCATGTTAACGCGTATAGCCAAAATTGTCGACTTTGCGACGTCCATATTTTTATATATTAGTATGTGTCCGTACACACCAGTTATCTTACAAAAGTTTTTTTTTAAGTTATTTTACAGGATTATATTTTTATTATTATATTATTATTAAACACACATTCCCACAACCCCATACGATCCCGTCAGCTGGCATTTCAGAAACGACGTTCCCTCTCGTCGTATTTCCAAGATATTCTCTCCCCTACTTCCCGGATTCTATTCCCTGCGTCCACCAGCTCCTCGCCATAGTGGCGGAGTTCAGCTAAGTTTTCTGAGCTCATAGGTGGATGTAGTGAAGGCTCAGGGTCAAATTGGAGGAAACGGAATTAGGGTTATTCAAAAGGTTCTGAAATTGCCAGTCAGTTGTCCACCATTCTTCTAGCTCTTCTGGTAGAGGTCGGGGGTGGATAATAGGATCTGGGATAACAGGTTCCAGATTAACTGGAAGTTGGGCATGGAATACCATTGGCTCTTCAGTGTCAACCTGGTAGCCAGTGAAGGTACCGGTGGTATCCATATCTGAGCTATGGATAGAAAAGTTTTGAAGTGCTTCTGATAGTTCATTCATGCTGTTAGCATACATGAAGAAACACACAAAATTCTAAGTTAAAATTAAATTTTCACAGAATCACAGAATGGCAATCAGAAAATTAAGTATTTCTAAATACTTAATTGGCTTAAATCAGTGGCTCTGATACCACCTCTTTCTGTCACGGCCCCCGTCCCGGTTTCACCCGGTCCAGGAGCTGCGGGACAGAAATCCCGTGGTATTTGTTAATTGAGTTGACAGCGGAGGTTTAACAGGATCTTTTAAGACTTGAAAATGCCCAATTATTTTATTTCATAATTTGGGACGAACCCTGTAATTTACAATGGAGGAATTTCACAAGGAAATTCCCTGTTTTACAAAACATGTTCATTTATTTAACTGAGCCACTACTTCAAGCTTGTTAGTGCTCCGTAGCACTTTTCCTTGATTCACAGTAGGTCACTTGAAACATGTTTTAAAAATATTTTATCAGCGGGGAAATACTGGCGAGTCACTCAATTTGATAAAATGACACATAGTTATGAATTACAGCATAAGAGCGATTACAATGGCTACTGTCTTATTTTTATCTGGTGCCGTGTCACAGCCTTGTGACGATGGTCATACAACTATTGGGTCCTTTCACCCAAGTAGTGATGATTATCACTGTTAGGTTGATGAACCTAACCGTGAGAGATTAGTAATGTGCACAATACCTCACTAGCCAGTGATTCAAGATAACCACGACTTAATCCCTGTAATTATAACTTTTGAAAATAATTTAGAGTATTGTAAAACATAATTGATAAAAAGAGAATGACTCACATTGCAAGTTTAGTCGGGCAGAGTTTAGCCTACTGATAAGCCTGATAACCTAATTTAAACAACAATGCATGCGAAACTAGGTAAGTAACTTAATACAACATTTACGATAAGCTCACGAGATCGAAACCCTCACGACGAATGACAAAGTATAGCCCTAATTTGGGCAGCACTTAAACATCCATCGGATTGGTTTCATTCGATCGGACATTGTATCGTAGCAGTGATCTAGTTAATACCCTGTAATCGTAGCAGTGTTTCCCTACTTAGAAATTCGAATTTGAGTAGTATACTTCGTTTTAGAATGAGATTTTCGAGCACAGGTGAAAGTCCCATGCACAGGCTACTTATAGCAAAATTTTGAGTTTTACGCGGCCCGCGTAAGCCTTAACAGGCTCTTACGCGGCCCGCGAGAGCCACCTAGTCTACGACTAGGGCATCCGTATCACAGGTAGGTCTGCCACGTGGCTGCCACGTGGCCTGTTCGCTGCTCCGGAGATTTTATGAGTTGTCGCGGCCCACGTAAACTTCTCTTATGGTTTACGCGGCCCGCGTGAAACCCAATTTTCTTGATTTCTTGGTTTTTCATGTACGTTAGGGTTTCAGGGGTCCGGGTTTTTACTTACGGGTCGTTTTAGGGCATTTTTGCAAGTCCTTACAGTATCCACTTTACCCATGTTAAAGGAGCATCCATACACATGGACCTCAAATAAGACTCCAAACATCTGTTCACTACCTCAGTCTGTCCATCAGATTGGGGGTGGTAAGAGGAAGACATAGCTAATTGAATTCCTTGGAGTTTCATAAACTCTTTCCAAAAAGCACTTAGAAAAATAGGATCTCTGTCCGAAACAATAGTGGTTGGGCAACCATGAATTTTGAAGATATTGTCCATGAAAACATGAGCTACTGCAGTTGCAGTGCTAGGATGACTGAGGAGTAGAAAATGCCCATACTTGGTTAGCCTGTTCACTATAACCAAAATGGTATCTTTTCCCTAAACCTTAGGTAAAACTGAGATAAAATCCATGGCTATATCACTGAAAATAGATTTAGGGACAGGTAGGGGCTGTAAAAGACCAGGGTAGGCTATTGTCTCATATTTAGATCTTTGGTAAGTACCACATCCTTTAACAAATCTGTGCACCTCCTTAGTACAACCCTTCCAGTAAAACCAGCTCCTTGATTCTTTTGACAGTGGGAATGGCTCCAGAATGACCCCCCATTGGAGAAGAATGATAAAGATTAATAATATCCCTTCTAAGAACTGGATCATTTGCTATAAGGATCTTATTCTTTCTTTTAAGTACTTGTCCATTCCAACTTTTATTTTGAATCACTTCCCCTTGCTGTAACTTGTTGATGATAGCCTGAGTTTGAGGGTCTTGTTGCCAAGAATCCTCAATTCTTTTCCACAAAGCAGCATCAATAGTGCTCAAACTCAGCTGAAATAAAGCCATGCCTTGGACTCTTGAAAGGGCATCTGCTGCAACATTTTCCACTCCCTTCTTATAAGAGATTTCATAATCATACCCTAACAACTTAGACAGCCATTTCTGTTGAATACGAGTCACAATCTTTTGCTCCAATAGATGCTTTAGGCTTTGATGATCAGTTTTAATCAAGAAATGTTTAGTTACCAAATAATGGTGCCATTGTTTTACTGCCATGACGATGGCTAAGAGTTCTTTCTCATAAACAGATAAAGATTATTGTTTAATAGAAAGAGCTTTGCTAATAAATGCCAATGGATGGCCTTCCTGCATTAAAACAACACCCATTCCTTTGGCAGAAGCATCTGTCTCGATGACAAATGTTTTTGAAAAGTCAGGGAGTTTAAGGACAGGTGGAGTGCTTAGTGCATGTTTTAAGGTCACAAATGCTTGTTGAGTTGTTTCATCCCATTTAAAATTGTCTTTCTTCAATAACTCTGTTAATGGTTTAGCCAAGACCCCAAAATTCTTTATAAATCGCCTATAATACCCTGCCAACCCCAAAAAACCTCTTAACTGTTTAATATTGGCAGGTGAAGGCCATTCTTGTATTGCAATCAGCTTTGTTGGATCAGTAAAAACCCCCTCTATAGTTATGACATGGCCAAAATACTCCACCTTCTCCCCTGCAAAAGAGCATTTGGATCTCTTTGCTTTGAGAGAATTATCTCTCATTAACTGCAATACAACTTGTAAATCCACCAAGCGTTGATGCCAGCTACTACTATACACCAAAATATCGTCAAAGAAAACTAAAGCACACTTTTAAAAGTAGAGTTCATGAGAGATTGGAAAGTGGCTGGTGCATTAGTTAGGCCAAAAGGAAGAACTAGAAATTCATAGTGCCCTTGATGAGTTTTGAAAGTTGTTTTATATATATCAGGTTCGTACATTCTGACCTGATGATACCCAGACCTTAGGTCCAGTTTAGAAAATATGCTAGCTCCATGTAGCTCATCTAACAGCTCTTCAATTAAAGGAATCGGAAAAACATCTTTCACTGTTGCTTCATTTAACCTCCAGTAGTCCACACACATCCTCCATGATCCATCTTTTTTTTAACTAGGACCATAGGTGCAGCAAAAGAACTGTTACTGTGACTAATGACCCTTGAATCTAACAATTTTTGGGTCATTTGTTCAATGATGTCTTTTTGAGCACTAGGATATCTATAAGGTTTAAGATTTAGATTCACCTTATCATCCTTGAGTTGAATTTTGTGGTCAATTAGTCTAGCAGGAGGTAGACCCTTTGGTACTTCAAATATGTCTTCATACTCTTGTAACATTGTCTCTAGTCCTTTTTGCTCCTTTTGTTTTCCAATCACAGGTTGATATATACAATGGCCAGCAGCATAATCTTGAATTGTAAACAGATGTGCTTTAACAACACTATCTTGCCCTTGAATTAGACTTGTAATTTTCTCCATAGATGAAAGTTTGACCCCTTGTTTCTTAGTGCCCTTCAATTCAAAAGACTGCCCAGCTATATCAAACTTCATAGTTAAATTCTTGAAGTTCCAAACAATATCATCTAATGTTTCCAACCACTGAATTCCCAGAACTATGTCATAGTTATCCAGATCTATGACTAACATATCAACAGTAAACCAATTACCCTGCATAACCCATTGGAAATCCTTGCATACATTCACGCATTCCACCTTATTACCACCAGCAACTGTAACCTGTACATTATTGATCTGTTTCACTAGACATTTCAGCTTTTGGGCCAATGTTTTACTCATAAAATTGTGAGTAGAACCACTGTCTAACAGTATGTACAAGTATTTGGTGCCAATTGTCCCAATAACTTGCATAGTTGAATATGAGGGAATACCCATAAGGGCATTTAGTGAAATTTGTCGGTCTCCTTGAACAGCTGAATCTCCTTCTTCTTCTTCCTCCAATTCTTCATCTTCAGGGTATTCATCTACTTCCACCAGAAACAGTTGTTTCTTCCATTTGCAAACTCTACTGTGACCAGGAACATACTTTTCACTGCAATAAAAACATTCCCCTTTTACCCTCTTATCATCCATGTATTTATTAGTGACCTTCTTGGGTATGATTGCATTTGATGGTACTTGATTGACAGGTATTGCTAGCAAAGGTTGCTTAGCAATACTAGTCAAATTATTAGTTCTTGATGAACTATACTTGTATCCATTAGAACTGCCACTGTTCATACTTCCCCAACCCAAAGTTTTATTTGACTGTTCTTGTAATCTGTCCAAGGAATAAGTTTCCCACAATGCTCTTGGTTTAAACATCTTAACATGACATTTAATCTCTGGTTTCAATCCCTCAATGAACAAACTTATGGTATATTCATCAGGTAGGGTTACCTTGTTTAATAGCAAATCAAACTTGTCACAGTAATCCACCAATTCCCCTGTTTGTGTCAAAGCTTTGAGTGCCCCCATAGCATCTTCAATCAAGGTTGCAGCAAATCTTGTAGCGGCTGACCTTGTATACTCATCCCAAGTTATATCACACATTTGCTTTCCACTTGATTTCATAAACCCTTGATGCCACTGCAATGCTCTTCCTTCTAAATGGACAGCTGCATATCTCACCTTATATCTTTCTGGTGTATCATTAACCATCCTTCCACATCATCCCCATTAAACTTGGGAAACTCCACTTTGGTCAACCTATTGTTGCACACTCTATCATTATCAACTCTTGGCATCATTGTTCCTTGTTGTTCGATTATTGCAAACGCAGCCTGCAATTGTTCAAAGGTTGTCTTCAAACTCATTAGCCCTTCTTGAGTTTGTGAAGTGAAGTCGTCCAGTTTACTAACATCTCTAGCAATACGGTCAACTTCTTGGTTTCTTGTTGTCATTATTGTAAGATTTGAACAAAGATTGAAAGGATTGAATACCGAATAACAGTTGATTGTAATGGACTAGAATGATCACAAATTGATCAATCCAGAGAACGGAATGAAAAGAATTGATTCGAGAATTAAAGGAATTTAATGAAGTAATATGGAATGGAATGATCACAAATTGATCACCCCACAGAATTGGAAATGAAATGAATAGTGATGAAGAGATGATCGGAATGAATTGGAGAAGATGATCAGAACGAAGTGGTTGCCGGAATATTGAGCTCCGAGAATCGGTAGCTCTGATACCAATTGTTAGCCTAATTTGAGAAAACAGAGAAGAGAGGGAAAAACCCAAATCATGCCTTGATCGGAATGTCGCGCTCCGGTCAAAGATAATATTTATAGTCCCAAATTACCCTTAACAAATAGCTAGTGGTAGCAAGGGGTCGAACCACGAAGAGTCTGTGGTTTGCGAATGGACTTTGAATGAATTGTAAAAGTTGTCACTATTATGAAGCTTGCTATGATATATTTTTGTATTTTTGTTTGATTGAAAAATGTGAATTAAGATTACTAAATTGAATTGGTAGATGAATACTAAAAATTAACAATTGCAAAATGTAAATAACGATTTAGACAAGATAGAGAAAACAAGGTTCACACCCGGTTCAGTAGTTGCATTCCTAGGATTTCTACACGTTTTAGAATTAATTCAATTGCAAAAGTGACTAACGAATTTAGTGTTACACGGCTTAGGTTCCAAGAGCTATCGACGTTATAAAGAACGGACCACAATGCACTTTGTTACCAAGAACATGTAAACTCTAACCTAGACAAGGCATAATTGCACATAAACATTTCATAAAGTCAAATTTAATCTTCACTCGACAATTTATGAATTCAATACAAATGCAAGACAATTGTCATAAGCTTCAAATCAAATAGTAATTTGTCACAAAATCAATCCAAGAACAATGTTAAAACCCTAGACTTACAAAAACCTACACCGGGGTGAAACCTCCAAGAAACTACCCGCTCATGGTGAAAATGGCACGATCAACGAATGATGAAAACTTGAATTGGATCATCTTGGAACTTTGTAGAATGAAGAATGATGAAGGTTAGGGTTTTGGATAAGTGATGATGGTGAATGGATGAGTGGATTGATGGATTGATGGAGCTAGGGTTTGGAATCAAGAAGATGATGTTGATTTCGTTCTCGATTCGGGTTGTTGGATTCTGGTAGATGGAGTGGTAGGTAATGGTTCGTGGGTAGTGGCTCCAAGAATGGTTTTTCAAACTTCCAATTAGAGTGTAACTGTCGAATCATTGTCAACAACCCTCTTTGATTCGTTATTTGACCCCAAAACAAGCAACAGCCTCGCAACAACATTGGAGGGCCGTCGCCGACGGCCTGATGCCCCGTCGGCGACGGTCCATGCATTCTGATCTGGGGCCGACGTGTTAACTCGCTGCTTACGGATCATTTGGCGACGGAGAATTATACACACCGTCGGCGACGGACCATATGGTCGTCGGCGACGGCCCCCAGAACTTCAACTTTCTGTTTTCTTCATCTCTCATGTCCGGTTGACCCGTTTCGCGTCCTAGTGGCTCGTTTTTCGTCCCGTTGGTCTGTTTAGCTCCCAATTAGCTCCTTAAACTCTTTTAGACCTGTAAAACACAAATCTCATTAAAAGTAGGCTATTCGAGATCAAAAGTTAAGTAAAAACATGAACTTAGACTTAAACAAACATCGGTTTTCGACCACGTATCACATCCCCACACTTGTCTTTTGCTTGCCCTCAAGCAAATCTATTTTTCACTTTCACGTGGGTCGAACAACGAATACACTCCCCATTCCCGAGACGAAGGTTAAGGTCCAATGTCATGCCAAACTCTTTACAGTTTTCAATATATTTAACGTTAAAATGATTTCACATACAAAAAAATGGTTACCCAAGATTAACCCGCCCGTGAAACCAATCAATTGATGCATATCCCTCACAATGTTCTCTCCACTCGGCTTGTAAATTGGCTAATGTTTATAATGTATTAGCACTTCAAAGAATCACTCAAAACCGATTAGAACACATACCCGCATAAGCTTGCAACTCAATCATTCTCCACCATTGATCACAAACACTAAGCACAAGTCATAAGGTCTTTATGAGGGTTGTAACGGGGCTAGGCTAAAGGTAGGAATTAGGATATTTTAAAGTGGCTAAGGCGATGTAAATTCGATTTTTTATTACAAACCACTAACTTAAACAAAACTAAATATAAACATCACTATGGGCAATAATCTTTCACCCTTTTATTCGACAACTACTAACACTTCTTTTTGTGTTTTTCTCACTGCTTTTTCAATTATTTTTCATAACATTTTCTGATTTTTTTTGTTCCTCTCGAAAAATCACTCAAAATAGGCTTAAGAATCAACTGATTTGGGTGAGAATCGAAGGAGTTATGAGAAGTGCAAGATTAGGGTTCTTGGTGTGAGTTTGAAGAAGATGAAGATGGAAGGAGAGAGGTCGTTTAATGATGTTACTGATTTTATGAGGTTTAAAGTGAGTGTGGGTAATATGAATGAGATTTCGGGTCAGATGTGTGGTGTACAAGGGTTTTGGTTGAGCTTGGGTACCATAAATCGAGTTTGGTTCGAATTATAAGCCAACAACACAAGTCAGCGTCGGCTGAGAAACCACGCGTCGTCGGGGACGGTCAAGGATGCCGTCGGCGACGGTCAAGGATGCCGTCGGCGACGGTGTGTAGAATTGTGCCTAGAGCCGACGGCTTAAGTAGCTGTCTACGGACTATTGTGGGCTACAGATGATTGGAGGGACCGTCGGCGACGGACCATATGGTCGTCGGCGACGGCCCCCAGAACTTCAACTTTCTGTTTTCTTCATCTCTCAAGTCCGGTTGACCCGTTTCGCGTCCTAGTGGCTCGTTTTTCGTCCCGGTGGTCGGTTTAGCTCCCAATTAGCTCCTTAAACTCTTTTAGACCTGTAAAACACAAATCTCATTAAAAGTAGGTTATTCGAGATCAAAAGTTAAGTAAAAACATGAACTTAGACTTAAACAAACATCGATTTTCGACCACGTATCAAGCCTAACTGTCAGCTTGGGGTTGTTACCTGTTTTATAACCAATTCAACTACCAACTATCATTTACACTATCAGTCCCTCACTTTATGAATATTACAATTACAACCCTCAACATTAAACTCAATACTAACAAAAATTGTTACATATGGTGACAAACGGGATAAATGGATTGACGGAACTGTAATTGTAATTGCAATTCAATCGATTCAAGTAAGAAACTGATTAAAAAATTGATAAACATGGAAGTAGAATGGAAACGGAATGTGCCCGAATTGATTTGATTGAGTAGAGTAAAAAAATTGTTACCTTTAATATCTATTGAAGTGGTGTATATTCTATTGTTCTATTGGTGATGTGGCAATATAGTTTAAACGGAATTTCCTTATTGTTTTATGTATAGACATGATGTTTAAACCAAGCGGGTAAGTTGGTAATTGTATTAGTATATAAAGAGACTAGGTTAGAGCCCGCGTGTACATGCGGTGTTTAAGAAATAAAAATACATGGAATTTGTTCAGATTTAATTTTGATTAAATGAGTTTCTAACCTAATATATTACGAAAACAAACTCATTAATACCCACAATTTGGATACCATATTGTATATGGTTATAGAACTTTTTAGTGCTCATTTATGATAATGGGTCGGAAGCACCACACGCAATGTTTTAAAAACCGGTTTTTAAATCATACCGGGTTAAAGTTAAAAATGGTTCAACCGGTTGAACCGGGTTATACCGAACGGTTCAACCGGGTTAAAAATAGTCTTTCCCTGTTAACATTCATACTATACCATATGATGTCCGGTGGATTCTCCGACTTCACCACTTTTCTTGGGTCTCCCCCAACCCCACCCACTATGATACTCTAGTACATTCATTATGATTTTGGCAAAATTAAGTTGACATTTCTTGTGTTCTCTCTATTATTTTGGGAATTTTTACACACAAATATGAAAGATTTATTAAAGTACCAATTTGGGTTTCTTGATTCAACTCAAATTCTCCATTTTTCCTTGGGAATTTGTTCGTACACACACTCAGTGTGAAAGATCTCATCTTGTTTTAGTTTTGCATCTGGGATTCTTGATTCATATCTGTGTTTTGGTAAAGATTCTTGAAAACCCACTTTGTGTTTATTAATTTAACTCATCAGTGTCTCCTATTTTGGTTGATGATTTCATTGATTTTGAACATTTTGCATATGGGTTTCTTTGTTCCACCTATTCAGCTTATGATTTTCTCACATTTTCCAGATAATTTCACTAAAATGGAAGTTTTTTAATTTAGGTCTCGTAATTTCACCCAATGTTACCCAATTTACCGGTACCGGTATAGCGGCATAAACCGGTATTACCGGATTTACCGGCGGTTCAAATCATGCGCCGCTCACCCAATTTACCGGACTGAATCGTACCGGCCAACACTCCGGCAACCGGTTGAACCGGTATTACCGGCCGGTATAAACCGGTTTTTAAAACACTGACCACACGCATAAACCAATCACAAAGTGGTATTGTAGATCACGTTCAATTGTTAGCGTATAGAATAAGTTAGTTAGATACTATATTTTAATTTTCTGTGAAAGGCAATTGAGGTCATATCATAAAAAACCAACAGGTCTTGGAAAGTTTTCTAAAAGCCACCAAAATATTATACAAGGAAAACACAAAAAGAAACAATAGAATACCCCTATAAGAACATAAATTACATGTGACCTAAAAAATACAATCTTCCACACCAGCCATTGCATTTCTGCCATGAGATACTCCTTTATTTGGATCTGGTTGTGATCCGCCAGAACGAATTCTGTTTTAAGCAACGTGCGCACCAACTAAATGACCCATCAATTCAAAATCAAAATAAACAAATTTTAAGACCTAAGATGATGATTTTATCATACTTAGTAAGTGTAAAAATAAATGTACCGGTTTGGGTCACCAAAGTGTTCAATAATATTATTGGACACAAACGATATGCCTCATGAAGCATCCTTAATCATTTCACTAATAGTACCCTTGGGATAATTTCCTGAAACAAAAGTACATAACCCTCCAAGTTTCACTTAAGTCACTTTCTTGAAACAAAAGTAAATAACCCTCCAGGTTTCACTTAAGCCACTAACACTTCTTAGTAGATTATTAAAAAAAGTGATAGAAAAGCAATCATTGACTAAAAAAATGAATTATTTATAAAAAAAAATCAAATGGAACACTAAACATATTCACATATTCAAGATTGAGAATTACCTGGAGATACAATCGTAGCTGGAGTTAACTTGCTGGTAGAGGCGTCTTAGGGTTTATGTGAGGTTAGTAGGAGGACTAAATAACCGTATATATACTGTGGTGTTATGGATAATGCAGAGCTTTTGGGGTTATCGCATAGAGGATTGTAAATATACCAAATATAAGGGTTTGTTTATCAGTTGTAATAATTTAATTTAATTACTTAGAATTTGAGTTATAGCCATATTGTTTAAATTATTTAGTGAGTTATAGATAGATTGTTTAGATTAATTAGTATCAGATTAAATGTGGAAAACGTAGCAGTACTGGACTTACATCTAGCTTTGGATCTTTAGCAGTCCAGTCTCGTGAGCTTCCACTTCCATATTCAGCTCCAGCCAAAACGATACATATAATAAAAAAAACATCAACTAAAAGTAAAAAAATAATTAAAAAATATAATTTAATTTGATCTATATGGTCATCATACCAGCTAGCTAATTTGCTCCACGCGCTGAATAGTCACACGACTTTAGTCATACGTATGGTCATCATAGCGCTGAATGGTCATGCGACTTTAGTCATCCGTATGGTCATCATACCAGCTCGCTAATTCGCTCCACGCGTTAAATGTCACGCAACTTTAGTCAAAATTTTAGACATTTGGTCTTTTTCGGATAAATATTTTTTTGACCCACCAACATTAATTTGTTCCTTTGTCTTAAATTTTAAAACAGATAATGTACTACCTTAGGTCATCTAGTAGATTCAAGTCATCAACTTTAGTAGACTCAAGTCATCAAAATCCATCAGTGACCAAAGTGTAATCAAGTAGTTTCAAGTAAACACATCAGTTCAATACATCACCATTGATTACATCACAAATATACCATAAAAGAACCCTAGATTACATCCTAACAGTACCTAAACTAATTTAAAATATCACAAATTAGATAATTAACCTTGCAAATACTAATTATAACAAAGGATTAGAGAAAACAAAAAAACCTTTCCGGCAACAGGCATTCTTGTCAAAAGCATTTTGGCCCACATACCTCTCATGTCAACATCAGTATTAAAATTTAATCAAAGTTCCAAAACCTTAACATATAAAATAACAATTAGAAATCACCAAATCAAAGTTAAGAACACCAATAATAAGATGCGATTATGTTATTTACTAAGTTTAAACTAATCGGGGGATTCTTACCGTAGATATCAACAGGAAATCGGTAGACGAAAAGATCAAATGGTGTGAAGACTTTGCAGATTTGGGTTTGGCAGAGGAAACGGTGGTGGAGAACATCATGTTCAACTCTGTACTTTAAACAAAATTCATATATGTGAAACAAAATAAATATAACATACTACCTAACCATATGCAATTATTAGCATTTAGCAACACATGATATTGTCCACCACTTTCTTCAACAATTGTATGTTAGGGTTTTCGAGGGAACATCAGAACATCAACATCAAGAATATAGTTGCAGGACGATGAGGAAGGATTGAGGGATATGTGTTTAGGGGTTTTGATTTAGGAAGATATGAGGTGGAGGTGGAGAAATTAGGGTTTGAATGAGATGTGGGTCATGGATCACCCACCGTATGACCCAGTTTCATAACCCGGTAAACATTAAGTGGGAAAAAGTTCAGGAGCCCTCAATGAGTGACACGTGTCCAAAATTAGTTTCTTTTATTATAGTAGATAGATATAATCTATAATACTATATAATACATTTCCTTAGGACTAAAATGTAATTTCATCCCTTGATTTTAAGACGGCAGCCCAACAGACATCATTTTTCCCTGATTCTTCATCCTTATCTCCCAAAATTGCCCCCAATTCAATATCTTTAGCCTACATGATTCTTGCACATCGAACTATTCATCCCAACAGTCCGTGTACATTGAAGACACCAATTGATGAAAGTGTAAATGAAGACGTCGATTGATGATTGAAACGGTGGCAACAGTTATAAATATGATCAATGATCAATTAGGTTTCATGATTGAAATCAACTCTTCATATTGAAGATGTTCAATCTGATTTGGTTTTGAAATATGATTAGCGTGGATAGGTAATGGTTTCTGATTCTCTTCAATCAAAGTTATATGAAGTTACTGTTGTACTTCTTCATCCATTTACATTTTGGGGTTCTTATTTTTCTGAATTAGGGCCCATTTGATTTGTTGATTATGATCGACAACATTCAATTGCATGCTGAATTTTAGTTTGAATTAATGGCGTAATTGCTGCCCCACTTGAAAATACTGAAGAGCCCGGAAAAGCTTCTTCTGGGATTTTGACAAGGTGCCCTCTTAGAAATCTATTTGATTTTGTTACATAACTTTTGATTATATTCGAGTTGATTGTGATTATTGTCGTTATTAGTGTTTTTTATGTGGTGATGCTGATTCTCTTCAATCAAAGTTATATGAAGTTACTGTTGTACTTCTTCATCCATTTACATTTTGGGGTTCTTATTTTTCTGAATTAGGGCCCATTTGATTTGTTGATTATGATCGACAACATTCAATTGCATGCTGAATTTTAGTTTGAATTAATGGCGTAATTGCTGCCCCACTTGAAAATACTGAAGAGCCCGGAAAAGCTTCTTCTGGGATTTTGACAAGGTGCCCTCTTAGAAATCTATTTGATTTTGTTACATAACTTTTGATTATATTCGAGTTGATTGTGATTATTGTCGTTATTAGTGTTTTTTATGTGGTGATGAAAATGAAACAAACAGGTACAACTTTGATATAGTGAAAAACATTCCAATAGAAGAAAATACAATTTAGTTGAAGGACAACTGGTAAGCTAAGATGGGTTTTCATTCAGAAACTGAACGGAAAAGTTGCTGTTAAACAAGCACTAACAGTAGTTGCTGTTGATGTTAATGTGAATAATAATATAGTTGCTAAAGTTCTCAACAGAGGAAACTTAGATGGAGGGTCTATGGTTTATGTTATTTGAGTAGGCGATCGAGCGTAGGACCATGGTTGCGGATGTTAGTAGTTATAATGTGGTTCTTAAAGCATTAGGGAGAAGAAAGTTTTTTGCTTTTATGGAGAGTGTGTTGAGTGAGATGAGGAATTGGAAGAGTTTGGGATGGAGTATGATTTGGATTGTTTGAAACAGATGACGTGGGCTTTGGAATATGATCCCGATTTATACACTTTATACGAGGAATTTAATTCAGGCAGACCCGAAGATGCTAAAGGAAAACGAAAATCATCTCGCCAATGTGGCAAATATGAAAGGGAATATTTGAGAAGTGGGGCCAAAAACGGAGAACCACTCCCGATTTCTGTGTTTCTTGTTGCGAGTGTGCTCAAGGAGAAAAGTGTCAAACTGCTCACAGAAGCCAAGGGGCTCGATGATGTAGTCAAGGTCAATCTTATAATCTTTTAAAAAAAACAAAGATTCCTTGCAGCATTTTCATGATGTAGATTGGTTTCCTAATTATATTTTTATTTCAGATTTTGAATGATACATCGGCCAACCTGGATGCTAGAAAATCCTGCTCGGGGGCTATGAAACTTCATAAAAAGTATTCGAAAAAGGTACATGTTATGCCATTGTGTCTAAACTCTATAGTGTCCTTTCTTGGTTTTTTGAGGTCCCAATGTGGGTGGGTTATGTAATGAGACAAAACGGGTTGTGTTTTTAGTATAGATCTAAATAGACTTATTCAGGCCGGGTTGAACAAACACTTTTTTGTCACATTATTACATTTCAAGTATTTGAATAAAAAAACATTTAGTAGGTTGTATACGTTAAAAATGAACTTTGAGAGACTTTCAACCCGTTTAAACTATTCTCCATTTGAAAGTAAACTGGTCGACCCGTCACCTCTATTGCTTCTTATTAAAGAATATATATTCAGTCTTCCAATATGAAATTCTGGATTATTTGCTTTCTAGATCAATTTTGGCTTACTTATGGCTGTTGTAGATGAAGATGGAGAAGCCATCTTCATGAACACTGCTTTGAAATTTGAAGACTTTGAGCTTGTGTTAACTGGATTCAGTGACATAAAGATTTCTATTTTATGAGGAAACAAAACGATGAAACACAGTGTTGGATCTAATTCGATTGAATATTTTATGCCAAGTTTTAAAAGGTTGAAGAGAAAAAAAAGAATAAAAATATTTTTTTTTTATTGTAAACTTGTAATGTTTGAGTATTAAAAAGCAAAAAAAGAATAAAAATAAATTTTTTTTTGGGTTAAACAGGTCTCTTCTGGGTAAAATTTTTTAGGTTGGTGTCGGGGTTTGACCTACCAAGCGCCAACCCGATAACACAACCCATTGTGGTGCGCGTTTGTAGTGGAGTTGGTGAAACTCTCACTTGATTCTTACTGAAGGCATAAACCCCTTACAAAAATCACCATGCAGAAAGCAAAGTATGTTTACGGTTGTGATTTTTGGATCCCAACTATTCACATTCAGCATGCAATTTGATGTAAGAGTCTACCTTACATATATAAGACCATTGTTTTCCATTTTAGACTCTTATTCAATAATTTATGTGATAATCAGTTTTTTATAGGCGTTTGTGATTTTCTTATCAGATTATAAACCCGTATAATATCAAAAGTTGAGGTGAAATCTTTGAACCAGCCAAGAGTGTTAAAGAGCTTTGTCATTTTGGGTCATATTTTATTTACTGGTAAAATTTTGAGACCTAGGCTAAACGGGTCAGGTTGAATGTCATCCAAAGTGTTTCAGATGTTTAAAACTAGGAATGCAAACGAGCCGAGTGGCTCGCAAGCTCCTCAAGATCGAATCGATAAAAAGCTCGAACGAGCCGAGCCTTATCGATCCCGAGCCCGAGCCCTAGCTTGAAATAACGATCAATTAGATACCGAGCTCGACCCTTGTATGTGTAGCTCATTTAGGCTCGTCGAGCCTTATCGAGTTTAGTATACTTTAGTGTTTAAACCATATTCTACATTTTGAATAGTCTAAATGTGTTTTTATTTGAGTTCCCAAACTATCGAGCCGAGTCGAGCCTCGGTTCATTAACAACCAAAAACGAACTCAAGCCGGGCTTTAGCTTGTTTAAACTCGCGCCATAGATACTTAGATCGAGCTCTCGAGCCGAGCTCGAGTTTTAAATTTTACTAGCGAGCCGAGCTCGAGCCCAAAATCCAAGGCTCGAATCGAGCCGAACTCGAGATTTAGAAAGTCCCAACGAGCCGAGCTCGATTAAGGTAAGGCTTGGGCTCGGCTCGGCTCGTTTGCACCTCTACTTAATTTTATAATGTTAGAAAACAACTACAACTTCTAACAAAGAGATTAACTTGAGTTCGAATAATAATTTATCACCATATATTGCTTCCTTAATGCCTGGGTAATTTAAACAGACTACTTAAATGGGTGTGTGTGCTTCAATGAAATGCGTCAACTGGGTTCAATCAGTTAAAATGGTTAAAGTTCAAAACCACTCCTCATTTTCAGCAGAAGTGAAGAAATTCATATTTCATTTCCCAACTACACTTTCTCTCTTCATCAAGGACTCTACAGCTAGCTAGATCTGAACATGTAAACCGGTTAAATGCTAACATTTTTGTTGTTTATTCCTGATCTGGTTCATCTTATCTTCAATATGTTCCGGCTCCAGCTACGCTTCTTGCTACTTCAAGACGCGATATCTGTGACCAAGGGCATTATGCAACCATATGTCCACTGTCTATAATCACTATAAACAGTTAGATGATTAAAAAATAAGTTTTTAATATATGTTATGCTAAGAATGAGCCTTTTTTTGGGTATCATTGTTTATGCCTTTTCAACATGTTGTGATAGTGGCCTTGTGCTTGCTTTTACTAATGGCAAAATTGAAATTGGCGTGACTTTTTTTACATTTAGATATATTACCATCTAATATTGGTATAAGAACTCAACTTACTATAATTATTTAATTGCAGGACTCGACGTCATCATGTTAATGAACTTTTGACTTCAAAATCATTAGTCGTCTACATCAATAAACTATCATAATTGTCAAATTTAGTGAGTTTCAAAACTTGTTATGAACTTATTAATCATATATATTAAGTTTTTAATAATATGTGGTCTTGAATTCTTGATTTTCATGGTAATGCTTATTTAGACTTGGCTACCCAAGTTTAATTTGATAATTCCACAAAAAATAGAAAAAAAAGATGATAAGTTTAATCTGATAATTCCACAAAAAAATAGAAAACAAGGTGATTTTTGTTATTAACCTTTTGGATATGGTACTAATGTTTGATGCAATAGGGAATATTTGTTACTTTTTAAACAATGAAGTCATTAATGTGTATATACACTTTGAATTGTATCATATAAACAATAGGGTCGTCGATGTGTATATTGTGTATGTACTTCAAAATTGTTTCTTATAAATCTTTGCCGGTGTAAATTATGGATCCCGCCGCAACGCGCGGGTTCCCCACTAGTATAATATCTAATATCTTATCATATGATTTAAATAAGTTATCATTATTTAAATTTGTAAAGATAAATATATGATCATAAGATTTAAATAAGTTATCATTATTTAAATGGTTAATACGATAACGTTATTATTCCAAATTCCAAACTATAAATAAGCAACATTTTGGTGTTGTATGGAGTTGTACTCTAACCATTGGGAGTTTTTTTTAAAAAAAAGTTAGATTTTTCATTTTAACTCAAAGACATTCATCCTTTCCATTTTATTTTTCATTTTTTTTGCAATTTAACCCCAACATTTTTTTTATTTACAACGTTGATCCCAAATACTTTTCATCTTTTGCAATTTTTTCGTTTTATATTTCGTACTAAATTTTGCGAGTTAACACACCGCAATGTGTGTGTGTTTCCCGCTTGACATACCCCTCGCAACGCGTCTATTTTTCTCTACTTAACAGGTTCGTCACAACGTGCGGATCCTTTTTTTATGTTTTACGTTTATGTCTATTTTTTCGCATTAACATGTCACAACAAACGTGCGTTGTTCAACGATTTTACGTCTGTTTTTTGAAGATGTTATTTTACCTTTTTATTTATTTTGTTTTTATGAGTTTTTCCGGTGTTGGTGGTCGCTGACAGAGGTGTAGCATTGGTGCTACTTAGCACGGTTTACGCATCCCGTCGCAACACGGGGGGCTTAGTACTAGTTTCGTATAAATTTGAATCCGGTTGACCCATTTGACCCTTTAGAGAAGAACAAGGATACCTGTTGCCAATTTTCTGATCATTTCATTCCATCAAACTTTGAGTTTAAATAACAAACAACACGGAAATAGCTACCACTAGTAATATGGAGAAACTAGATGCCTACTAAAATGTAAAAAAAACCCTCCTAATAACTCTACTGCTACTATGTATCACACAATCATCGTCAATGAATGATGGAATCAGGGTGATTAAGCAGAAGTAGTGATTCTGTGTAGGAGGTCGTCATGAAGAACGAATCACACTTTATCATGAAGGGGGTATTAGTCCAAAGATCATTGCTATTTTCCACGCAGGGTTCATAAACTTCAAGTGTTGTTACTCGAAAACCACCATCACCACTACATAGGCGTTCAATTATCGGTTCACCATTATTCCTAAATCCAGCAATTCTATGATATACCGAATCATGAAATGCGTTAAAACTCACAGTGAATAATTTTGTAAGCAAGGAAATTGGATCACTATTTTTGGTCATCATCCATACAACGCAAGCTACGTCTGATTTATCGTAATTAAGCACAACAAGTGACTCCTTACGCTTAGAGATGCATAAATGCTCAGGGTCTTCAATACTATCTTGAAGCTCTATCACTCCAAATTCTTCATTTGTCAAATCAAATGAAATTAGCTTATCACAAGACCCACTCGTATTACAAGTAATCCAATAAATAATCCCATCTATTACTACTTGATAAGAACAAAACGTAAACCCCGGGGGCACACGCAGATTCATTGATACGCGTCTCCAAGCCCCAGAGCTTAATGTATAAACCTGAGCGTTAGTTCTACGCGTAATCCTGACAATCTTAGGGTCCATAGTTTTAGGACAAACCCCAAAACCAAGAGCATTCAATTTATTCGGCAACTCAATTTCAACAGATTTCCTAATTGATGTGTTCCAAAGAACAATAAGATGCTTCTTGAGATCATAAGCAAAACCGCATAAGCACACCAATCCGTGAGAGGAAGCGATCATTCGAGGATGGGTAAGTAGCTTAGCAGTCGGAGAAACAGTGGGAGAAAACCTGTGTCGGGGAAAACTATCATCATCAACAATCGAAATATATTTTATCTCAGAACGTTTAGTGTACCTTACCAGTAGATGATGCAGCTGAGACTGTTTGAGGGTGTGATGAGTGATAAATTCAGAGCTATCGATCAACGATTTCCATTGCTTTGAAGCGGATCTGAATCCTTTTGATGATTTCCACTTGGAGTTCGAAAGGAACGTTATCAGACATTTTCAGTTGGATTTTCATTTGGGGATAACTTCAGGGTTTAGTTACAAAAAAAACCTGGAAATGAAGATTCGAAGCAAAACGACAGCGTAGGGATGTAAATATTGGGCTGCTGCTTTACATATGGTGCTAATGGATTAGTTTAAATTTGAGATAGACCCGGTTATAAGAGCATCCCTGGACTGGACTCTATCCCCGTAGCGGCTCATAACATACTTTAAAATTAGAGGTGCACAAAATAACCGGTTAATTAACCGTAACTGGTTATTAACTAAAACCGAAACCGGTTAATAATCGATTTAGAAATAAGTATTTAATATAGGAACCGATTATTAACCGTTTTTTAACCAATAGACTGGCTAGCCGAAAAATTTAAAAAAGGCAAAATAGCCGGTTAATTAACCGAACTGATATATAAACTGGGCAGAGGAAATAAAACAAGCTTCTGAGAAGACACATGGGTTTCAAATAGACCGTTGGTGGTGTTATTCCCCAATTTATACTAACTCAAGCTTTTTCCTAGTTCAATAAACATTTGAACTTTCATGATGTGGTGTGGTGGCCAATATGGGACATATGTCACAACAAATTACCTGGATATAAACAATAATGGAATAGATCACATGATTATAAGAACTTTCCAAATATCTTTATTGATTTACAAGATATGCAAAATATTTGTACTTGTTTAGTTTGCTCTCGTTCTTGTTTTTGTAGCTTGAAATGAGCTTTTATCCTAGCGTCAAAAAGCAACAAGGGTGAAACACAAGTACTTTGTTTTTCTTTTCCTTTCTTTCCGAAATAGTTAACAAATTGATATATCGTCTCTAAAGACACTTGGTGATCCTTTTAGAGGTGGCCAACCGACAATGTTTACTTGGATTTGTAATATAGGTTCTATATGGATAATGTATCATAAGTAAAAGAGCAGCTAAAACAAACGGGTTATATGGGGCTACAGGTTAAAAGTCATCAATTGGGTGTTTAAATGGCATGTGAACAAAGTCAAATTTGATATAACAAGATGATTTGCATATGTTTAAATGAGATCGACTAGAATTGCTATCTTACATGAGATCTACTAGTATTGCTATCTTACATAGATAAGTGTTGTGTGTTCAAGCAAACCAAGGTCTTGTTATACACCCATACTCTTTTTACATGACATAACACAACGATAATGCATATCTATAAGAGATAGCATAAACCAATCTTAAATTGGATTAAATTAATTATATGAACAAGAGAAAAAAAAAACCATGGTATGAATTTGGTTTTAGAATTAATCGATTTTTTTTTCATTTCACATTTCCCTGAAAATCAAATAGAATTAACCAAAACCTATTTTGAGTTGCCATAGATTTGACTAGGTGGAACTTACATGCGTTTGTATAGGTTGTTTGTGATGTTATATTGGTAGCTTCATACACACACACTTCATGTTCTATTTTTTTTTTTTTTTTGTGTTTTGGAGCCGATAGTCTCACTAAAAGCAGCTTATCTATCTTTAAAGGTAGAGATCAGGCGTGCTTACATCTCACCTTCTCCAGACTCTACCAATAGCTTCGCTATCTGTGAGATTTTACTACGCTCGATTGATTGATATGTTGTTGAAACAAAAAAAAAAAGAAAAGTAAATTTGACCCAACAAATTATACGTGAGTGAGCGTAATGGATATCCACAAACCCCCAATATTCTCTTTTCCCTCCGAACCGCCCTACGTTTCAAAATCCCCAATTCCCATTCCCAACCCCAACCCCTTCCTTAATATTTTACCCTCAACAAACAACTCATCGCTCTGTTCACTTTACACCCTACCATCCAGTTCCA
Source organism: Helianthus tuberosus (assembly GCA_030545235.1). NCBI lineage: Eukaryota > Viridiplantae > Streptophyta > Magnoliopsida > Asterales > Asteraceae > Helianthus > Helianthus tuberosus. Next base: position 182,912,552 of record CM060447.1, on the reverse strand, counting down.
CCATCATCAATGAGGTTTTTCAGCAGAGCTTCCGATGATTCATCCACTCAACCGCCGGCATCTCCCTCACCATCTGTTGCCTCCTCATCCACCGCCGTAGCCTCCGGTCCGGCGAGACCTATCCGCCTCGTCTACTGTGACGAGAAAGGAAAGTTCCAGATGGATCCAGAAGCGGTTTCTGTTCTTCAGCTTGTTAAAGAACCCGTTGGCATCGTTTCCGTTTGCGGTCGTGCTCGTCAGGGCAAGAGTTTTATTCTTAATCAGGTAGTTAGGGTTTGTTCATTTTGTGTTTGGCGTCTGTTTGACGCATTGTGCTGTTGTGCGTGTTGGTGGTTGTAAAGCTAGGGTTTTGTTGATTGTGAAAATGTTTAGTTTGAGTACAATGATATTACTTATATTATATAACTGCAAATTAGTTCTATGTATAATTGCTATCTAGGAATGATTGTTAGTTGCATAGGTTGGTTGGACTGCTTCTTGTTTAGGATGGTGTGCAAATTGTAAAAAATTTATATATTGGGCACCTTATTACAGGGGTTGGTTCCGGTACAAACCATATTTATCCTACAAACTGTAAGAACAGATCCTAGCACTTAAAAAAGTTAAATTAGCACATACTAAACAATACATTACATAAAAGTAGCTCTTTTAACTTATATTAGCACATGAAAATTAATCAAGATAATTGATTTTAGCACATATATGAAATGATATCAACACTTTTCTTTATCAGCACATTGAACACAAAAGGAAGATCCAAATAAAGAATTAATTGCTTGTTAGCATAATTATAAAGAATTCAAGATAATTGATATTATTTAGGTTATCATTTTACCATTTCTCTATAATTGGTTGGATGTTACATGTCACTTTTTAAATGGTCTTTACAGTTTGTATACGAAATGTGGTTTGTATTTGTCTATTTGATCCTACTCCCCTTATTATATGCATAATTGCAAATCAGTTATATGTATAACTGCTACCTTTTTTTAGTTTTTCTGCAGTTTGTGTTGCAAGCAAACTGCTACAGTTGTAATTGAATGAGCTCTTATTTTTTCGATGTCTGGGTGTCAAATGTTAATATTGGTTTTAGTTTCAGTTGGAAGAAAAGCTTTTGTGTCGTCAAGTTGGTAAATCACAAATTATTTTGTGAAAGATTTTGAAGACATGGCAAATTTATTTGTATATGATTGGTTACCGTAAAGCTTTGAAGTCTTGGTCTCTCTTTTATTCATCTTTTTTGGTGTTTTGGGGTGAAGGAAGTATTATATTATTACTTGGCCTGTGTACTGGAATGAATAGAGTTCAAGCAAACTAAAGTCATGTTGTTAAAGACTTCGCTTATAAGTTTAGACGTATAAACTCTTTTTATGAGAATATACAATTATACGGTGTGTGCTTCTAGACTTCTAGTTGGTTATTGCTGAACAACAGGTCTAAGATTAACCTACGGCACTTGTAAGAGGTCAAAAGAATAGTCATTCATATTCTAACATTCACATACGTGGTTACAGCAAACCATTTTGTGCAACAGTTCAATGTTTTTTAGCCTCAATGGTCTTGAACTTTGCAATTGTTACTGAAGTTGGTTCAGTTGGTCTTATTATACGGTGAGATAGGCAACCGATTGTTTTTGTTCTAATAGTTTGTATTCTTATTTTTTTTGTTGTAGCTTCTTGGAAGGAGTAGCGGATTCCAGGTGGCAGCAACTCATCGCCCATGTACAAAAGGGCTTTGGCTTTGGAGTACTCCTATAAAGAGAACAGCTCTTGACGGAACTGAATACAGCCTATTACTATTAGACACCGAAGGAATAGATGCTTATGATCAAACGGTTGGCTTTACTTACTCTAAAATACGTAGTTCATTCGTTTAACTGTTTAAGTCCAAGTATATTAAAAACGCAAATTTGTTTTGTTTAATTTTCATTGTAATTTTTAACTACTTTTAACAGGGAACCTATAGCACCCAGATCTTCTCTCTAGCTGTCCTCTTATCAAGCATGTTCATATATAATCAGGTTGATACTTTATTCATACATATTAGTATGTTACCTTTTTCTGTTTATTGCTAATGTTTTTTTTTGTGTATTTTTTCTATACAGATGGGAGGTATTGATGAGGCTGCACTTGATCGCCTCTCTCTTGTTACGGAAATGACTAAGCATATTCGTGTAAGAGCCTCTGGTGGAAAGACTACAGCTTCTGAACTCGGCCAGTTCTCCCCAATTTTTGTCTGGCTTTTAAGGGTAAATGAATAAATTCGTATTATTTTATAACTCAGACATTTTGTTATGTAAAAGATCGGATATCGGTCAAGGACCGATATTTGAGATATCAGTAATCATGGTGGGATATCGGTAATTTTAATATCATGCTGAATTCATATATATATATATATAGCAATTTAACACTAACAATTAAGTATACTCTCCTACCATTAACAAATTAACCTTTTGCAACTTGCAAAACAATTGTAGCAAGTAGGAACTAATTAAGACTTAAAACACTAACATTTAACACTAATAATTGACAATTAAGACTTAAAACACTAATAGCAACAATAAGAAGAAAGACGAATGGTAGAACTAAGAAGAAAGGTACTGATATCGGGAAAATCGGTGATGTATTGGTCCAATATCGGTCAATATCGCCTATTACATCGGTACCGATATTCTGACCGTTATCTAACCATGGGACCGATATATCGGTGATATATTGCGATATTAACTACATAGTATTCTTACACATGTTTGTTGTTTACAATGCAACTTGCAGGACTTTTATTTGGATTTAGCTGAGGACAATAGGAAAATAACTCCTCGTGATTATCTAGAGCTTGCATTGAGGCCTGTTACTGGTGGTGTAAGAGACGTTGCTGCCAAGAATGAGGTGACTTTTTAAACTCATAATTTGTTGACATCTTTTTTATGGATAACAGTTTAATATTTTGTTATGATGTAACGTGGTCCTAGTGCTTTTACTTGTTTCACATGTTATACTATATGTTTTACCATTTCATATTTAATTATTTTTAGATTCGAGAATCGATCCGAGCTCTTTTCCCCGATAGAGATTGCTTCACTCTTGTTAGACCTTTGAACAACGAGAACGAACTACAGCGTCTTGATCAAATTCCGGTTCGTGACACATAACCTATTTGTTGTAATATCTTAATTTTACAAAGTTGGCTTTTCGCTTTGCCAAGATGTTCATTTTTTTGTTTGTTTGTTATATGTAGTTGGACAGTATGAGGCCTGAGTTTAAATCAGGACTGGATGCCTTAACAAGGTTTGTTTTTGAAAGGACCAAGCCCAAACAAGTTGGGTCTGCTGTTATGACCGGGCCCATTTTTGCCCGTATCACTCAGTCCTTTCTAGATGCTCTTAATAACGGTGCAGTGCCTACTATAACCTCCTCATGGCAGGTTAGTGTTTTTTGTTTTACTTTATTAGTAAAATGGCATTTTCGTCCATGAGGTTTGGCCACTTTTATCCGAAGGTTTATTTTTTCGCATCTGGATCCAAAAAGTTTGAAATCTTGCCATTTTCATCCACCTAGTTAAAACTTATGCATTATAAACTTGTGCCTTAGTTAAAACAACTAAAATACCCTTCAAGTTAACAGAATAAACAAACAACGTTAGTTGGGTGGATGAAAATGGCAAGATATCAAACTTTTTGAATCCAGATTCAGAAAAACAAAAACAAACCTTTGGACGGAAGTGGCCAGACCTTAGGGACTGATGCAGTTTCGCGTGCTATCAAATGGCTCAAGAACAAATAGTTAATCAAAGTCTCGAAAGGGAACCAAAAAGGTTTAAGAACATTGTTCTTTTCATTCAATTTAATCAAAAACTGAATAACAATAAACCCCAGATCCCATTTTATAGTTGGGCATTACAATTCAAATAGGAAACTAAATAACAAAATATTAGAAAATTAAAATTCAAATAAATATAAATAATATCTAATATCCCTGCATCATACTCCCCCTCTTCGAAAAAAAACTCGTCCTCAAGTTTTGTCTTCGAACCAAAGCCACCTGGATCAAAAGGAACATCAACTCGATCCTTTTGCACAAATATCACAACCCACCCAAATTGTACAACTTCACGGGTCGTCTCGCTTAACACTTGAGATGTACCACCTGGGTCGAATGGAGCGTCAAACATCACGTTCACTGTGGGCAACCAGTGGGCTTTCGACAATGAGACTTCTTTATCTAAACCAATATTGGCCACTGAAGTATTATTTCCAACAGACTTATAGGATGGTCCAACAATTTTATTCATATTTGATCCACCTTTCTTTGTCGCAGGATAATCATTAATATAATTTAATTTTTCTACCATGGAATTTTCATTTAAGGCACAATGTAATTCCATGTATGCATTGTCAAAAGTGGACCCCACCATATCTTGTTCTTTTCTAAATAAAATTTCATTGGCCTCCATCTTCAGAATGTTAGTGTCTTCATCCGAATATTCAAAAGTATCACCATCCTTTATCACATTAGATTGAGATTTTGAAATTGAACTTTTCAAACTTACTTTCGAAATTTTTGGGTTAGCCAAGGAATATGCACAACCACCCTTAGCGACCGTACCAACACAATTGGTAACCTTATTTTCGTCTTTCAAAACTTCAAAAAATAGTCGTGGCTCCTCCTCATCTTCACTTTCATCCCACACAACGGTGCCCACATCGGATCTATGTTGTCAAAGACGCAAGGCTCAGGCGAGGCGCATCGGCCTCGCCCGGAGCCTAGGCGCAAGGCGCAAAAAAAGCGTGGGCTTTTTTAAGAAAAGCGCACATAGAGAAAAAAAATATAAAAAATATGTTATGCTTTGAAAATAAATAAGATTCCACATATATAATTAAAAAAACTATTATAGATGCCATTTAAGATCATGGAGCTAATAGTTAGTAGCAAAAGTTTGACTTATATGTTGTAAGTTTTGGGTGTGTGAATTAAAAGTCTCAAAAGGTGGTAAATACTTTGTCCCACATCGGTGTGGGGACAAAGTGAGTGGTTGTTTATAAGGTAAAGTCTTTACTACTCTATTGTAGCTTTATGACATGTTTTACCACAAGTCCTACCCGCGCGCAGGGGGGGGTGCAAAAATGAGTTTCTGAGCTGGAATTTGGTTGAACTCATGCGTGCCCGCACCTGCGGACACGAATGCAGCTCCGAAAAGCCCGGGCCCGCGTGAGGCAGTTTTTTATTCGTCGTGCTCAGTTCAGGGTTTTTTTTTTCCTGCTGCGCCTCAGGCCATTTTGTGCGCCTTTTTGCGCCTCAGGCCGCTTTTTTCAAAAAAGCCCATTTTTGCGCCTAGGCTGCCACCAGGCGCTAAACCTGCGCCTCGCCTTGCGCCTAGGCGCGCGCTTTTTGCGCTTTTGACAACATAGCATCGGATTCATCATCTGTTAAATTCTCCTGATAGATAGGTTCGAAGAACCGGGGTGGGTAATGGCTGAATGGATTCTCCTCCTCGTTCACATCGTCCCGGACGATAGGTCCCGATTTGGTTTCCATAACAAACCTCTCCCGTTGTAACTCAAGATACCGGACCCGTTGACGGAGCCGTTTGATTTCTTCAAGACCTCGGACTCGTTATCTAGGGGTGAGCAAGTTTAGGTCCGGACCGAAAATAACCGAGAACCGAACCGAAAATATACCTAACCCGACCCGAACCCAAGTACCTAGGTATTTAGATCGGTTCCAATTTTTCATATAAAATAGGGTCGGGTCGGTTCTCGGTTCTTTACATGGTGAAACCCGACTTGGACCTATGGACCGGAACCGACCCTATATTTAGGGTAGTGAATCGGTTCTGTATTTTATGTTTGATCGGTTCTCGGGTCGGGTCGGGTTTTTCCTTTTGCTCACCCCTATCGTTATCGGAGCCGTCTTATCTCTTCAAGATCTCGGACTCGTTGTCGGAGCCTTTCGACCTTAATAATATCACGTGGATCACGGTTTCTGATCTCGTTGCCTCGGCCGGCGGATCTACGGTCACATTTTAATCGATCTCCACGAACACGTGAATCACCAATGTTCTTTTCGATGCCTCGGTCGGCGACTCTTCGAACAAGAAAACACTTGCCTTCACGCAGAGCCATTTGAAAACCAGAGCTCTGATACCAACTGATGCAGTTTCGCGTGCTATCAAATGGCTCAAGAACAAATAGTTAATCAAAGTCTCGAAAGGGAACCAAAAAGGTTCAAGAACATTGTTCTTTTCATTCAATTTAATCAAAAACTGAATAACAACAAACCCCATATCCCATTTTATAGTTGGGCATTACAATTCAAATAGGAAACTAAATAACAAAATATTAGAAAATTAAAATTCAAATAAATATAAAATAATATCTGATATCCCTGCATCATGGACGAAAATAACATATTACTCTTATTTTTATTTACAAATGGGATGAAGGTCTCAGTTATCTTTACTTACAGAGTGTTGAAGAAGCAGAATGTGAAAGGGCATATGAATCGGCTACTGAGCTCTATGTGTCTATCTTTGACCGTACAATTCCGCCTGAAGAAGTATGATTCATTATTTTATTTTTCTTTTTCTGTAAAAGTCTAACCCAATAGATAAATGTTTAGACAATTTAATTTCCAAATTATTGTAGGCTGCTATGAGAGAAGCACATGAAGACGCTGTTCAAAAAGTGGTGGCAAATTTCAATAGCATTGCAGTGGGAGCTGGTTCTGCTAGACAAAAATATGAAAAACGTTTACATTTATTTTTGAAAAAGGCTTTTGAGGTAATTATCATGTGTTGCTTTTTTAAGATTGTTAGTAGGCTGCAAACGAACCAACGTTCAGTGAACAGTTCATGAACCGTTCGGCGGGTCGTTCTTTTGTGTTCGTTCGTTTTATAAATGAATACACACGAACAAGAAATAATTTTCGATTAGTTAAATGAACGAACATGAATAGGGGCCGCGTTCGTTCATTTATGTTCGTGTCTTTGTGAACGTTTGGTTACGTGTTCGTTTATGTTCGTTTGTATTAGATAGTTCATAAGTGTTTTTATTTTTCATATTTTGTTTAAACTAGAATTACGACCCGCCGCAATGCGGCGGGGATTCTTTAGTTATAACTAAGTCGATATAGGGCATTCACGTTATGTTGAACCTGTCGAATGAGAAAAAAATAGACGATGTAAAAACGTTCACCCACACACGCACGTTGCGTCGTGTTAACTCGCAAAATTTAGAACGATACGTAAAAACGTTAAACCAAAGACGCACATTGCGATGTGTTAAGTCACAAAATTTAGAACGAAGCATAAAGCGAAAAATTTGCGAAAAATGAAAACTATAAAGGACCAAAGTTGAAAGTAAAAAAAAGTTGTGAGTATAGATTGCAAAAGATAAAAATTTTGGGTTAAAAGTAAAAAAAACAAATAGTTTTGGGTTAAAAGTAATTTATGAAATACTTTTGTGTGAAAAGTAAAAAAAAAATCATTTTTTTTGAAAAACCCCCAAAGCCAAGGTTACAACTACCATGTCCATAACCATTTTTTTTTTGGAAAACGGCCGGGGGCATAAACTGTGTCATGCATCAATGTCATACCATCGCCAACGACCACCAACAATGAATTTGTGGTGAAAAAATTAGACTGAAACGTAAAACATAGAAAATAATAACTAAGTCGATTTAGGACCCGCACGTTATGACGAACTTGTCAAACATGAAAAAAATAGATGACGTAAAAACGTTGAACTACACACGTACATTGCATCTTAGAACGAAGCGTATAACGGAACGTGAAAATGTTGAACCACACACGCACATTGCTCTATGTTAACTTGCAAAATGTAGAATGAAGCGTTAAACGAAAAATTTGCGGAATATAAAAAGTTCAGGAGACCAAAATTGAAAGTAAAAAAAGTTATTAGGTTAAACTGAAAAGATAAAAAGTTTTGGGTTAATAATTATAACCCAAATAGTTTTGTGCTAAAAAGAAAAACATCAAATGCTTTTGGACTAAAAGTATAAAATCAACATTTTTTTTGGAAAACACCCCAAGCATGTTGTACAACCCATAATGCACAAAAAGTTGATAATTTATAGTGTATAAATATTTCAAAATTCTGACAATTGAAATATTTAATAAGTATTCGTGTGTTGCATATTCTGTTTATGAACGTCTGTTCGTTTTCATTTGGTCATGAACATTAGTTTGTGTTCGTTACCTAAAATTAACAAACGTACGCAAACGAACACGAACATGTGCTTCAAGGTTTAAAAAGGCTAAAACGGGTATCGAGGCGTTTTCCCTTAGCCTCGCCTCGAGGCAGGTCGAGGCGTAAGCCTCGAAACATTATTAAAAAAAGTTAAAAAAAATATAGATATCTCTCATAAAAATCAGAAATTAACATAAAACAAACATCATAAATAGAAAATAGTTCAACAAACAAGGTTTAACATAAAACAAACACCATAAAATAGTTCAACGAACACCATAAAATAGTTCAAATAGCTTAAACTGACATCTAAATATCATGATACTCGTTCCACTCTGCATCATCATCCTCCTCCTCAAGGTTTTCATTTGGCGGATTTAAATCGTCATCTTCATCAACCAAAGTAATAACTCTTTTCCTTTTCCTCCTAGATGAACTCTCACCTTCTTCCTCATTTGATCCGCCAACTCCAACCATGCCATCTTCATCTTCATCCCCACTCGAGTTGGCTATCCACTCATCATCTGACAAAACCTCATCAGCAACCATCGGGTTTTCATCGTCTTTTAGATTCGCCTTCTTTATAAACTTTTGCTTCAATCTCCTATTGTACATAACGTACACCAACTTGTTCATCCTATATGTGCCCAACTGATTTCTTCTTTTTGTATGAACTTGATTGAACGTGCTCCAATTACGTTCACAAGCCGAAACTGAACAAGTAAGACCCAATATCTTCATCGCGAAGGCTTTCAGTTCTGGAACTTCATCTCCATAATTGTCCCACCATGTAACTATATAAGTTAAGGAAAAAATAAATTAGAGAACAATTAAATAAATAATAGGAGTAATAATCAGAACTTGTAATTTAATTACTTGGTACACGGTCCATATATGAGCGGAGAGAAGCTCTATGTCCAAACAATCCTTTCTTGTATTTGTAATCATCAAGTTGAGATTCGATCTTCATTTAGACTTCCCAATTTTTAACAAGTCTATCCATGCATCTGTACAATCCCAATTTAATTTCCGGGTGGTTGGAAACGTTGGGACTCCATCTAAATCGAGGATTCAAGTAGTAGGCGGTCGCATGTAAGTCACGATGCATTTGGTTTTGCCATTTTTCATCAATGATATCCCAAATCTCTTTATAAGAAGACTCTTTATTATCAAAGTTAATTGCAATTTTTTCCTTGCATTCATCCATCGCACCATAAATAAAAGCCATAGCCAGTGACCGCTCCCCATCAACAATCCTCAAAACCTCGACAAGTGGCTTTGTGGTTTTAAGAGAATAAACCACACTAGGCCAAAAAGTTTTCTCGTCTATGATTATCTTTTTTACCTCAATTCCATCACGTTTCTTTGCCCAAGCACAGCTATTCCATTCGCTTGAAAAAAACATTTGTTGTAGTGGTTCTTTCAATTCATATACGCTTTCTAAAGTCAAAAAAGCGGTGGCAAATCTAGTGGCGGCGGGTCGAAGAAGATCCTTCTTTAAAAACTTTCGAGCTAAACTTAATACCCACTGATGGTTATAAATGAAGTTGCTGATTTTTTTTGCTTTAATCAAAGCTCTTTTTAGTTGTGTCAACTCTGCAATTTTCTCAAGCATTAAGTCGATGCAATGAGCCGCACATGGGGTCCAATACAAAGATTTCCTCTTCTCCATCAACAACTCTCCAGCCTTTTTTTAGTTACTTGCATTATCAGTCACGACTTGAACAACAATGTCTTCACCAATTTCTTCAACCACCGCATCAAGCAACTCAAATATTTTGTCGGCATTCTTGATACACTCGGATGCATCAACCGTCTTCAAGAAAACTGTACCATGTGGATTGTTCACCAAAAAGTTGATGAGACTTCTATTTCTCATAACAGACCAACCATCTGATAACAACGACGCTCCAGTACTCTTCCATGAATCTTTTATGCCTGCCACAAGTGATTTTGTTGTATTCACTTCTTCTTGAAGTATCCAAGTCCTCAACTCATACATGGTTGGAGGTTTTAATCCTCGACCATAGTTACCAACCGATCGGAGCATGCTAGCAAATGAAGCACTTGTTGCAGCATTAAAAGGGATTCCGTTCTCAAAAAAAAATCTTCCAATGTCTAAACAAACTCTGTTGCGTTGCTCTTTAGCAACAGCTGGTGTCATCTTTACTTCCTCCTTTGGTCCTTCCTCATTATCTACTTCTGGATTCAAAAATCTAAGCATACTTTGTTGCGTTGGACCCTTTTGAACTCGTGCAGAAGATTCGACACTCCCACTTCCAGTTCCACTTCCACCAGTGCTACTTACAAAGTATGCTCCAGCATCAATTCTCTCTTCAAAATCCCGTTGGTATTGGAATTTTGCAGTTTCAAACTGTTTAACATATTCTTTAATCTCATCTCTCACTTCCTGTGGCACTTGACAACACGGTGCAACATTTTTGTGCGTGCCACCAAGATGTGCTTTCATCCTTGAAACGCCACCGGTAATAATTTTATTACAAAAGTTGCATTTTATGTATTTGTAACTTTTATTTGCACCTTCTGGTGGAACTTGTTCCACACCATATTTCCAAGCTGGATCTTTTCGTGATCCCTTACCAGCCATACTAGAAATTGGAATTAAAAAAAAAACAAGGCTTCAGGCTTCAGCAACAAAACATAACAAAAAAAACTAAGAAAAACCTAATTAAAACAACAAAGGAGCTTCTGTGTAATGTGTTAGCGAGAAAAACCTGAAATCGGAATGAAATTTGCTTAATCGCGATGCTGGAGAAGAATCAGAAGATGGTTGAGTGCGTGCGTGACCGCCTGGAGAAGATGGTTGACTGCGTTTGTGATTCTGTTCTTCGATTAGGGTTTTTTATAACCTACGATGTTTTTTTAAGGTAATATATTGGACTCGTAGATGTTTTTTTAAGTTAACTGTTGGACTTGACCACCAATTAGGCCCAATAAAAACTAAATGGGCCGAAAAAAAAAGTCCAGAAAACAAAAAATTGATCAATTTGCACAAGTCTGGCGAGGCTTAAGCCTCACCGCCTCAAACCGCCTCGTATGACTGAGGCTTAGGTTTCAGTTCCCCCCTGTGAGGCTAAGCCTTGATTGCGTTTTTTCACCGCCTCACCTGAGGCGTACGCCTCGAGGCGCGCCTCAAAACGCCTTTTTAAACCTTGATGTGCATTTCCTTAACGAATGAACACGAACAAAAATCTCGTTCGGTAAGTGTTCATGAACAGTTTGTCAACAAATATATTTCCTTAACAAACGAATTGTTTGTGTTAGTTCGTTTGCCAGCTCTAGTTGAATTGTTAGTTATCTTTGTATGGCCTTTTGTTTAGTCCTTGATTATTTGTTTTATTGCCTATAAACGTATTGCAGGATTATAAAAGGAATGCCTTTAGGGAGGCTTACTTGCAATGTTCAAATGCCATACAAAGCATGGAAAAGAAACTAAGAAAAACTTGTCAGGCCCCTTCTACAAAATTAGACGACGTTCTGAAGGTATTAACATTCTTTTAATCAATTTAGTTGATAAAAAGATGAGATAACAACTATATGATTAATTGTACAGGTTCTCGATCAGCTTGTATCAGAGTATGAAGCAACCTCACATGGTCCAGAAAAGTGGCAGAAACTAACTTCATTCTTACGCCAAAGGTTTGTCTTTTACATTTAGTAACTCCACTTTGCGAGCTATTTTCCAGATTTTAACATTTTTAATAATTTTTAGTTTGGAAGGTCCGCTTCTTGATCTTGTAAAGAAACAAATAGATCATATCACATCAGAAAAAAGTTCTCTTCATCTAAAATGTCGATCAATTGAAGACAAAATGGAGTTAATTAGCAAGCAATTAGAAGCCAGTGAGAAATACAAATCAGATTACTTAAAACGCTACGAAGACGCAATCAACGATAAGAACAAACTCACGCAAGATTACACGAGTCGTATAACAAATCTTCAGAAAAACTCAACCTCATTAGATGAAAGATGCTCCAGTTTATCAAAAACATTAGAAGCTACTAAACACGAGTCATTGGAATGGAAACGCCAATATGAAGTTTGTTTAGGTAAACAAAAGGCTATAGAAGACAAAGTTGGGTCTGAAGTAGCGAATCTTAAGTCCCGAAGCAGTGCCGCTGAGGTCCGTTTGGCTGCTGCGCGTGAACAAATCATGTCGGCTCAAGAAGAGGCTGATGAGTGGAAACGGAAATACGATGTTGCTGTTAGAGAAGCAAAAAGTGCGCTTGAGAAAGCTGCTGCTGTTCAAGACCGGTCAAACAAACAGACGCAACAACGTGAAGATGTTCTTAGAGCTGAATTTGCTGGTACATTGGCTGATAAGGTGATAGTTCTCTCTCGATCTTGTGTTCTCTAGAAGCGGAAAAATTCAGAACTAGGTCACACGTTTTGTGTAACGAGTCAAATTGGTCGTCGGTGGAAACAAGGCGGGTTTGTTTATTTTAAATTAGAGTAAAATGCCGTTTTTGTCCCAAAGGTTTGTTTTTCTTATTTGGATCCAAAAGGTTTGAAATCTTGCCATTTTCATCCGGCTCATTAACTCAATCTGTTTTTCTACGTTAGTTCAGGGGTATTTTTGTCTTTTTTGTTAACTTAAAGGGCAATTCGGTCTTTTGAATACTTGAAGATTATGCTTGTATATAAAGTGAAAAGGACCAAAATGCCCTATAAGTTAACAACAAAGATGGAAATACCCCTGACTTAACAAAGAAAAATTGATAGTTAACAAGCTGGATGAAAATGGCAAGATTTCAAACCTTTTGGATGCAGATGCGGAGAACAAATCTTTGGACGAAAGTCGCAAAACTGGCCAAACCAAAGGGACGAAAATGACATTACTTTTTAAATTAGCATTGAAGTTTGATTTGATTTGATTTCTCACTACTGAAATTGCAGGAAGCTGAATTAAAAGATAGGGCTTCAAAGCTTGAACATGCCGAGCAGTGTGTAACTACTTTAGGCTTGCAACTGAAGACTGCTGAGTCAAAGATAAAGAACTACGATTCCGATATATCTTCAATGAAAAGCCAACTCAAGGAGCTCGGTGAAAGGTTAGAAAATGCGATTGCAAAAGCTCAATCTTACGAAAGAGAAGCAAGGATTCTAGAGCAAGAAAAAGTTCATTTAGAGGAAAAATATAAATCCGAGTTTGCACGGTTTGAAGAAGTCCAAGAACGATGTAGAAATGCTGAAAGGGAAACTAAAAGAGCAACAGAGCTAGCAGATTCCGCTCGGGCAGAAGCGGTCGCTGCTCAAAAACAGAAAAGCGAAATCCAGCGGTTGCTAGGTGATCGCCTGACTGACATTGCTCGGGCAGAGAGACGTGTCGAAAACCTAGAAAGACAAACGAAAGACCTGACGGATGATCTGGAAACAGTCCGAGCAGCTGAAATGGAAGCTGTATCGAAAGTCAAAATGCTGGAAGCAAGAGTCGGTGAAAGAGAGAAAGAGATAGAAAGTTTACTTAAGTCAAACAACGAGCAACGTGCTAGTACTGTACAAGTCCTCGAATCCCTTTTGGAAACCGAACGGGTGGCTCGGGCGGAAGCTAGTAACCGGGCAGAAGCGCTTTCTGTTCGACTTCAGTCAACTCAACGGGAACTTGACTCGCTCCAACGGGAAATGACAGGTGTCCGCCTTAACGAATCTGCGTTGGATAACAAACTTAAAACCGCTTCACATGGAAAACGGGTCAGGGTTGAAGATACGGTTGGTACAGATTCTGTTCAAGAAATGGATATTGATGATAGAGGGAAAAAATCAAACAAAAGGAGCAAGAGTACAACTAGTCCTTTACAGTTTGTTTCTACCGCTGAAGATAACAACAGTAAAGTCAACACGGAAGATTATACAAAGTTTACGGTTTCAAAACTTAAACAGGAGATCACGAATCATAACTTTGGTGCCGAGCTGCTTCAACTAAAGAATCCAAACAAGAAAGACATTGTTGCACTTTATGAAAGATGTGTTCTTGGTAAACAGTGACTCGGGTGAGTAAGTTTCTCGATTACAAAGTCTAGTGATGTCACGTGTGTAGAGAACGTAGGTGATAGGTTGAGTCGTCGTTTGATTGATAAATATATTATGTGTTTTTTTTTGTAAAAACAACTTGCTTGTGTGGTGTTCTGGTGACTCTTTGGTTTGTTGGTTTTGGTTTTCAGGATCCAGTTAGCACTGAGGAGTGATGTTAAACTGTTGGTTTGATTCGTTTAAGTGATATTTAAGTAGGCAAAGGTTTATTCAAGAATCCGTTGTTTTTTATTGAAACGAGACCTTACATTATAATGATATATGTTTAATTTAAAAAAAAGGGTAAATTACACTTTTCGTTCTTTATGTTTGTATCAGATTGCAATGGATAACCTTTAACTTTAATAATCACAACTACAGTCCTTTTTTTAGAAAAATCATTACACTTTACGTCCTTTGCCCATAACCTTGTTAAAATTTCCAGTTAAATATGTCATGTGCAAGGCACATGAGGGTACTTTTGTAATTTTACTCATTTATCTAAAATAAATTTATAAATAAAACAAATCAAATTGAAAAAAGAAAACCCTCAATCTCTCTCTCTCTCTCTTTCTCTCTAAATTTGAAACCCAAATCTGATGAACATCAGATCTGGATCTAATCTCTAATACAAAACCCATTTCTACCAAACCAAACCCTAAAATCACTACCAACAACACACCCAATTTCTTCTTCCATGCTCTCAAAACCTGCAACTCATTTAGTATGGTGGTTGGATTTGGGTTTTCTTCTTCCATGCTCTCAAAACCTGCAATTTCTTCTTCCATACTCTCAAAAATCGGCCATGAACAAGCCATGGTGGTGTGGTGTCAAGGATTCATTTGGATTTTCTCAATCGATGCATGGTGATGTCGTTGTTAAGGGGGTTCTCTTTAAACCGACTGTTCCAACTTCTGTTTGCAAGATCAAGAAACCCCAAATAGTGAATTTTGTGTTTTTCTTTAAACTCATATATACAAAACGAAGAAGAAATTGAGTCAACAGAAATGTTGTTTCTAGGATGCGAATGAAGAAACCATGGCTGACTTCGCCAAACTATACTTACCCTCTCCGGAAAATTTTGGGTTGTGATTGAAGGAATCACCGGATGCCCTACGCCGTTGGATCTTGCGTCAAATTTTGGGTAGGATTTAGACCTGCACAATCAACATAAAAAAGCCCTAATAACTCAGTTCTTGATTAGGGTCTTTATGTATTCAGGTATGTGCCACCTGAATATTTAACCCTTAATGCTTGGATTTACATGATGCCTTGTAAGAAAAGATATGCCTTCATAATCACTTAAATTAAGCATTTCCATTCGCAGCCACAAGCCACATGACTGGCAAGAACGTGAATCATCTTGAATCGCGTAACCCAGAAAATAGGGTATTTCGGCGTGAGGGAGGTGGTCGCAGGTTAAATTAAGCATCCATTGGCGGATTTGGAGGTGGTGGTGGTGATAGGGGTGGCGGTTGGTTAGAGAGAGAGAGAGAGGTGGTGGTGGTTATGATGAGGAAGAAAGGGAAAGAATAAAAAAATGTAAGAGATGAATTAGGTTTTTTTTAATTAAGCTGTAGAAAGACTAAATTGCCCTTGACTGATGAGACCTAACTGAAAATTTTAACCTGGTTAGAGCTAAAGGACGTAAGCTGTAATGAGTTTTTCAAATAAAGGACTGTGACTGTAGTTATTGAAGTTAAAGGTTATCCACTGCAATTCAATACAAACATAAAGGACGAAAATTGTAATTTACCCTTTAAAAAACTTTGTTGCCTGTTTGAAACCGGTGAAATGTAAATTCACACTTAAAATTTGGGGTAAATTACTTTTTGAATCCATGTGTTTTAGAAGTTTTAATCATTTGAGTCCAAAATCAAAATGTTTAACACTCTGAGTCCCTATAGCCACTTTTCTTAACGATTTGAGTTCAAATTTCTAACTCTGTTTAAATTTTCTGTTAGTTTTTAATTAAAAGACTCAAATACCTCTGCATTATTATTATTATTATTATTATTATTATAAAAAAGTAAATAAATACACATCTTCACCACCGAACAGATCTTCAAATCCCTAATAAATTACCATACGAACAGATGAACATCTTCAAATCCCTAATAAATTACCAGCAATCTTCAAATCCTTAATAAATTACGGTTTGATCTGCAAAAGAATTATATATCAAACTGAATAAACAGAAATCCCTAATAAATTACCATATGAACAGATGAACATCTAACACAATCATCCGAATCAGCCAACAATTCAACACCACGTAAATAGCACCCTTTAATCATACCATGATCTTCAACAACAATTCAATTACATAAACCAATCATCCCATCCAACGCAACTCTCCTCACATACGGATAAGGATCCTGCGTAAACCCTAGAAACATCGTCAGCATAATCGACGACATAACCATTTCCATAATCCAAATCCAATATCTCATTCATCAACACAATTTTCAACACAACAATTAACAAAGTTAGAAACCCCCTTGTTCACGAGCAGATCTGAGAGAGGGAGAGAGGGACGTGTAGAGTCGCGCCAAATCTTTAGTCGTGCCGGAAACACGCGGATCTTTAGGGGAGCTTGGTATTGACCGGAAACCATGAGCGCCTCCGCGTACCCCGTGGGTGGAGGTGGTGTGTGTGTGTGTGGGGGGGGGGGTGTAGGTGTGGTGGGAGGGGGTAGTGGGTTTGGTTGAGATTGAAGTGAGGGGTTTTCCGGCGACAGAGATGGGGTGGTGGTGGAGATGAAGGGAGGGCTTGAGGTAGCAGAGGTGGTGGGGTTTGGGGTGGAGTTTACAGACGTTGATGAATGGAACGGTGGTTGATATCACCTCCATTGAGAGAGTCTGTGGCGGTGGTGGTTGGTTGTTTGAAGTGGAGACAAGGGTAAAGTTATATATTTTTTTAACTATGAGGGTATATTGGTCATTTAATACTTAACCAAAAAATTCTAACAGTGTTAGAAATTTGGACTCAAATACAGGGGCGTACCCACCCTAAGCCAAGGGTGGGGGGCGCACCCCATGAAAAAAATATTTTTTAGTGTTATTTTTCGTCGGAAATCCTGACCGCACCCTTTGAAATTTTTCACCCACACCCCTTGAAAAATTTTCAACCGCCCCACTTAGGAAAAAAAATAATTATTAACCACTTATTCACTTAATTATTTAATCCAATCTGCAATCAGTTTTAATTAACACAAGCTTAAATCCAACCTAAAGAAATTTGAACTAAATAAAATAACCCAAACCCATTCCATTTCCAAATCCCGCCCCCCAAAAAAACTCCCAACGACTTGACGCCACTGCTGACGACCTGGTGATTTTTTTACCGGAAAAACCAAAATTCCGGTTGGACCGACCCATATTACGTCAGAATTCCAATATAGAACTAGTATGGTTTATTTATTTATTTTGTTTTGTGTGATGATTAGTGTTGGTGCACTACATCTGTCGACTTCGTCTTGTATCGAGTCTTACTCTAGATAGAATAGATCAGGGCACGTAGAACGAGAGAATGAGATAGAGTTAGCAAGATTTCGCTTGAAGGTTTGTGTATGTAAAGGATTTCGCTTGAAGCAGCTCAAGCGAAATCAACATGTTTAGATTTCGCTTGAGATCATTCCAAGCGAAATCCTGATGTCTATAAATAGGTGTTCAGTGTCAAGCGAAATCATAGTTTACAGAAGTAACATTTGAGTGATTCCATACCGAGGTGCTGCCGGTGTGAGAACTGATTGTATTTGTGTTCAAATATCAATATAATCAGTGTTAAAGTGAAGATTCAGCTGTTTTATAGTCAAATACTTGTTTTCCGCACCTGTATTTGATGGAATTCCTCTGAACCGACTCGTTTAGGTCGCGAACACGATCCTACAATTGGTATCAGAGCCAGTTGAGGAGTTCTGTAAGATTTCAGCTGAAATTGACATCATTCTCGTACTTCTACACCTTCTTTTCATCAGTTCAGAATTTTTTTTACGGTTAAAAACTATTCAATTTCTCACGAATTGTTTAAAAGTACTAGATAACAAACCCTTGAAAGTTTCACAGCAAAATTCGACCTAAAAGTGATCAAAATCGACCTTCGAATGGATTTCGCTTGAAGAACGAAGTATTATTGGACGATTTCGCTTGAAACTTTCAAGCGACACTTATCAGTTCGCTTCAAAGTTTATCTGTTTTCGCTTCAAAGATCTCGCTTCAGGGTTCTTATTCGCTTCAAGTGTTTCGCTTCAGGATTTCGCTTCAGAAAGTGTTTACTTGAAAGTTTCGCTTGAACAATTTCGCTTCAAAGGTCTCGCTTCAACCAGTTTGACAGATTATTTTGATTGAAAGCTACGAATTGACCAGTTCGCTTGAAAGTAATTGAAACATGGATAACAATTTCCACAACGCATTTGCAACATCGCCTAGTTCATCTTCCATTGCTCAGAACATGAATTCAGAAAATGAAACGGGGACTACTCAGAAACCCCCGAAGCTAATGTGCATTGAGGAATACTATGGATGGAAAGATCGTTTCGAAAACTGGGTGCAAGCAAATCATTTGAGATCATGGGAATGTATTCTGAAAAAGTATATGCTACCACGTACTGAAATGGAGACAGTAAAACAGATTTCAGAGTTTGGTAATGAAGAACGGGAAATGTATCGAGCTGAAAAAATGATGATCAGTTTGCTTCAACAAGCTATCAAAGAAGACATCTTTATACTACTTCAACATGACAAAACATCAAAGTCAATCTGGGATGCTTTGAAAGTCAAAGTTGAAGGTAGTGCAAACATGATTAAAAGCAAAAAGGCATTGCTTAAAAAGGAGTTTGACTTGTTCACAAGTTTGCCCGGAGAAGATACAAAGAAACTCATTGAACGTTATTGTCACTTAGTTCGAACAATGTCAATGATGAACATCAACAAAGAAGATGAGGAATGGGTGGATAAAATAGCTGATGCTTTACCACAGAAAGAGTGGGGAACATATTTGATGATACTGAAAAACACCGGAGTTTATGAAGGGTTGTCAATCTCTCAGTTCATTGAAAAGATTGAAAGTCAGGATTTAGAACAGCAGAAGATCGCAAGGATGAATAATCCAAGTGGTCAACAAGATGTAAAGATGTATTACAAGGGTAGTGTTCCGACTTCAGAAGCTGAGAGAAGTCCAAAAATTCAGACTGCTTATAGTGTTGGAGAGTCTACAGAAAAGATTGATCAATGTTCAAACAAAAGCAGCAGTGATGATGAGGAGGAAAAATATGTTAATGTTGCAAAATCTCATCTTTCTCCTGAAAGTTTTCATTTCTATTTTGCAGATCGCATGGAGAAACTGAAGGAGAAACGAGCTGCAAAAGAACAACAACTAAAGAAATCTGAAGATGGTGTTCAGAAAAAGAATGTTGAAAGTGTTGCTGAGAATAATGTTGAAACTGAGCGAGTGAAGGAAGAAGAGAAAGTGATTGAAGAAGAAAAAGTGGTTGAAGTGATAAAGACAATCGAGATTGAGAAGATTGTTGAAGTTGTAAAGCCTTGCGAGAAGTGTTTGGAAGCATGCAAGGAATGTGCAGCAAAAGACGAGATAATTGCTGAGTATGAGAAGAAGAAGGAGTTGTTGCTGTTCAATCTTAACTATGTGAAAGAATCTTATGATGTCTTGAACAAAACAGTAACTGGTCTCCAAAAGACAAATTCAGAAAGAGAACAAGCTCTTACGATGATGAATGCTGTGATGATGACAAAACAGAAAGCAATCAATTTTTACATCGAAGAAAATGCTAGTCTAAAGCAAGAGTTGGAGAAAGAAAAGATTGAAAATGAAAGGATCAGAAGGTTATTACTGAGTTATTCTTGTTCTGATTATGTCATTGATCGAGTTTATCCTACTGTTGCAGGTTTTGAAGCATTTCAGGATGAGAAGCAAAAGAATGAGACTGGTAAGAAATCGACTGTTAAATACAACAAGTGTCCGCCTCCTATCTGGGAAGGGTATTCTCCTAGAAAACCAAATGAGGAGCAAGTCGAAAAAGCAGTCAATATAAAGTTAAAATCCGAGACAACTGACGTTTTACCAGATAACATTGATATCACGTTTACCTCGTCTGATACTGATCATGAGTCTGAGTTAATCAAAAAGGTGGTCGATCAGGTGTTAGATACTGAGGAGGTGTCTGAGTCAAAGTCTGAGTCTGGGTGTTCAAGTTCGTCAGTCAAAAGTTCAAAATCATCGGAAAAACGGTCTTATAGTAAAGAATTTTTGTTATCAAAGGCAAATTTGGATGATGAAACATTTGAAGTTGCATATACTTTAAATGATTCGGACAAATTATACTCTGACAAAGAGTTTCCGATTAGAAGTGTTCGTTTTGACATGATCAAAAAGGTTTTCAAAATGACGGAAATTAATTTTTCTGAAATCAAGGATCTAAAATCTACTGAAAAACCTAAAAAATACACTTCTAGAGTTCAACAAAGGTTAAACAAGAAAAAAGGGAAAAAGAATTACAATTCTGATTCTAGTTTTCAAAAGAAAACAAATCAAAATTGTAATTACAAAAGGAAAGGATTAGGTTTTACTCCACCTGAAAATCGTAAAAATGATAAATATGTTAGAGATTTTAAATCAAAAATGAAATATGTTGCAGGAAAAAGCTATGAAGAGGAGTCAAATAGCTTATCTTTGAAAAATTCAAATCAAGAGTTCCTAGCTGAGAGGAAAAGGACAGGAACTGGAGTTTATCATCCAACTGAAGTTTTTCAAACCAGAGACACTAGAATTTGTTTTCAATGTCAAGTGGTTGGACACATTGCTCACAATTGTCCAAACAAAGTCAACAAAAAACAGGGAGTCTCTGAAAAACTTAAAGAAAAAGTGGTTGAAAAGAATGATTCACCAACTACAAACTTCAAAACTTTTAAAAATTCAAAGAATGAAGTTGGTGAAAATTCTAAAAGATTGTACAAAAAGAGTGCAAAAGACAATAAAAAATGGATTGTTAAAAAATCTGATGAAAAATCTGGCAATGAATCTGATTCCACAAAATCAGAGGAGTCACAAGATGAGATCGAAGATTTGATGAATGATGTTGACATTAAATCACTGAGTGTGGAAGAGATTAAACAAATGGTTGATAAAGTTGAAAGTTCAGATTTTGATATTGAAAAAACATTCAATGAAAATGTTAAGAAAATTTTCAAGAAAATGCTTGATGGGAAAGTAAAGGGGGTTAAAGATTTTTATGCAACTAAAAAGGCAACTTACAACCCTACTGCTCAGGAATTGGAAGCCACCAAGTCTGAAAAGACTTGGGTGGAAGTTTGTTTTCCTTAAAAGTCTTAGGACTTGCCGGAGATCCCAAGTTTATATCGTGGATCAGGAATCGGCATCTTTCTTAAAAATTGTTTTTGTAAATGAATCTTGTAATAGTTAAATTTTGGCTAGTCATACTGCAGGAATCGCCGGAGCTTTCAGGTTGGTAAGTGCAAAGCAGGAATCGGCATTTTGATTGGTAAAATGGTGATGTAGACGTAATATTCCTACAAGTGGTATTGTGTTCTACATGTGGTAATTTTTACAATTGATATAGATGGTGCTTATTTGCAAGTGGTAAATCAAGGACATTAATTTGTACTTGATCTGCTACAAATGGTTAAGAATAGACAATGTGATGAACCACACCCCGAACTCTACAAATGGTTTAAAATCAACAAAACTTATTTTCCGGAAAAATCATTTTGATTAAAACAAACTTAAGTGTTTTGAAATCTAAATGAGAAAATAGTTTTGTGATAGGGGAGTTCTGATTGTTTATGTCTAGTGAATGGCGATTTGATGCGATTCGATATCGGTTGTCACTTTGTTGTACAGTTTATTTTCAAATTTCCTAAAATGTGTTTGCATTTTAGGGGGAGTAAAAATTTTTCAGAAAATCCAAAAACATTTGAAAATTTGAAAAAGACAAAAACATGATAAAATTCAAAAATGAGTTTTTGTTGCATATAAGAGGAAATGATAGTACATCAGTGGACTAGCACAACATGCTAAAGAAATGTAAAGATAAAATGTGATAAACAATCTTACTGCGGATATGTCAGTAGGTTTTTGCACATTTAGTAGATTGTGACGAGATATAAACTTAAATTTCAAACTTGCTTGTTCTGTGGGTTAACACAAACTTGGATATATAGGTAACCCCTGAAATCTTGTTTGAAAGGTCCCTTATTCTGAGATACTAGGTCTTTATGCTCAGTGATATCTGGGGTATTATCCCGGGACTTCTGCTGAAAGAAATTTCTGACCTAGTCCCCGGATAATGCTTTCTGCTTGCTTGAAATATAGCTCACCCTCAGCTAAAAAATGATGAAACATTGAAAAAATGCTAATCATGGCTGTTGAAACAAAAGATCCTCTAAAGGGGACACACCAAAAGTCGAAGCCGTCATCTCTCTGCGTATACGGGAGTATCGACCTGAGCTCTCACGGCCCTCGTACTATAATTTATTCCCCTGACAGATATCATTTGTGGTATATTCACCTGTAAGACTGAATATTGGGATCTGGATACGGGAGTATATTCAAGTAGTGGGACACACGGATAAGTTTAAGTTGCTTAAAACATTAACATCGTATCTCGGATCAGTTGAACTTTGTGTGAGAATTTAAGTGGACAAATATACTGACAATCTAGGTAAATTGTTTAGAACTTAATATGAAATGAAGCTTAACGGTGTTAGTGATATGTCTCATAAACTGATATGATCCTCTTGCACAAACTCACAAAAATATTGTTTGTAAATATTTCTTTATTGCATTCCTTTACAATCAAAAATTACAAAAAGATTTTAGTGTGTTTTAGCATAAAATTTAAAAAAAAAAAAAAAAAAAAATCCAAAAAGATTTTTGACAACTGATATTGGAAAGCTGATTGTCAAAATTTCAAGTGCTAAACATGATGACTTTGTTGTGAGGGAGAATGAATCTTAAAATGTTAAAAGGTTTGTTAAAATCTTACAATTTTTTAAAAAAAACCTACATTTGGTTCATCATTGGTTTGTGATATGAAAAAGAATTATCTGATTATATCAGATTGTTGGTGCATTTAAATTGTTAAATTTAGAAAATTTATTTCTGGGTTAAGATTGTTACAGGTGAGCCAGATTAATTCATTCAAAAATTATGAAAGTCAGAATCTGATCAGGAGTCTAAAAGTTTGCTAGCTGCTGATGCTGATGAACTTAAGGAATCAAGAGATCTGATCAAGAGAATTAGATAAAAGCCAGGCAATGATCCTGTAGACAACATTTGAGTCAGACATCAATCCTAAAGCAGATGTTGCTGAAGAACAAATGAATTCCAGCAAATCGTGAGGAGGAGTCTGATAGAGCCAGTTGATTCTGGAGAAGAAGATAGAGAGAGAAAAGCCCAGAGACTGATCAAGAATGAAGATGTGAAGACACAGCATTGGTGTGACTCGATAGTCGACTCGTCAACATCTGAGGGGGAGTCTGTTGGTGCACTACATCTGTCGACTTCGTCTTGTATCGAGTCTTACTCTAGATAGAATAGATCAGGGCACGTAGAACGAGAGAATGAGATAGAGTTAGCAAGATTTCGCTTGAAGGTTTGTGTATGTAAAGGATTTCGCTTGAAGCAGCTCAAGCGAAATCAACATGTTTAGATTTCGCTTGAGATCATTCCAAGCGAAATCCTGATGTCTATAAATAGGTGTTCAGTGTCAAGCGAAATCATAGTTTACAGAAGTAACATTTGAGTGATTCCATACCGAGGTGCTGCCGGTGTGAGAACTGATTGTATTTGTGTTCAAATATCAATATAATCAGTGTTAAAGTGAAGATTCAGCTGTTTTATAGTCAAATACTTGTTTTCCGCACCTGTATTTGATGGAATTCCTCTGAACCGACTCGTTTAGGTCGCGAACACGATCCTACAATTAGGAGAAAATATAGATGTGTAAGGGTTTAATCTTTTTATATTTTTTTGTTGTTCTAGACTTGTAGTTAAATGATTTTGTTGTTTTATTTATAGCTTTGTTTGTTTAAATGATTAGTTACAAGTAATCAACATTTAATATTAGGGCTTGAATGTTTAAAAATATAATTGAAAGTTACGAGCTATGGTTGAACATGATTGTTTATTTTATTTAAGTGTTCAATGTTGTTTTATGAATTTATGGAGCAAATTATATGTGTTAGGAACAATGAGTAAGAATGTAATAAACTTATGACGTGTTTCGTATCTTTAGATGATATTTTGGATATATTTAAAAAAAAAAAAGAAAACCTGTAAGGCACAATTTTAAATACATTTGTAATAACGTTTGACGTGTTTCTGAAGATTTATAAATTTTAGTTTGATGTTCTTTTGTCTTACATGATCTGACCTGACCCGCTATGAACTGATATTTTTATACAGTTAGGGGCCTAAAATCTTTGAAAATATTCCGCACCTCCAAGAAAAACTTCCTGGGTCCGCCACTGCTCAAATAGTTAAGAAAAGTGGCTATAGGGACTCAGGTCGTTAAACATTTTGATTTTGAACTCATGTGATTAAAACCTCTAAAACACAGAGACTCAAAAAGTAATTTACCCCAAAATTTGAGTGTAACAGTAAATTTAAAATTTGAGAGTAAAAGTAAATTGAATATTGTTACATAGCATAAACAATACGTAATGTAATATTAATTCATGAAAGATACGCATCGGTATTATAGAGGCTTGATAACACCTTTAATACTAAGGGTGAGCAACAAACTGAAATAACCGAACCATAACCAAAATAACCGAAAAATCTGAACCAAAATAACCGAACCGAAACAAAAACCGACGGTGAGGTTTTCGGATAACTATTTTCAATAATAAAAATCACCGAACCGAATCAGTAAGTTATAATAGTAGGTCAAATTCATATATTTTTTATTTTTAAGTTGTTTAAGTATTTAACCCATGTTACTAAAAATTGTTAATTTAATACTTGATAGTTAAATATTTATAATAAGAACGTTAACATGTTTAAGTTTTATTGAAATGATGATCTATCCATTGTTCACAAGAAATAACAAAATTTAACATAAAAATTATATGATTTTCAAAGTATTATAAAAGAAAAGAAAGCGTCTTAATAAAACTTTGAATAAATATTAAAATAGATTAGAATGTTAGGTTTATGTGAACAATATTAATTAAAAATACTAAATATATTAACTTAAATGGAAACATTTAAGAAAGATTCTTAAAGTTTGAATTATACTACTTTTATTTTTGAATTTTACATAATTTGTTTCAAAAACCGAAACCGAACCGAACGGTTTTAAAAAACTGAAACCGAATCATGCACACCCCTATTTAATACCGTCCCCTAGGCGTTATAGGGGCATCAGGGCCGGCTCAACCATTTTGGTAGCTTAAGACGAAGTAAAATCTTTTTGTCTTTTTCCCAAAAAAAAAAAAACAATTTGAGAAAAACCCTCCTCCTTTACCAGGCTTGGGACCGGCAAAATAAACTATAAGGTTTATCGTTATATGTAAGATTTAAGGTTGACTGCTACTAAAGCTTTGTACAAGAACCAAATTCATCTGTGAATTTCAATAATGTGATTAAGTATGTTACTTTCAAGATTCATGATAGACATAGAAAAATGTTCTACAAACTATTGCAACCGTTTCAAATACGAAAGTTTCCATTTGAACTTAACAATTTTATGTGATAGAGGTCGAATACGCTACAAAATATCGAACTAAACTAACCAAAAGGGTAAACCTGGTGCAATATATTGATTCAAATTTGATGCCAAACACTTAAACTTCCCTTTACCCTCACAACAACAATCTATAATAATCATATACATTCAAGGTCTTCACCTTTGACTTCATACTTAACAAATACCATCAAATTGACATCAAACTTAACTAGCAATCACAAGAATGAACAAACCTAATCGAATATAACAAGATCGAAATCCGAAACATCTAAACACAATGTAAACTGATCACGTTCAACTTATATCCAAGATCAAACATAAAATTCAAACCCCCATAAACAACTATAATAAACCACATTCAACTTATAATAATCAGAACCCAAAATCAGTATATTCACAAAATCATCAAACAAACAATCAAGAATCCAAGAAAACATCAAATTACACAAACCCTAAACTGAAAACTTTACCTATAGATGATGATTGATGTAGGCTGACTGGCCGACTGTTTCTCTTCCCCGTATTGCTAGCGATTGTTTCTCTTCCGCCAATCCGCCCTAACCTACTGAATGGGTATGGTCCCAAAAACCTTGCGCAAGCGCATAGGACCATACCACAACCTTATTCCAAAGACATCTTGAACAGGACACTACGCGGCCGCGCAGCGGTTCCAAACAAGACTTGGAAAGAAAACAACAATGACAAAAGGAATATGGTCCCGAAAACCTTGCCCAGGCGCATGAGACCATGCCATGGTCTTATTCCAAGAACATCTTTAACAAGACTCTGTACGGCTGCGCAACAATTCTAAACAAAGATATGGAAGAAGACAGTCTTCGATAACCATGCGCCGGAGGGAAAAAGAGGAACACTCGAAACCCTTACGCGCGCTCGCGCAAGGGCACAGAAACTTAAAGAGCAAAACCTCCAAATCTCCTCACGCCTGAAGTCAAGACTTGAACAAAAGGTATCTTTTCTGTTACAACAGAATAGACACGTGGCAAGGGCATAAAGGGTTACAGCTGTAGATCTTCTAGAAGACTTGCTAATGCTCATCATGCATGGCCATTCAGTTACAACTAACTGTGACGTGGCATAATCTTGGACGCTCATCTAATCACGATGATGGCACTCGTTTGAAGATCAATCTACACAAACCCACTTTCCACGTGGCATCTCCCCAGCCGACGATCACACTCACAATACGTGTGCATGGATGTGACGTTAGTGATTGACGGAAAAGGGAATAACCGCCAACGGAAAATACTTTCCGTTACTTTCTCCGTCGCACCAATTTCCCGCCAAAACCGGCTATAAATAAGACGTTGTAGGTATGATCTCAAAAATTATTTTCACTTCATTCTCACTTTTTCTATTTCTTCTTCATCGAGATCACTGTACTTATTCTCACGCCGGAGCGTGGTCGCGGAGAGAACCCCCATTCTCCCCGTGGCGAGTCCAACGACTTTCTGTTTTGCAGTGATCACCGGAGAAGGAATTCAGCCAAACCCACGAATCAACGAGAGGATTAACCTTTTTTATGTGGAGACTAAACCCCTGATCTGATTGATTCCGGTCAATTCCGATCACTGTTTCTTCATTGGCGCCCACCAATTCTTCTATTTTCATTTTCATCGTCTCGTTTGATTCATTTCTTCCTTTCTGTTTTCTATGACAGAAGTTCCGACGAATTACCCATCAAGTTCTCGATCTGAGAACAAAGACGCTCCGTTTCATGCTTCTCACATCGACGGAACCATGGGGAAACCGTTTAAGTAACAACAATATTCATCACGAGGTATACAATCCTGTTACCTCAGAGCTCAGAAAGAGTAGTCCATATCTACTCCAGGAGGAAACTCCGACTCGTTGGTTTGTTAAATTTCAAAACGCTATGAACAAAATTTTTACACAACCTTGTAGATCAGTAACTCAAGTAGCCACACAAGAGTCTACAGCTCAGGTGTAAACCACAATTGCACCTCGAGTGTCCTGTTATGATTTATTGTCGATCACAACATACTCTCAGCCTAGCACTAGATACGAGTTTACGCACCTCAGATCTGGATGTCAGGAATCTCGTATGAAGCAAAACTCTCAGGAGCAATTTGATGGTACAGAGTTGGGCCTATATTCATTACAGCAGTGGGACACCCAACTCAGTGACGAGAAATATCTAAAAACGCTCAGTCACAAGACGCAAAAAGCAAGCGACGACTACAATAACCCAAAAAACAGTACGGAACAAACATACATGGTGCAAGGTGGACCATCGCGCAAACAGAACAACAAACGGAGCCACAGTCAGCACTGGTGTCGCAACCCCCAACCACTGCCCCGGGAGGCGGGCGGCCACGAGCTCGCAGAGCTGGTGGTATCGGTGTTTATTAATTTGGCAGCGGAAAATTACATCAGGGCCGTAGTAAGGAAATAGTTTATCAGAGTAAAACACCACATTTTATAAATAATAAATACATGGGAAAATCCCAAGTTTCCATTTATAATATGTTTATAGGGATAAACCCTATTTTATTGAAATAAAACTTCTTTCTTGTTTAGGTAACTTTTATAGCCACTTTTCCAAGCTTTCAGTGCTCTTCAGCTGGCTTCTATTTGGCTTTCACATTCTGTTACCTGAAACGCTTTTTAAAAAGTTTTATCAGCAAGAAATACTGGCGAGTGCATCCCAGTTTAATCAAAACAAGATTTTATATCTTTACAGTATTGAGGGCGATTACAATGTTTTTATCTACCAAATTACCACCCACGGTACTGTCAATCCTGACTTGTGGTCATGTTACTATTCATAGTATTAGTAACAAGTAATGTATACAAAACCCCAACATACCGACAGTAATTGTAGAATACATAGACTCAATCACTGTTTATCATAATTTAAAACAATTGAGGTTTGTATAAAAAGGTTTACAAAAATAGATGTACTCACATTGCTATTTTAGATACTACTACTGCTTTCTGGTGACTTCCTGGTTATAATCTATTAAAATTAAACAATGCACACATGTTAGTAAGATAACCCAATTTACATTAGCTATACCCCCGAGACAGAACTCCAACGACCGAGTCAGGCAGAGCCTTGACATGCGTTACGGAGCTCTAGATCAATCAGGCAGAGTAACTAATACGTAACCGGGGGTTATAATACTTACAACGAGGCAGAGCTTCGCTTTTTAGGGGGTATAATACCCGAGAATTATTGCTATTAATTTGAGAGAGAGAGAGAGATTTGAACGAGGGACAACTGAGGACAAGGGACTCAATTTATAGGCTGATCAGGGACTTCCTCGCGCCCCGCGACCAACTTAGGGTCTCCCTTCGCGGCCCGCGAGACCACTAGGGTATGCCCTAGCCTTGTCGATTCAAACCATAGCCTTCACACCCGTTAAGACACGTGGCAGGCTAGTGTGCCGCCTGGTGGCATGTAACACCTCGAAAATTCACGTCCTATAATGTGTTGACACGTGTCATAGGTTTGAACGTGTGAAAGAATATTATAGAAGGATTAAAGTTGACAATCATGGAAAGTATGTGAATATACGAGTTCTAAATGTCAACAGTGAATAAATATATTGTACATTAACCTAGATAATGCTCATACCTTCAGACGAATAAATCATGGATCATACGAAGCTAAATATGAAGGAAAGTGAGAGATTACAAACTACAGGGGTTAAATATGTCAACATGTTTAAGTTATACCTCTGAGTGACCTTTTGACAAACCCGAAGCTTTGTAACTGTTAATTATGCTCACTAGAATGCACAATATAAATTTCATAAAGTTTTGTTATCGTATGAGAAAGTTATGATCAAATTCGTATGCGAGGGGTTAAAAGCGTCAACGATGAAGTTTAGGACTTTTCGGGTGACAATAAAGTTAACCGATGACTAAACAAAGTGGGTATATGTCTTGAAGCCCTTATAAGTCAATTTGGAGGGTTCAAAGTGCAAGAAATAATGTCGTAGCAAAGTTTCCAAGAGACAAGGACCAATGCATAAAAAATAAAAAATATAAGATTTGTTCAGAAGGGGCGTCGCGCCATGCGAAGCCCCAGGGGGGGTCTACGCGTGCCGCGAGGGCCTGTCTGGTCCGAAAAACTTGGGTTCTTGTCTGCCATGGCCATTTTAACCGACTTATAAACGTTTTTCCTCATCTTGCACGACCCATAGGCAACCCCTAGATACTTAGGGACATCTGGAAGTGATCCAAGACCATGGTTAGACTTGTGTGTCAATGATCCATGAGTTCTTGAGCACTATATAAAGGGCCAAGGTTGCAACCAATTCTTCACACCTTTCTCTTGCATTCCTGATCATTTATGGAGCTCCAAAGCAGGCTCAAGTGATCACAAATCGTGCATAGGACTTCAGTAAGTTTGCTTAACCTTTCTTAGTTAAGTTTTTGCTTAGTTTTAGCTTAAAAGTCAAACCGTCGTAATTAACGGTTGACTTAACAATTAATCACTAATGGTCTAGTGATTAGTCGAATTGAAAGTAGTTATAAGTTGGTAATCATGTGGGCAATAAACCCTTAAAAGGGCACCCTCTGATTCCCACTCTAACTAGGTCAAATGTCGGGTCAAACTTGTTATTAAAAAGTCAACATAATGCTTAATTTCTAATTTATGCATAATTAGCAATGTAGAACCCTTACAACCTGTTTGATCATTAATATAACTTGGTAATGAATGTAAGAACATGTCTAAACATGTTCTACCCGACAATTTTCAGTGGAGACCCGGTTCGGAACCGACAGTCGCATAGTTTGACTTTTGCTTTGACTTCAGTTCTGACCCGTTTTAGTATGGTTTGGAAATGCCTTAGAGCTTCCTTAGGACCAGGCTACATGTTAGTATAACCCTCTGTGGTTGGTTCGTTGATTGTCCGATTTGTTTACACGTTTCCGTTAAATGCTTAAAGTTGACCATAATGCCCTTTTGACCATAAAACGAGAATTTTGAATATGTGAAAGGACAATAATCTTTGCTACTGATTTATAAACATGTCCCTAAAATTTCACATCAGTTGGAGGTCTAGATTAGGATTTGTGCTCATTAGCGTAATTATAGCGCCTTTTAGTAATTAAACGGCGCAATTAGCATAAAGCCTATCTAAACCCAATTTTTGACACCAAACCTTTTACCCACTGATGTAATATAATATTTTGGGATTTTTAAAGATTTTTAATTATTTTTAACCTGCTCATAACCTAAGGTTATGGCGTTGATTCGGTAAATACCGATTATACCCTTTTCGGTCATAAAATGAGTTCTACAAAGTATTTTGACACCAATCCAATTGCTACTGATTTTATATAATAAACAAAGTATTTTGAGCTTTATAACCTGATCAGAAAACTCAGATTTCCTGTATAACCCGGAAATCGCTTAAAAATGGCTTTTAAAGCGTATTAAACGCATAGTTTGGGTTTAAAACCATTTTGTCATATAAGACCTATTACCAACTGATATGACCTATTACAATAAGTTATTTTACTGATGTATTCGGACCCGAATCTCAGAAACTTCATCTAATCTCTTTTATAATCTTTTAAATGACCAAAATACCCCTACGGGGATTATATTGAAATTAAACTCGTTTTGGGCATAATGGAAGGTATCCTACTGATATCACAACATGTATAAGGCATATTAACTTAAGAAACCTGTATAGGACCCATATGGTTACCCGTTACGCCTCTTGCGCGTTCGGTTCGGTTTATGTAACTAGTTTGCATAAATTAGCCGAAACGGGTCAAACCTTATCATTTTCATTTCAAAATCCAGAATGTATTTAGTTTACCCATTTTATACATGTCTTCATACTTGTTGGGTCTAAAACACATTCTATTCCGGTCTTCGCCTAATCATGCGTTTGAACCGTATATACCTTAAAACTAAACCGGTCTAAGTTTAGGCTTAATTAAAGACCCGTTAGTATTCTAATTGGTTATTTATACCATCATTCCAGACTAGAGCCTTCCGGTAAATTGTACCTACGCTTACTTAAGTGAATACGGCTGAGTTATTTTAAATCTTGCTATTTAAGACAGGAGCTAGCTCAGGTAAATACTCTTAACTTATTTTCCCTATTACGGGCTTGGGATACGGTAATATAAATACCGCATGGTCAGGTATGGGATTCAAAGACCAATGAGTCGGGAAATCCAAATAACCTGTTTTAATTCGTATTGCTTGACTGAAACATTGGGGGTTAATGCGACCGTGTCCTGGATATACTTGACTCATTAAATGCAATGGCCACGACCTAAGCACGGGGTGTAGGCATACGCCTGACAGATGCTATATGCTTATTAATAAATTATACCCAATATGGGATTCCCAATAAGGGAATAGTGGTGTGTCGGTTAATCTTGAACTGGCATAGAACCGGGCCCCGTATGTAGAGCAAGTTATGTAAAACTGATAACATGAGATATAGTTTGTCCCAAGTATAAAAGATTAATTTTGCCTTGAGCATTTTAATCAAAGTGTCAACATAATTTCGTGCCTTGTGCACCTAAACCAATTTTCTTAAACTCTTTTCAAATGAGTCAGTTGAGTGTATTTACCAGTGAAAACTGACGTATTTTCCAAAGTCTAAGTGACAGGTACAAGTACGTAATAGGCTGGAAGCTGCTCAGGGCGTTAATAAGGAATCTTGCAAGTTCTAAGCGCCTAAAGTCTGTTGAACAATGTTATGTTATAAGATCCGCCTGTGGATCCTTTACTTTCCATTGTAATACTTTGATATTACTTTATATTCGGATTGTAATATATTTATCTTTTGCTTCCACTGTGCATTTGTATATTGTGTGGTTTGACTATGATGATATCAACTACGTCACGATACTCCCCACCGGGCCCACCGGTGACACGTGGAATTCGGGGTGTGACAGGTTGGTATCAGAGCCAACATTGAGTGAATTAAACACTAGCCTTTTGTGTTTAATCTCAATGACACATTAGCACATTCCTTGACCTTCTGAGTCTAGACTTAACATATGAATAATCTCAATCCTAATCTGGAAACTTTGCTTCCAAATTTTTTATATTGGATACGTCGCCAAGCGAAGAAGCTGTAATAGGAATTCTCCACATCAGGAGCCTTGAAATGTGACAACTCGAAATTTAGAACCTTTTGTTGTATCTTGATGTAACATGCTTGAACGTTATGTGACTAGTTAACTTATTGGTTTAATGAGATAAGTGAACACCCTATGTGATTATGTGTTATGATTATATGTATGCTTGTATATATGCGACCCGAGACACAAGAACCCGACTCGAGACCATGCGGTCTCGAGTGAATAGTGTAACTATTGGGCCGGTTGGGCCATGTCCCTCTCCACCCCACTCGAAAACCCACTAGGGTGAACCAACTTAAGAGCTAGTATATATCTCATGCTCCTAGCCATTTTTGCCATTTCTTTGGGACAACACACACTCTCCTACACTCACACTTCCACACTCTCTCTCACTAAAACCCTAGCAACACCACCCTCTTACCTTGTGTTGGATCAAGGGTAGCAAGCCAAGCTCTAGGATTCGCTTGTGTTCTTCACTCGGAAACTTTCGGACAACAAACCTACTCTCCTTCACACACACCTCATCAACCGGTTAGTGTTTTATGATGTTTGTTGTTAGATGTTATGAATGACATGGTTTAACTAGAATAGTTGTACGAATGATGATGTTCTTGTGAATCGGATGTGTATGATGATGTTATTTGGCTAACATGTCTTGATTTCGGATATATTGCATAATGAGCTAATGATATCTTGTGTCTAAATGTGATTTAAACCACTAATTGTTGATGTTCATGAAATTGGCTTGCATATGTGTATTAGATAATGTCATGTTAATCGGATTGTACACTCTTGTGCTAAGAACCGAATGCTTGTTAAACCGGAAACATGTGTGTGGAAATCGGATTAGTGTAGAGTAGAGTTTGAGGTGTTATGTGACGATTTGAAACCATTAGATGAGTATGTTCAAGTGTTTTGATTGTTGTTCATGTTATGATTGTGATTAATGCTAAAAACCCTAAAATATGATGAACAAGTTGAATGATCATGATGAATGACTTGAATACATGAAGAACAACATGAATATGATATGAAGGTGTCTTGAATATTTGAAAACTAGTTGTTTGATCCATTTTAATTGATTGTTAGACAAGAAAACATGTTTAAGGATTGTGGTTGGATAGTACATTGTATCATGAAATCGAAATTCTATTGGCTTAGTACAATGGCCGGCGATCAGCAGGGGTGTCAGTCGAGACCCTCTGTCTCGGCTCGAGATCACCACATGACAACTCGAGACCACAGATTTCGACATGGGTTGCGAGTCGAGAACCTCTAGTCTCGACTCGAGACCACACATTATCAGCACAAAACATCATAACTCGAGACCACTGTTGCGAGTCCGGTTGCGACTCGAGACCGTCTAGTCTCGACTAGTGCATGTATAACTCGAGACCGCACAGTCTCGACTCGAGATCTCTAATCTCGACTCGAGACCTTGAACACAGGTTCACTAAGTTGGACTTGTTCACTATTACGGGCTTAGGGGATTGGGCTGGGCTGTTGGGCTTTATGTGTTACTGTTGAATGTGTATGCTGTGCATTGGACTGCCATGAGAAACACTTGTTTGCAACGTGCTAGTATACATGTAGAAAATGTATGTGCGTTACTCAGTTTGTATCTGACTCGTATGGTAACCCTACTAGGACGTGGTTGACCACTTATAGCTTGACCAACTTTCTGTGTATCTGCCGAGCAAACCAAGGTGAGTTCACACCCTCTACAAAGCATGGGATTCCCTGGGTTGGGAATGGGGTTAAGGAACGTGGATTCCTCGTCTTCTTGGGTAGGACAGTATTGGTTCAGGAATGTAATTCCTCATCCTCAAGGACAGATAACTCGTACTAGACCAAAACTCTATCACGAAGTCCCTCCTTTTTATATCGACTTAATCGCCGGGCCAATGGCGAGCGGGTCATTAGTTAGATAGCGCTATTGAGGTCTGACAAACCTCACACCGTGCCGTAGAGGACGGGTGTGAACTAATGGATCTGGGGCACGTCAATGATGATAGACATTGACAGTTTCAGGGCACATAAACATGACTACAGTCAGCAGTCGATATGGTAACGAGTCTAGTGTATACATGGGGTAGCCCCCACGGCCGAAATGCCAGATAACTAACACGGGGTAGCCCCCACGGCTGTAATGCCAGAGTAAATGGGTTAAACAAATCACGTTTTCAACTATGGGGTAACCCCCACGGCAGGATGCCAGTTAAAGGAAACTATTTTCGGAACAAATTAAAACTGAACACCCAACAGTGAACTCACTCAACTTGTTGTTGACTCGTTACTACATGCTTTGCAGGACTATAGGTACTTAGCTAGAGCTTGCATGGAAGAGAGTCGTTGTGGGACATGTACGGCTGTGTGCCATGTTAAACTTTGAAACAATTAAACTTATGTTTTGGTTTTAAGACTTATGCTTCCGCTTGCAACTTAAACTATGTTTTGTTTGGACACCAATTGTATTGGTTGGATTTTTATAATTACTTACATGCTTGTTCAATATGATTGGTGGCTGGATCCTGGTCAGTCACGCCTCCAAGCGGTGATACTCCGCAGGTGGATTTTGGGGGTGTGACAGATTGGTATCAGAGCCATTGGTTATAGTGAACTTGGTTTTAATAAGGGAAAAGTTTTATTAAAATCAGACTATAACCTGTACAGTGCTCAACGGTCCACAACGACGCTTCATTCCACATGCATGGCTCGACATTCTAGGTGATATGATCTGTGTATATATTGCCTACTTGATAGTTACATAGTGCATTGCTCATGGTATGCTTGGTTAGTATAACTACTGTTGCTTGAACACGTGTGTGCTTACTCCCTTCTGCCATCGCATTTTCGCGAACCTCTCTCACTCATGTTTCCCTCTTATTTGAAGATCATGAGTGGACGCGTTAACATGACTCAAGCCCAGTTGACGGCTCTGATTAATGAACGATTTGCTGCGGCACTTGCAGCTGCACACGCAGGAGGTATACCCTGCAGTCCAAACTCATTCTGGGATCTTTAGATCCTACTCCTGTGAACCAACCTTTGTGTTAAACTCTGTCTTTCTTTCTCCCACAATAGGTCAACATGCTCAGCCACCTGTGTGCACTTTTAAAACTTTTATGGACTGTCGACCCACTACTTTTAGCGGCACTGAAGGAGCAGTAGGTCTCCTCCACTGGTTTGAGAAACTAGAATCTGTGTTTGAAATGTGTGAATGCCCTGAGGCGCGCAGGGTGAAGTATGCTACCGGTACTCTCGAGGGTTTAGCCCTCACATGGTGGAACGCTCAGGTTCAAATGCTGGGGTTGGTTGCTGCCAACGCCACCCCATGGGAAACTTTTAAGGAGATGATCAAGGAGGAATACTGCAGTCGCGATGATATTCATAAGCTGGAGGTCGAGTTCTTCAACCTCAAGATGACGGGGTCAGAGATTGAGGCGTTTACAAAGAGATCGAATGAACTTGCATTACTGTGTCCTACTATGGTGGACCATCCAATTAAGCGTATTGAACTCTTTCTTAAGGGCTTAGTGCCAGAAATCCAAAGTCATGTGACTTCAGCAAACCTCGCCACCTACCAGCAAGTTGTTCAATTGGCTCATCGTCTCACTGATCAGGCGGTGGAGCAGAACAGGCTACCAAAACGTCTTAGTGCTACAGCTACCTCTGAAACTCTCAGTGACAACAAACGGAAATGGGATGGAACTTCAAGCAAGGGTTCAACTTCTGTGCAATCTCAGTCTCAGCAGAGAAAGACTGATGACTACAAGAGCCCCAGTCAGCAATTAGCTGGTGGTCAGAGTCATGGTGGGTACAGGGGGAATCACCCCAAGTGCAATCGCTGCAACCTACACCACAGCGGGCCATGCACCAGGGGCAACTGTCATCGGTGCAACAAGCCAGGTCACGCCGCCAAAGATTGCAGAAGCTTGTACCCCGCCAACCAGAATCGTCAACAACAGGCCCCTCAGAACCAGCGACAGCAGCAACAGCAGGGTAACAACAAAGGGTGCTTTCAGTGTGGAGCTGAAGGCCACTTCAAGAAGGATTGTCCCCAGCTGAACAGGAACCAGAACAACAACAACAAAAATAACAACAACCAGGGGAATGGTAACAACGGGAACAACAACAACAATGGAGCCAGGGGGCGGGCATTCGTGATCGGCCAAGGTGAAGCAAGGAACGACCCCAATGTTGTGGCGGGTAAGTTCCTTCTCGACGACTTTTATGTTACAGTTTTATTTGATTCGGGTGCCGATACTAGCTACGTGTCACTAGAAGTTAGTCAAATGCTTAAGCGTATTCCAACACCTTTGGACAACAAGCACACTGTAGAGCTAGCAAATGGTAAGAGTTTAGAAGCCACACACGTAGTCAAGGGTTGTAAACTTGTTCTTGCTAACCAGACCTTCTCTATCGACCTCATTCCTATCATTTTGGGTAGTTTCGACGTTGTCATTGGAATGGATTGGTTGTCCCAACACCGAGCAGAGATTCTTTGCAACGAGAAGATTGTTCGTATTCCTGGTCCCAGTGGTGAACCTCTCATGATTCGTGGCGACAGGAAGGGCGCTGTTGAGAACGTCATCTCTTTTCTTAAGGCCCAGAAGTGCTTGCGAAAGGGCCACACTGCCATTTTAGCTCTCGTTACTGACACCTCGGAGAAAGAGAAGAAGATAGAATATTTTCCCATTGTACGCGACTATCCTGAGGTATTTCCTGAGGAACTACCTGGTCTTCCACCTCATCGTCAAGTCGAGTTTCAGATTGAACTAGCTCCTGGAGCGGCGCCTATAGCTCGTGCACCTTATCGTTTAGCTCCATCAGAGTTGGAAGAACTCTCTACGCAACTACAAGAGCTCTTGGATAAAGGATTCATTCGTCCTAGCTCATCGCCCTGGGGAGCTCCAGTGCTATTCGTGAAAAAGAAAGACGGTACCTTCAGAATGTGCATCGACTACCGAGAACTCAACAAGGTGACCGTGAAGAACCGCTATCCTCTTCCATGAATTGACGACTTGTTCGACCAACTGCAAGGGTCGAGCTACTATTCGAAGATTGATTTGAGATCGGGTTTTCACCAGCTGAGAGTCCGAGAAGAGGACGTCTCTAAAACGGCCTTCAGAACTCGTTATGGACACTATGAGTTTTTGGTCATGCCTTTTGGGCTGACAAACGCACCTGCGGTTTTCATGGACTTGATGAATCGAGTGTGCAAGCCTTACCTGGACAAGTTTGTTATAGTCTTCATCGACGACATCCTGATCTATTCCAAGAGTCAGGAGGAACACGAGCAGCATCTACGACTTATTCTGGAACTCCTTCGAACAGAACAGCTTTATGCAAAGTTCTCGAAATGCGACTTCTGGCTTCGTGAAGTCCATTTCCTAGGCCATGTGGTAAACAAGGATGGGATTCATGTTGATCCATCCAAGGTGGACTCGATTAAGAACTGGCCTGCACCTCGTACACCAAAGGAAATTCGCCAATTCTTGGGTTTGGCAGGTTACTACAGGAGGTTCATTAAGGATTTTTCCAAGATTGCACAGCCTCTCACCTCACTAACGCAGAAAGGCGTTGTTTATCGATGGGGAAATGCACAGGAATTAGCATTTCAGCAATTAAAGGATAGACTTTGCAGCGCACCTATCCTTTCCCTGCCAGAGGGCACAGACGATTTTGTGGTTTACTGCGACGCATCAATTCAAGGCCTTGGCTGTGTGTTGATGCAACGAGATAAAGTTATAGCCTACGTCTCACGCCAACTCAAAGTTCATGAAAGAAACTACACTACGCACGACTTAGAGCTGGGAGCCGTTGTTTTCGCACTTAAGTTATGGCGACATTACCTGTACGGTACCAAGTGCACCATCTACACCGACCACAGGAGCCTCGAGCATATCTTCAAGCAGAAGGAACTGAATATGCAACAACGACGATGGGTCGAGCTACTGAATGACTACGAGTGCTCGATCAAGTACCATCCTGGCAAAGCCAATGTTGTGGCTGATGCCCTTAGCCGAAAGGACACTGCGCCTAGGCGAGTGCGAGCATTGCAGCTCACTATACATTCTAGTCTTCCTTCTCAAATATGAGACGCTCAGATAGAGGCATTGAAACCAGAAAACGTCAGGGCTGAAGCCCTACCCGGCTCACGGCAACGTTTAGAACAGAAGGAAGACGGTGCTTACTACGTAACGGGACGCGTTTGGATCCCACTCTATGGCAACTTACGAGAGCTTGTGATGGATGAAGCACACAAGTCTCGCTACTCGGTACACCCTGGTTCGGATAAGATGTACCACGATATCAAAACTACGTATTGGTGGCCTAGCATGAAGGCCCACATAGCAACTTACGTCAGCAAGTGTTTGACTTGTGCGAGAGTCAAGTCTGAATATCAGAAACCCTCAGGCCTACTCCAACAACTAGAGATACCGCAATGGAAATGGGAGCAAATTTCCATGGATTTCGTTACTGGCCTGCCTAGATCCCAGCGTGGAAATGATACTATTTGGGTGATCGTGGATCGACTCACAAAGTCTGCGCACTTCCTGGCTATCAAGGAGACGGATAAATTCTCCACTCTTGCAGAAGTATACCTCAAGGAGGTTGTCTCGAGGCACGGGGTGCCCACCTCTATTATCTCGGATCGAGATGCGCGTTTTACTTCTGAGCTGTGGCAAGCGATGCACAAATCCTTTGGCTCACGTTTAGACATGAGCACAGCGTATCACCCTCAGACGGACGGGCAGTCCGAGCGCACTATTCAAACCTTAGAAGACATGATTCGTGCATGTGTAATCGACTTTGGCAACAGCTGGGAAAAGCATCTGCCACTTGTGGAATTCTCGTACAATAATAGCTACCACACCAGCATTAAAGCTGCTCCGTTTGAGGCATTGTACGGGCGTAAATGCCGATCACCTCTTTGTTGGGCAGAGGTGGGGGATAGTCAGATCACTGGTCCAGAACATGTGGTAGACACAACCGAACAAATCGCTCAAATACGAAAACGCATGGCGGCAGCTCGAGACCGTCAGAAAGTCTACGCCGATAAGGGCAGGAAACCACTAGAGCTCCAGGTTGGGGAGCGAGTACTACTCAAAGTTTCACCCTGGAGGGGTGTGGTTCGTTTTGGTAAACGGGGCAAACTTAACCCACGATACGTTGGACCTTTCGAAATCATCGAGAAAATAGGCAGGGTGGCCTACAGACTGAACTTACCAGCAGAACTCGGTGCAGTTTACAACGTTTTCCACGTGTCGAATATGAAGAAGTGTCTGTCAGATGAGACCCACATAGTTCCTCTGAAGGAACTCACTATCGACGAACAGCTACGATTCGTCGAGGAGCCAGTTGAAATCACGGACCGGGATGTTAAGGTCCTCAAGAGCACTAGAATACCCCTCGTTCGAGTTCGTTGGAACTCACGTCGCGGCCCAGAGTTCACCTGGGAACGCGAAGATCAGATGAAACTAAAGTATCCCCAACTATTCGCAAACAGTACAACCACTACTGAGGCTGAAGCTACGGAATTTCGGGACGAAATTCCAGATCAACGGGGGGAGGATGTGACACCCCAGGAAAACCAGTGAAAACCGTACAACTTAACTAGCTTCCTCAGTGAGTGCTTACCAAATTTCGGGACGAAATTTCTTTCAACTTGGGGATGATGTGACAACTCGAAATTTAGAACCTTTTGTTGTATCTTGATGTAACATGCTTGAACGTTATATGACTAGTTAACTTGTTGGTTTAATGAGATAAGTGAACACCCTATGTGATTATGTGTTATGATTATATGTATGCTTGTATATATGCGACCCGAGACACAAGAACCCGACTCGAGACCATGCGGTCTTGAGTGAATAGTGTAACTATTGGGCCGGTTGGGCCATGTCCCTCTCCACCCCACTCGAAAACCCACTAGGGTGAACCAACTTAAGAGCTAGTATATATCTCATGCTCCTAGCCATTTTTGCCATTTCTTTGGGACAACACACACTCTCCTACACTCACACTTCCACACTCTCTCTCACTAAAACCCTAGCAACACCACCCTCTTACCTTGTGTTGGATCAAGGGTAGCAAGCCAAGCTCTCGGATTCGCTTGTGTTCTTCACTCGGAAACTTTCGGACAACAAACCTACTCTCCTTCACACACACCTCATCATACGGTTAGTGTTTTATGATATTTGTTGTTAGATGTTATGAATGACATGGTTTAACTAGAATAGTTGTACGAATGATGATGTTCTTGTGAATCGGATGTGTATGATGATGTTATTTGGCTAACATGTCTTGATTTCGGATATATTGCATAATGAGCTAATGATATCTTGTGTCTAAATGTGATTTAAACCACTAATTGTTGATGTTCATGAAATCGGCTTGCATATGTGTATTAGATAATGTCATGTTAATCGGATTGTACACTCTTGTGCTAAGAACCGAATGCTTGTTAAACCGGCAACATGTGTGTGGAAATCGGATTAGTGTAGAGTCGAGTTTGAGGTGTTATGTGACGATTTGAAACCATTAGAT
This sequence comes from Helianthus tuberosus, assembly GCA_030545235.1. Classification (NCBI taxonomy): domain Eukaryota; kingdom Viridiplantae; phylum Streptophyta; class Magnoliopsida; order Asterales; family Asteraceae; genus Helianthus; species Helianthus tuberosus. Next base: position 182,870,924 of record CM060447.1, on the reverse strand, counting down.
GAGTATGTTCAAGTGTTTTGATTGTTGTTCATGTTATGATTGTGATTAATGCTAAAAACCCTAAAATATGATGAACAAGTTGAATGATCATGATGAATGACTTGAATACATGAAGAACAACATGAATATGATATGAAGGTGTCTTGAATATTTGAAAACTAGTTGTTTGATCCATTTTAATTGATTGTTAGACAAGAAAACATGTTTAAGGATTGTGGTTGGATAGTACATTGTATCATGAAATCGAAATTCTATTGGCTTAGTACAATGGCCGGCGATCAGCAGGGGTGTCAGTCGAGACCCTCTGTCTCGGCTCGAGATCACCACATGACAACTCGAGACCACAGATTTCGACATGGGTTGCGAGTCGAGAACCTCTAGTCTCGACTCGAGACCACACATTATCAGCACAAAACATCATAACTCGAGACCACTGTTGCGAGTCTGGTTGCGACTCGAGACCGTCTAGTCTCGACTAGTGCATGTATAACTCGAGACCGCACAGTCTCGACTCGAGATCTCTAATCTCGACTCGAGACCTTGAACACAGGTTCACTGAGTTGGACTTGTTCACTGTTACGGGCTTAGGGGATTGGGCTGGGCTGTTGGGCTTTATGTGTTTCTGTTGAATGTGTATGCTGTGCATTGGACTGCCATGAGAAACACTTGTTTGCAACGTGCTAGTATACATGTAGAAAATGTATGTGCGTTACTCGGTTTGTATCTGACTCGTATGGTAACCCTACTAGGACGTGGTTGACCACTTATAGCTTGACCAACTTTCTGTGTATCTGCCGAGCAAACCAAGGTGAGTTCACACCCTCTACAAAGCATGGGATTCCCTGGGTTGGGAATGGGGTTAAGGAACGTGGATTCCTCGTCCTTCTTGGGTAGGACAGTATTGGTTCAGGAATGTAATTCCTCGTCCTCAAGGACAGATAACTCGTACTAGACCAAAACTCTATCACGAAGTCCCACCTTTTTATATCGACTTAATCGCCGGGCCAATGGCGAGCGGGTCATTAGTTAGATAGCGCTATTTAGGTCTGACAAACCTCACACCGTGCCGCAGAGGACGGGCGTGAACTAATGGATCTGGGGCACGTCAATGATGATAGACATTGACAGTTTCAGGGCACATAAACATGACTACAGTCAGCAGTCGATATGGTAACGAGTCTAGTGTATACATGGGGTAGCCCCCACGGCCGAAATGCCAGATAACTAACACGGGGTAGCTCCCACGGCTGTAATGCCAGAGTAAATGGGTTAAACAAATCACGTTTTCAATTATGGGGTAACCCCCACGGCAGGATGCCAGTTAAAGGAAACTATTTTCGGAACAACTTAAAACTGAACACCCAACAGTGAACTCACTCAACTTGTTGTTGACTCGTTACTACATGCTTTGCAGGACTATAGGTACTTAGCTGGAGCTTGCATGGAAGAGAGTCGTTGTGGGACATGGACGGCTGTGTGCCATGTTAAACTTTGAAACAATTAAACTTATGTTTTGGTTTTAAGACTTATGCTTCCGCTTGCAACTTAAACTATGTTTTGTTTGGACACCAATTGTATTGGTTGGATTTTTATAATTACTTACATGCTTGTTCAATATGATTGGTGGCTGGATCCTGGTCAGTCACGCCTCCAAGCGGTGATACTCCGCAGGTGGATTTTGGGGGTATGACATGAAATGTTGAGCTTCGTACCGCGGCCAGGGTGAAACGTGCAACCAAGGGGAAATCATTCAGAAATAAAATGAAGAAGAAACTCCTTTTTGCTGAAGATCGTTTCCTTAATAGTCCTTCTAAGGACATATTTATTTTTCAGTCCCTTCAAGGACAATATTATTCCTTTCAAAGTCCCTTTTAGGGCAAACCTGAATTTTTAATTTTATAGTGGAATGACTGAATTTTCATCCTAAACATGATATATGAAATAAATGAAAAATAACATTCCTTTTATAAGATCTACCATTATAATAAAATGGCAAAATCTAAAAAGGACAAAACCTAGCCACGTGTCATTTTAAGACCGGGCCAAGATGGTAGTTCCATAATTAGATTCAGATCCATATTTAACACCTCAATTTAGGATTGTTCTGCGTTAAATATTAAAAAGAATCTTAAAGGTAAAACCTAGCCTAAATGTCACTACAGACAAGGCTAAGATGGTAGAACCTATTCAAGAGATTCAAACCCTTGTTAACATCAGTAACATGTTAACATTCCTGGCAGACGTGGTTTGATAAAATCGCATGAGTCATCCTTAAATAAGATTACTCCAATTTCCCTTATTTATATAATCATCCCTTATGGATGAAGTGCCTACGGGCTATAATTAACGTCATCTGAGACTAAAGACAGTGGTAGCCTACAACTCCCTGTCAAGAAAAGGTAATGAACTTTGATTCAAACCTTAATGCCTCGATTCTCTAAAATCATGGCTTATATCATCCTATGAGATGATCATATTATAAACATCCCTTAGAAGGGAAGTGCCTACGGGCTATAGTTAATGTCCTCTGAGACTAAAGACAGTGGTAGCCTACAACTCCCTGTCAAGAAAAGGTAATGAACTTTGATTCAAACCTTAATGCCTCGATTCTCTGAAATCATGGCTTATAAATTAAACTTGTCTAAGCAACTAGGCCATTTGTGCTATTATTAACTTGTAAATTAGGATTTATGATAAAAATCCTGAATAAAATAAATATCCTTCCTTCCCTGCCAGTATACATATTAAAAAAAAAGAATCTTAAAGGTACGACCTAGCCTATATGTCATTCCAGACGTGGCCAAGATGGTAAGACCTATTCCAGAGATTCAGATCCTTGTTAACACCTAAGAACGTGTTAACACTCTTGACAAATGTGATTCGAGAAAATCACAACAGTCATCCTTGTATTGGATTCTTCCAATTTGCTTGTCTAGCCTAGTGATTTATAAATCATGGCTTAAATCATCAAATAAAGATGATCATATTGTTAACACCTAAGAACATGTTAGCACTCTTGACAAAAGTGATCTGAGGAAATCGCACTAGTCATCCCTATATTGGAATTTTTTAAATTTCCATATTTGGCCTAATGATCTAGAAATCATGGCTTATATCATCCTATAAGATGATCATATTATAAACATCCATTAGTGATGAAGTGCCTACGTGCTAAACTTGTTGTCTGATAAGACAACGACAGGGGTGGTCTTGACCTCCTGTCTAAAAATGTGGACCATGTCCAAGCATAATAGTCGGTATGATCCATACGATCTCGACTGATAGCATCTGAAAAGATGATCGTATCATAAACATCCCTCAGAAGGGAAATGCCCACGGGCTATATCTATTGTCCTAGAAGACAAAAGACAGTTGTAGTTGTTGACTCTCTGTCAAGAAAAGTAACCAACTATGCCCAAACCTTAAATGCCTCGATCCCAAACGATCATGGCTTGTAAATTCAAAACTGTCATCGTGACAAGGCCTGTTATGCCACTTTAAATATCCTTAATGATTTATGCACTAGGATAGATTATAATGAAAATACTAATAAAATTAACAAATTAACCCATATGGTTTATATTACCATGGTTAATAAATTATCAAAAATGATAATTTCATAATAACCTCTGAATAAATCATTGTCAATGTTTATGTAGCCAGCAAGCTACATGGCCGGATTAGATGAAGTTAACAGCCACATGAAGGAGAACAATGATACTACCAGAATTAATGTAACTGGAGCAGAACTACAGGAAATAATAGATTATGCTGTTACTCGAGCTCTTGACAGATAGTATGATGAATCAAATGATACCCACTCTAAGACTCTATCTGTGGCTCGTAATAAGCCCCCTTCTAAAACACATGAGTCAAGGGAGGACGATGTTCATGACTTGTCAAATCAAAGGAGTATTCAGCCTAGACAGGTTGTGCTTCATCAAGAGGCACTAGTTAAGACCTGCTCATATAAATATTTTGTCTCCTGCAAGCCCAGAGACTTTACAGGAGAAGAAGGGGCCATCGATTGCATGACATGGCTCGATGAGATGGACGCTGTTGTTGACATCAGCGGTTGTGCGGAGCAAGATGTTGTGAAATTTGTTTCACAATCATTCAAAGGAGAAGCGTTGGCATGGTGGAGATCATTGCTCCAAGCCACGGGAAAGGTTCTACTCTACAACTTATCTTGGGATCAATTTGTTGCATTAGTCAAGGAAAACTATTGCCCTCAGCATGAGGTTGAAAAGATAGAATCAGACTTCTTGACTCTGGTCATGGAAAATTTGGATTGTCAGGCATATGTGACAAGTTTCAACACTATGTCCCGCCTAGTTCCTTATTTAGTCACCCCTGAACCTAAACGCATAGCGCGTTTCATCGGTGGTTTGGCACCCGAAATAAAAGGGAATGTTAAGGCTTCAAGGCCAATCAACTACAGATCAGCTGTAGATCTATCCTTGTCTCTCACTCTAGATATAGTGAGACAAAAGTCGATCAAGAATGAAACTAATGAGAAAAGACAAAGGGAGGAGGATAACTCTCAAAATCCTAAGAAGAGCAAATCCGAGTTCAACAATAACCAACAGGATTCCAACAAAAAGCCTACATGCAAAACCTGTAAAAGAAGACATTGGGGACAGTGTCGATCAAACCAAAAGATAAAGCAATGTGGCATCTGTAAAAGAGCTGGCCACCAGTCCCACGAATGTAGGGACATAAAGGATGCAAACTGTTTCAGTTGTGGCGAAAAAGGGCACATCAGTACTAATTGCCCTAAGGCTGCCAAGAAAGGAGCAGCTAAGTCTGGGAAGGATAAGAAAGGAAACGCCTGGACTAACGGTTGAATGCCAGAGACAGTGCACATCGAAAATAGCATTAGGTACGTCCCTTATCATTTAGCATTGATAGTGTCTGCTAAGTATTTTTACATTAATGCAAGGGATAATAAACCTTTAGCAAACCATAAGCTTAGCAAATTCTTGAGTACATTCATAAGAACTCCAGTTATTAAATGTAAGGTATAACTTACCAATGGAATCTATAATGACCATCTCTCCCATCCTCGAAGATAATCCTTTCATAAGAATCTGGAGTACTCTTCCCCAGAAAGAGTACGACAATATATATTATTTTATTTTATTATTTTCTCATTGTTTTCTATCGCCTGCGAATGCCAAACTATGTTTGATAAAAGTGCCATATGAGGAGTGGCGTATCCTAGTGTGTCCCATAGATTGCTTCCATGCCTGATCAGTATGGAGGTTTAATGCATGGAACCCCTGAGATATCCCAATGGTCATATTGTACTAAAGTCGACTAGTAGTATTCAAAGAAGATATCCAATATAAAAATGTCCTTATAAGTATCTCTACTTAGGACATCCTTGCTTTTGTAAAGAGAATGTGTCATTTATCTGACACCGACATCGATAGATGAACCAAAGCCTGAGAATACGGACACCTCTGACATCTCTATGTGTCATGATTATCTTCTTTATAAGAATTACCGTGTTTACCTCCTGAGAGGCAAGTGGATGTTAGGACAAACATCCCGCTTAGGACTGCAATTATTGTAAAAGCCTTATATCTGTTAATGCTAACGGAATAGGAAGAACTAAGAGTCAAATCGATAAGTTTTTAGAGAAGGTTTCATAAAGCCAAAATTCAAAGTTCTAAGAACTCCGATTTTTACTAATTAAGAAAGACGGTTCATTTTGCTTATGCATTGTTTACCGCAACCCTAATTAGGCAACGATTAAGAATCGCCATCGGCTGCCCAGGATCGTCGCTTTGTTCGACTAACTGTAGAGATTATCTACTCCTTAAGATTAGTTTTGAGCAATGGTTGGAATAACCATCTCACTATTAAGATAAAATTTTTCTATAATAGTTGATATATAAACATCGAGACTGCTCCTTTGGAGACCTTGTATAGATGGAATGTTAAACATCTATTATTAGGACAATAGATTTGTAAGTCCAATTGTCAGGATCTGAAAGTTGCATTAGAAACAACAAGTAAGATCACGCAAATTCATAATCATCTGTAAAATGCCAGTACTCGGCAGAAAATCAAGAATTTATGAAAATAGCAAACCTCCAAAATTCTTGTTAAAGAATAAGGTTCAACAAAAGATATCACCCAGGAAGGGTATGCCAAATTTGTTAAACTATCAGACTAGTTAAGCTCTGAATATATAGAATCATTCGAAGGAAATCGAATGTATCAAGATCAAGTAGCTTATAAGCTAAAAACTATTTAGGGAGTTTGGCGGAGCTCGCAATACATTGCACACTAGTGATTGATTTAGGTGGTAGTTGGGATAACCACCTACCATTAATCGAATTCTCCTACAACAATAGCTACCATACCAGCATTAAGGCTGCGCCTTTTGAGGTATTATACGGTAGAAAGTGTAGAACGCCCGTTTGTTGGGCGGAAGTTGGAGATGTCAAATCATCAGGACCGGAGATAGTCTTTGAAACGACGGACAAGATTGTCCAGATTCGTGACTGTCTCAAAGCTGCCCGAGATAGGCAGAAGAGTTACGCAGATCCAAAGCGTAAACCTATGAACTTCGAAGTAGGTGACAAAGTGTTGCTTAAAGTATCACCCTGGAAGGGAGTGATGCGATTTGGTAAGAAAGGCAAATTAAGCCTGAGATACATAGGACCGTTCGAAGTCATCGAACGTGTCGGATCGGTTGCCTATAAGTTAAACTTACCAGAAGAGCTCAGTGGAATTCACAATGTATTTCACATCTGCAATCTGAAAAAGTGTTTCGCTGATGAATCACTGGTAATACCACATACAGATGTGCATATAGATGAGAGCTTGAAATTTGTGGAAAAACCATTGTCGATTGAAGATCGACAGGTTAAGAAGCTTCGAAGGAAGCATGTGCCTATTGTAAAGGTAAAATGGGATGCCCGTAGAGGTCCCCAATACACGTGGGAGGTTGAGTCCACAATGAAAGAAAAGTACCCTTATTTATTTCAGTAAATCTCGAGGTCGAGATTTCTTTTAAGGGGGTGAGGATGTAACACCTCGAAAATTCACGTCCTATAATGTGTTGACACGTGTCATAGGTTTGAACGTGTGAAAGAATATTATAGAAGGATTAAAGTTGACAATCATGGAAAGTATGTGAATATACGAGTTCTAAATGTCAATAGTGAATAAATATATTGTACATTAACCTACATAATGCTCATACCTTCAGACGAATAAATCATGGATCATACGAAGCTAAATATGAAGGAAAGTGAGAGATTACAAACTACAGGGGTTAAATGTGTCAACATGTTTAAGTTATACCTCTGAGTGACCTTTTGACAAACCCGAAGCTTTGTAACTGTTAATTATGCTCACTAGAATGCACGATATAAATTTCATAAAGTTTCGTTATCATATGAGAAAGTTATGATCAAATTCGCATGCGAGGGGTTAAAAGCGTCAACGATGAAGCTTAGGACTTTTCGGGTGACAATAAAGTTAACCGAGGACTAAACAAAGTGGGTATATGTCTTGAAGCCCTTATAAGTCAATTTGGAGGGTTCAAAGTGCAAGAAATAATGTCGTAGCAAAGTTTCCAAGAGATAAGGACCAATGCATAAAAAATAAAAAATATAAGATTTGTTCAGAAGGGGCGTCGCGCCACGCGAAGCCCCAGGGGGGGTCTACGCGTGCCGCGAGGGCCTGATTGACCCGAAAAACTTGGGTTCTTGTCTGCCATGTCCATTTTAACCGACTTATAAACGTTTTTCCTCATCTTGCACGGCCCCTAGGCAACCCCTAGACACTTAGGGACATCTGGAAGTGATCCAAGACCATGGTTAGACTTGTGTGTCAATGATCCATGAGTTCTTGAGCACTATATAAAGGGCCAAGGTTGCAACCATTTCTTCACACCTTTCTCTTGCATTCCTGATCATTTCTGGAGCTCCAAAGCAGGCTCAAGTGATCACAAATCGTGCATAGGACTTCAGTAAGTTTGCTTAACCTTTCTTAGTTAAGTTTTTGCTTAGTTTTAGCTTAAAGTCAAACCGTCGTAATTAACGGTTGACTTAACGATTAATCACTAATGGTCCAGTGATTAGTCGAATTGAAAGTAGTTATAAGTTGGTAATTATGTGGGTAATAAACCCTTAAAAGGGCACCCTCTGATTCCCACTCTAACTAGGTCAAATGTCGGGTCAAACTTGTTATTAAAAAGTCAACAGAATGCTTAATTTCTAATTTATGCATAATTAGCAATGTAGAACCCTTACAACCTGTTTGATCATTAATATAACTTGGAACCGAAAGTCGCATAGTTTGACTTCAGTTCTGACCCGTTTTAGTATGGTTTGGAAATGCCTTAGAGCTTCCTTAGGACCAGGCTACATGTTAGTATAACCCTCTGTGGTTGGTTCGTTGATTGTCCGATTCGTTTACACGTTTCCGTTAAATGCTTAAAGTTGGCCATAATGCCCTTTTGACCATAAAACGAGAATTTTGAATATGTGAAAGGAAAATAATCTTTGCTACTGATTTATAAACATGTCCCTAAAATTTCACGTCAGTTGGAGGTCTAGATTAGGAGTTGTGCTCATTAGCGTAATTATAGCGCCTTTTAGTAATTAAACGGCGCAATTAGCATAAAGCCTATCTAAACCCATTTTTTGACACCAAACCTTTTACCCACTGATGTAATATAATATTTTGGGATTTTTAAAGATTTTTAATTATTTTTAACCTGCTCATAACCTAAGGTTATGGCGTTGATTCGGTAAATACCGATTATACTCTTTTCGGTCATAAAATGAGTTCTACAAAGTATTTTGACACCAATCCAATTGCTACTGATTTTATATAATAAACAAAGTATTTTGAGCTTTATAACCTGATCAGAAAACTCAGATTTCCTGTATAACCCGGAAATCGCTTAAAAATGGCTTTTAAAGCGTATTAAACGCATAGTTTGGGTTTAAAACCATTTTGTCATATAAGACCTATTACCAACTGATATGACCTATTACAATAAGTTATTTTACTGATGTATTCGGACCCAAATCTCAGAAACTTCATCTAATCTCTTTTATAATCTTTTAAATGACCAAAATACCCCTACGGGGCTTATATTGAAATTAAACTCGTTTTGGGCATAATGGAAGGTATCCTACTGATATCACAACATTTATAAGGAATATTAACTTAAGAAACCTGTATAGGACCCATATGGTTACCCGTTACGCCTCTTGCGCGTTCGGTTCGGTTTATGTAACTAGTTTGCATAAATTAGCCGAAAAGTTTAAAAACCTTATCATTTTCATTTCAAAATCCAGAATGTATTTAGTTTACCCATTTTATACAAGTCTTCATACTTGTTGGGTCTAAAACACATTCTATTCCGGTCTTCGTCTAATCATGCGTTTGAACCGTATATTTCCTTAAAACTAAACCGGTCTAAGTTTAGGCTTAATTAAAGACCCGTTAGTATTCTAATTGGTTATTTATACCATCATTCCAGACTAGAGCCTTCCGGTAAATTGTACCTACGCTTACTTAAGTGAATACGGCTGAGTTATTTTAAATCTTGCTATTTAAGACAGGAGCTAGCTCATGTAAATACTCTTAACTTATTTTCCCTATTACGGGCTTGGGATATGGTAATATAAATACCGCATGGTCAGGTATGGGATTCAAAGACCAATGAGTCGGGAAATCCAAATAACCTGTTTTAATTCGTATTGCTTGACTGAAACATTGGGGGTTAATGCGACCGTATCCTGGATATACTTGACTCATTAAATGCAATGGCCACGACCTAAGCACGGGGTGTAGGCATACACCTGACAAATGCTATATGCTTATTAATAAATTATACCCAATATGGGATTCCCAATAAGGGAATAGTGGTGTGTCGGTTAATCTTGAACTGGCATAGAACCGGGCCCCGTATGTAGAGCAAGTTATGTAAAACTGATAACATGAGATATAGTTTGTCCCAAGTATAAAAGATTAATTTTGCCTTGAGCATTTTAATCAAAGTGTCAACATAATTTCGTGCCTTGTGCACCTAAACCAATTTTCTTAAACTCTTTTCAAATGAGTCAGTTGAGTGTATTTACCAGTGAAAACTGACGTATTTTCCAAAGTCTAAGTGACAGGTACAAGTACGTAATAGGCTGGAAGCTGCTCAGGGCGTTAATAAGGAATCTTGCAAGTTCTAAGCGCCTAAAGTCTGTTGAACAATGTTATGTTATAAGATCCACCAGTGGATCCTTTACTTTCCGTTGTAATACTTTGATATTACTTTATATTCGGATTGTAATATATTTATCTTTTGCTTCCGCTGTGCATTTGTATATTGTGTGGTTTGACTATGATGATATCAACTACGTCACGATACTCCCCACCGGGCCCACCGGTGACACGTGGAATTCGGGGTGTGACATGGCACCTTGTCGCGACCCACGACAAATGTAGCCAAGGGGGTCGCGCCCCGCGAGCGGCTCCCTGACTTTGTTTTTGTTGATTTTTATTAATATAAAGGTATTTCAGGCCCGTTTTTCGTATACGTGATATATTTTAGGACGTATAGGGGTATTTTAATGGTTTTAGGACAATTGTTATATCCTCCCCACCTTGTTTTTGATCTTGTCCTCAAGGTCTACTGGAACAGGTGTGGATATTTCCTTTGCATCTCCGACTCGAGCTCCTATGTGTACTCTGGTCCTCTCCTGGAATCCCATTTCACTTTGACCAGAACTAATCTCTTATGCTTGAGATTCTTGATCTTTCTATCTTCAATCTGTAGCGGTTTCTCTACAAACTTAAGTTTCTCATTTACCTCTATATCCTTAATAGGTACCACTAATGTTTCATTTGCTAAACACTTCTTGAGATTACATACATGCAATGTTGTAGAAGGCGCTAGGCGCTAGTCGGGCGGTGGGGTACCGCCTAGGGATTAATCGGGATTAATAGGGATTAATCGGATTGGGTTTTTATGTATAATTTTGTAATTTTATATATAAAAAACATTAGTTTTATACTTTTTATCTACAAAATTGAAAGTTTAGGGACCAAGTGTAAACTAGTAAAAATAGAGAGGGGTTAAATGTTAAAACACCCTAACATTATTAAACCTAATCCCACCATTTTCTTCATACGCCGCTTTCCCTGTCCATAGTTCATCTTCATCAGACCTCGGCTCCGATGAATGTTGCAGTCCCGTCGGAGAAGACAACTCAAGGTCCGTTATTCCGACATTGGCGATGGACGGCGGTCGGATTTGTAAGTGTCGGTCATTGATTTAGGTAAGTTCCTTTAGAATCTTGACTGCTGAATAAATTAGGGTTATAACTTTAGCGTGTAACCCTGTAAAACCATTGATCGGATCTTAAAATCGGCTTTAGTGAGTTAAAAAACCCTTGTCCGATTAGCCCGATTTCTTCCGATTAACACCGACTAGGACCGATTTCTTCCGATTTTGACCGACTTTGACCAGGACCGATTTTATTGACCGATTTGCTTATTTTTAGGCGATGACCTTCCGATTACCGACTAGGCGCCGATTAATCGGGCGCCTAGACCGACTTCTGCAACATTGCATACATGAAATACATCATGTATTCTTGCCATTTCCTCTGACAGCTGTAGCTGGTAAGCTACAGGTCCTATTCTTCTAATAATCTCAAAAGGTCCGACATACCTGGGGCTTAACTTTCCCCTTTTGACAAATCTGACCACTCCTTTCCAGGGAGAAACTTTTAATAATACCTTGTCTCCTACCTGAAATTCCAACGGATTTTGCCTGTTATCAGCATAACTCTTTTGACGATCGCGTGCTGCTTTGAGTCTTTCCTTGACATGAATAATCTTGTCCGTTGTTTCTTGTACTATCTCTGGTCCAGACAGTTATTTTTCTCCAATTTTTGCCCAACAGACTGGGGTTCGACACTTTCGTCCATAGAATGCTTCAAATGGTGCAACATTGATACTGATATGAAAGCTGTTGTTGTAGGAAAATTCTATTAAAGGTAAATGATCGTCCCAATTTCCTCCCAAATCAATTACACTAGCTCTAAGCATATCCTCCATGGTCTGAATTGTCCTTTCACTTTGTCCGTCCGTTTGAGGATGATAGGCTGTGCTTAGTTTTAACTTGGTTCCCATTGCTTTCTGGAAACTAGTCCAAAAAATGACAAGTAAAACGACTATCTCTATCAGAAACAATAGACAAAGGAATTCCATGTAATGAAACTATTTCATTTACATATAACTTGGCTAATTGTTCCATACTAAAGTTTCCTTCATAGGTAAGAAATGAGCAGACTTGGTTAATCTGTCTATAATCACCCAGATTGCATCATCACCTTTTCTTGTCTTGGGTAATTTAGTAACAAAATCCATTGTTATTAATTCCCATTTCCATATTGGCCTTTTCTAATTGCTGCAATAAACCTGAGGGTTTCTGATGTTTAGCTTTAACCTGAGAACATGTTAGACACTTAGCAACATAGGTTACTGTATCCCTTTTCATTCCTATCCACCAGAAATTCTTTCTTAAATCTTGATACATTTTATCGTTACCAGGATGTATCGTATACTTAGACTTATGGGTTTCTTCTAAAATTCGGTGGCACAGGTTTCCTTGTTTGGGTATCCAGATTCTTTTCTTATGGAATCTCCAAATTCCATCTGTTCGTTGTTCTAATTCCTTAATCATTCCTTTTAATTTTTCATTATCGTCCTTGATTACTGATTTCTGTATTTCTCTAATTTACCCATTTAAATCTATCTGCAGATTTAGTTTAAGAGAACGTACTCGTCTTGCCTTTTCATGATACTTTCGACTTAAAGCATCAGCAACTACATTAACTTTTCCTGCGTGATACTGGATATTACAATCATAATCACTAAGAATCTCCATCTAGCGTCTTTGTCTCGTATTTAACTCTTTTTGCCCAAAAACATATCTTAGACTCTTATGATCGGTGAAAACAGTGAACTTACTACCATAAAGACAGTGTCTCCAAATTTTAAGGGCAAAAATTATAGCTCCTAACTCTAGATCATGAGTTGTATAATTCTCTTCATGACTCTTAAGGTGTCTAGAGGCATAGGCTATAACCTTTTGACGCTGCATCAACACACATCCATAACCTAACTTAGAAGCATCACAATAGACTATAAAGTCTTCAGTTCCTTTTGGTAATGCTAGTATGGGTGCGTTGGTTAACTTTTGCTTCAGAATCCTAAAAGCTTCCTCCTGTTTTGGTCCCCATTCAAACTTAATTGATTTGCAGGTCAACTTCGTTAAAGGAATGGCTATTCTAGAAAAATCTTGAATAAAACGTCTATAATAACCTGCTAGTCCAAGAAAACTTCTCACATCCGTTGGTGATTCAGGGACTTTCCATTTAGTGATTGCCTCGATTTTTGTGGGATCCACATGAATTCCTTCATGATTAACCAGATGTCCAAGGAATTGCACTTCTTGTAACCAAAATTCACATTTTGAAAATTTAGCGTAAAACTTTTTTTTTTCTCAGCAAATTTAAAAGTATAAACAAATGCTCTGCATGATCCTCTTTACTCTTAGAGTAAATAAGAATATCATCTATAAAGACAATTATGAATTTATCCAGATATGGTTTACATATTCTGTTCATCATGTCCATAAATGCGGCTGGGGCATTGGTTAAACCAAATGACATGACTGTAAATTCATAATGACCATACCTTGTTCTGAAAGCAGTTTTAGGAATGTCCTCTTCCTGTGCTTTCAGTTGATGATATCCTGAGCATAAATCGATCTTAGAAAAGAATCAAGCACCTTGCAGTTGATCGAACAAATCATAGATTCTCGGTAGTGGGTACCGATTTTTAATCGTAACCTTATTCAATTCTCGGTAATCAATGCACATACGCATTGACCCATTCTTCTTATTGATAAACAAGATTGGTGCTCCCCATGGCATTGAACTAGGCTGTATGAAACCTTTCTCCAGAAGTTCGTCCAACTGTTTCTTCAGTTCTTGCATCTCTGCTGGTGCTAAACGATAAGGTGCCTTGGCAATTGGTGCCATTCCTGGTAATAGGTGAATTCTAAATTCAACCTCTCTATCTGGCGGTAATCCAGGTAACTCTTCTGGGAATACATATGAGAATTTAGATACTACGTGAATATCTTTTAATTCTTTTCCTTTAGTGTTAATGATTATGGAAATCATATACACTAGTGATCTTTTCCTTGCATAACTTGTTGTTTTCATCACAGAGATGAATTTTGTGGATCTAATTGGCTTATCTCCTTTAATCGTGATCTTTTCACCATTTGGTGAATTTACTTGTACTGACTTTTGATCACATAGAATGTTGGCATGATTGGCTACTTACCAATCCATTCCTGATACAATATCAAATCCAACCAAATTCATTGGATAAATGTTAGCAATATATTTATGGTTTAAAATTTATATTCTTGCTCCCTGCAAGATTTCAGTAATCTTAATGGATTCTCTATTTTCCGTTTCTACCAGGCATTCTTATTGAAGTTTAGTTAATGGTTGATTGAGAAGTTTGCAGAACAAAGTATTAATAAAACTTTGGTTTGCACCAGAGTCAAATAATACTTTAGCAAAAATATCATTAACTAAAAACGTACTGGCAATCACATCCGGAATCATCTTGGCTTCTTCAGTTGTCAGAACAAATGCTCGGGCATTCTTGGTAGTTTTGCTGTTTGTTGCTATAGCTAGTTTCGGACAGTTTGGCTTGATATGCCCTGTCTCTCCACAGCTGAAGCATAGCTTGTTGCTAGGTTTCCCCCTGCAGTCTTCTTCCTTGTGTCCAGACATTTTGCAGAAGTTGCAGTATATTGAGCATTTTCCTGAATGCTTCTTCTTACAGTACTTTCAGTAAGGTGAAGAAGTAAGACCTGTACTTTTCCCACGGTAGTTATTTCCATAACGGAATTCTTGGGTAAGTCTCTGGGCTAGGTTCTTTCTCTGGTTTTCTTCTTGCGTACGTACCAACTCATCAGTCAAGGTATTGGCTAATTCTACTGCTTCTTCTATGGTTTGTGGCCTAGCTGCCTTGACCACATGTCTAATTTCACTAATTAATCCCCAGATGTATCGGGAGATTAATACGGGTTCTGGTGAGGCTAAGGTTGGCACTATCCTAGCATATTTGAAGAATATGGTAATGTAACCCTTGCAGTCTATTCCAGTCATTTTAAGATTTAAGAACTTATTAGCAATTTGTTCTTTTTCATGAGTAGGACAAAATTTTCTTTCAACTATATCCTTAAAGTTAGTCCATTCTATATTATAAATTTTATCACTTCCTCTAGACTGGAGAATAATATTCCACCATTTTAAGGCTGCATTCTTAAAAATATTTGAAGCAAACATAATCTTATCTTCATCTGCACATTTACTTATTTTTAAGACTGCCTCTGTCTTTTCTATCCAACGTAAAGCTGCAATGGCTCCTTCATTGCCGGAAAATTCTATTGGTTTGCAAGACCAGAATTCTTTGCAAGAAAAACCATATGACATGGTTCTCCTTCTTTTTGGAATTGGTAATTGGAGTAGCGGTCCATTATTCACGCTGTGACTTGGTTCACTAGGTGGTCGCTTACTTCCACTTTTATTATTTTCTGCTTCTTTAACAGACTTGATAATATATGGCATAGCATCTATAATTCCTTGTGCTACTATATGTTGAATAACACCGTTAACTATTTGGTTTCCATTATTATCATTATTCTGGTTTTCCTGATTTTCTTCGTTGTCCATCTGGATTATAAACATTTATCAGGTATTATTACAAAACAAGATTTAATGCAAACAATCAAAGAAACATATTGATCATAATCGTCGAGCATTGCGACTTTTACTCTTTTCATATATATATATATATATATATATCTTATAATTTAAAATTGAAATATAAACACACTACTAGTTATGCATCAATAGATATTAGGTTACCTATTTTAGTTGATTTGATTTTTGATTTTTTTTCAAACTACACGCATTTATATATATGTATATATCTATATATTATTATTATTATTATTATTACTAAGGGTTATTCATTCCGAACTGCATCTCTTGCTCGTCGTATTTCCACACGAGCTTCTCTCATATCTGTCATATCATCTCTCCTCCTTCTATCAATTCCTCACCATAAGTGCGGAGTTCCTACACATTCTCGTCACTCATGGATGGTCGTGGTGCGGGTACTGGGTCAGGGTACTGAGGTATCGATTCTCCATATGGATAAGGGTTGTTTAATATTTCCTGAACATACTGATCGACATTCCAATATGGATCTAAAGGATTAAGGTTGGTGTATTGTGCTATGGGGTTTGGAATTGGTTCCTCCTGTGGATAAAGTTCCTGGTATTCCCTATGGTCATCATTCCATGGATCATACGCTAAAGGATTGGGTACTGGGATTCTAGGTATCTCGTAAGGGTCAAAGGCTGGTTTGGGAAATTGGTTTCCTGGGTTAGGTTCTATTTCCATTGGTTGGACTGGAAACAGTGGCAATGGTTGTGATGCGATTATCTGGTCAAGGTTCGGATCTGCTGCAGTGGTGGCTAGTATATGGAAGTTTGCCAAACGTCTATTAACTAAGTCTTGTGTTTGGGCATTGACTTTCCTATTGGCTGCTGCTAAAGCTTTTTGTTGCTGCAACTTTCTCTTTCGTTTTCTCCTCTCGTGTGCTCCCCTACTAAACCATCCTTTCTTTTTCGAAATGAATGGTTCCTCGGATTGGGCCTTAAATATGAAAATCCACTCTTCTATATTAGCAGAATACCCCGAAGGAGTAGGCTGTGACGAGGTTCCTTCACTTTTGGGAGAACTATCTAGATGACGGTAGGCGTCAGACGTACCTTGCTCATACTGTAAACTAACAAATTGTCAAATAACACAAAACAATAATATACATATATACACATAATCACATAGATTATTTCCTAACATAATTGAAAATTGATGTCAGTAGAACACTTCTGTGGCTCAAATCAGTGGTTGTAGCGATAATACCACCTCCTGTCGCGGGAGGCGGGCGGCCGCGAGCTCGCAGAGCTGGTGGTATCAGTGTTTATTAATTTGGTAGCAGAAAATTGCATCAGGGCCGTAGTTAGGAAATAGTTAGTCAGAGTAAAACACCACATTTTGTAAATAATAAATACATGGGAAAAACCTAAGTTTCCATTTATAATATGTTTATAGGGATAAACCCTATTATATTGAAATAAAACTTCTTTCTTGTTTAGGTAACTTTTATAGCCACTTTTCCAAGCATTCAGTGCTCTCCAGCTGGCTTCTATTTTGATTTCACATTTTGTTACCTGAAACGCGTTTTAAAAAGTTTTATCAACAAGAAATACTGGCGAGTGCATCCCAGTTTAATCAAAACAAGATTTTATATCTTTACAGTATTGAGGGCGATTACAATGTTTTTATCTACCAAATTACCACCCACGGTACTGTCAATCCTGACTTGTGGCCATGTTACTATTCACAGTATTAGTAACAAGTAATGTATACAAAACGCCAACATACTGACAGTAATTGTAGAATACGTAGACTAATCACTGTTTATCATAATTTAAAACAATTGAGGTTTGTATAAAAATGTTTACAAAAATAGATGTACTCACATTGCTATTTTAGGTACTAGTGCTGCTTTCTTGTGACTTCCTGGTTATAATCTATTAAAATTAAACAATGAACACGTGTTAGTAAGATAACCCAATTTACATTAGCTATACCCCCAAGACAGAACTCCAATGACTGAGTCAAACAGAGCCTTGACATGCGTTACAGAGCTCTAGATCAATCTGGCAGAGTAACTAATACGTAACCGGGGGTTATAATACTTACAACGAGGCAGAGCTTCGCTTTTTAGGGGGTATAATACCCGAGAATTATTTCTATTATATTTGAGAGAGAAATAGATTTGAACGAGGGACAACTGAGGACGATGGCCTCAATTTATAGGCTGATCAGGGACTTCCTCGCTCCCCGCGACCAACTATGGGTCTCCCTTCGCGGCCCGTGAGGCCACTAGGGTAGGCCCTAGCCTTGTCGAATCAAACCATAGCCTTCACACGCGTTAAGACACATGGCAGGCTAGTGTGCCGCCTGGTGGCACCTGGTCGCTGCCCGCGACAAATGTAGCCAAGGGGGCCGCGCCCTGCAAGCGGCTCCTTGACTTTGTTTTTGTTGATTTTTATTAATATAAAGTTATTTCAGGCCCGTTTTTTGTATACGGGGTATATTTTAGGACGTATAGGGGTATTTTAATGGTTTTGGGAGAGTTGTTATAACTGGCGCGAACAACAAGTAATTTTCCCCATCGTACCAGGGGGTCCTCAACAAGAACGGTCGGTCATCATAACTGGTATCTTCCGTCATTACCGTACTGATTATATGTTCGTTGATCCGGATAGTTCTATGGATATTATTTATGAACAGTGTTTCAAGCAGTTAGACCCAGAGGATAAGGTGCGCTTGAAACCGGTCGATTTTCCTTTAACTGGTTTATGCAACGAGGCCGTCTTTCCACTGGGCCAAATCTCCTTTCCTGTAACACTCTCGGATGGAGAACATTCGCGCACCGTACAGTTAATTTAATGGTTATGCCAGCTACATCACGCCATGATGTACTGCTGGGAAGACGTTCACAAAGGGAGTTTTGTCACGGCCCCCGACCCGGTTTGACCCGTTTCAGGAGCCGCGGGACAGAAAATCCAGTGGTATTTATTTAACAGCGGAAGTTTTCTTCAGGATCTTTTTAAAACTGAAATTTCCCGATTATTTTATTTCACAACTCGGGATAAAACCTCGGTAATTTACAATCATGTGATTTCACGGAGAAATCTTTATTTTACAAAACATGTTTCTTTATTTTATATCGAGCCACTTCCTTAAGCTGGTAGTGCTTCATGGCACTTTTCCTGGATCACAACAGATCACCTGAAACATGTTTGAAAAAGGTTTTGTCAGCGGGAAATACTGGTGAATCATTCTTTTTAAAATAAATGACACGTTTGTTATAATTTACAGTATTAAGAGCGATTACAATGTTTCCATATATCAACCAACTACCCACGATATTTGTCACTCGACATTCATCGGTAACCTCTGAGTCCAATGGTGTATGTGACTATGGTCATATCACTCATTGGCTAACTCGTTGTCCAATAGTGACGGTTATCAAGTAATGTATACAAAACCCCACATACCGGCTGTAATTTGGTGACTACAAAGACTTAATCCCTGTAATTATAACTTTGAAAGTAAACATGCTTTTGAAATCAAATTTGATAAAAAGAGAATGACTCACATTGCAGATTTATTTGAGCAGAGCCTAGCCTACTGATTAGCCTTTTAACCTAGTTTAAATAATAATGCACACAAACTAGGTTAGTAACTAATACAGCATTTACGATAACTCATGAGATTAAACCTTCACAACTAATGACAAAGTGCGATTCTTAAACATCCATCGTATTCACGACGAATGACAAAGCATAAACCCTAATGTGGGCAACACTTAAACATCCATTGGATAGTTTAATCGATCGGACATTGAATCGTAGCAGCGATCGAGTTATTACCCTGTATTGCGGCAGCACTTCGTGAATTGTGTGTGTTTTGTAGTGATTATACGATAACTCACCAGACTCCACTATTTATACATGAAAAATGGTCCCTCCCGCGTGTCGCGACAGGACCATGTGTCCCTGGTGCGGGGCATGCACTTTTAGGGTAGGGTAGGTTCGTGTCCAGGTAGCTTAGCTGAGTTGGTCTCGCATGCAAATTCGTTATACACGTAAAACTGTTTAGATATTACCAACTAGGGTTTACCCCCCCTGAGTTTTAGGGCCCTGATCCTGATTCCGATTGTTCTGAAAATTTTAGGGTTTATGCAGAATTACTTGGGTGTCTCAATTAGGGTTTCCTATTGATCAAATTAAGTTAATAAATAGGACTTTTTAATGAGAGTTGTTACATCGTCCCCACCTTAATAAAAATCTCATCCTCGAGATTTACTAGAATAAATAGGGATACTTTCGCTTCATTTCTGATTCCAGCTCCCAAGTGTATTCAGCTCCTCTCTTTGAATCCCATTTGACTTTAACCAACACTAGCCGTTTGTGTTTGAGAAATTTCACCTTTCTGTCTTCTATTTGAAGAGGTTTCTCAACAAATTTTAACTTTTCGTTTACCTCTATATCTTGAAGAGGTACTACCAAAGATTCGTCTGATAAGCATTTCTTAAGATTAGATACATGAAATACATCATGTACTCCAGCTAACTCTTCTGGTAGTTGTAAACGATAAGCAACTGGTCCTATACGTTGGATCACCGTAAATGGTCCTACGTATCTTGGACTTAACTTTCCTTTCTTACCGAATCGAACTACTCCTTTCCAAGGTGAAACTTTCAATAATACTTTGTCTCTTACTTGGAATTCCAACGGCTTCCGTCTATTGTCTGCATAACTTTTCTGACGATCTCGAGCCATCTTCAGTCTTTCCTTGATTTGTGTAATCTTGTCGGTCGTTTCCTACACTATTTCAGGACCTGATAATTGACTTTCTCCTATTTCTGCCCAACAAACTGGAGTTCTGCACTTTCTTCCATACAGTGCCTCGAATGGGGCAGTTTCAATACTTGAATGATAACTATTGTTATAGGAGAATTCAATTAAAGGTAAATGATCGTCCCAATTTCCACCAAAATCTATTGCACATGCTCTGAGCATGTCTTCCAGAGTTTGGATTGTCCTTTCACTTTGTCCGTCTGTCTGAGGATGATATGCCGTACTTAAATTTAGTCGAGTTCCCATTGCTTTTTGGAAACTTTTCCAAAAATGGGAAGTAAAACGACTATCCCTATCTGATACAATGGAGAGTGGAACTCCATGTAAGGATACGACTTCATCTACATACAATTTTGCCAATCTTTCCATGCTAAAGGTTTCTTTCATAGGTAAAAAGTGAGCTGATTTGGTTAATCGATCCACAATTACCCAAATCGCATCATTACCTTTTCTGGTTTTGGGTAACTTAGTAACAAAATCCATTGTTATGAGTTCCCATTTCCATACAGGCATTTCTAGTTGTTGTAGTAGACCTGAAGGTTTCTGGTGTTCTGCCTTAACTTGTGAACAAGTAAGACACTTAGAAATATATCGAGCTATATCCTTTTTCATTCCTATCCACCAAAAGTTATTTCTTAAATCTTGGTACATCTTATTGTTTCCAGGGTGCATAGTATACCTAGATTTATGGGCTTCTTCTAAAATCTTATTTCTTAATTCTCCCTGCTTAGGTACCCAAATTATTCTTTTGTGAAATCTCCAAATTCCATCAGCTCCTTGTTCTAATTCTTTTATTCGTCCATTCATTCCTTCATCATCATCCTTGATTGCTGTTTCTTGAAAATGCTTTAGTTGTTCCATTAAATCTAACTGTAGATTTAATCTAAGAGCACGAACCCGACGTTGTTTCTCATGGTACTTACGACTTAAGGCATCTGCAACTACATTTGCTTTTCCTTCGTGATACTGAATATCACAGTCGTAGTCACTTAGGATTTCCATCCATCCCCTTTGCCTCATGTTTAACTCTTTTTGCCCAAATATATATCTTAAACTTTTATTATCTGTATAGACAGTAAATTTACTCCCGTACAGATAATGTCTCCAAATCTTAAGGGCAAAAATTATGGCTCCTAACTCTAAATCATGAGTCGTATAATTTTCCTCGTGCTTTTTCAATTGTCTTGAAGTATACGCAATTACCTTCTTGTGTTGCATTAGCATACATCCTAATCCTAGTTTTGAAGCATCACAGTAAACTTCAAATCTTCAGTTCCTTCTGGCAAAGCTAGGATTGGAGCATTTGTTAACTTTTGCTTTAGAATCCTAAAAGCTTCTTCTTGCTTAGGTCCCCATTCAAACTTAACTGCTTTACAGGTTAGCTTAGTTAATGGTACAGCTATCTTGGAAAAATCCTTAATAAACCGTCTATAATATCCAGCTAAACCTATAAAACTTCTAATTTCCATTGCGGATTGCAGAACCTTCCATTTGGTAATTGCTTCTATCTTAGCAGGATCTACGTGAATACCTTCGTGATTCACCATGTGTCCTAGGAATTGCACTTCTTGCAACCAAAATTCACACTTCGAAAATTTGGCATATAGCTTTTCCTTTCTTAAAAAAGTTAAGAGTGCATGCAAGTGCTCACAATGCTCGTCCTGACTTTTTGAATAAATAAGTATATCGTCAATAAAGACAATTACAAATTTATCCAAATATGGTTTAGATATTCTATTCATCATGTCCATGAATGCGGCAGGTGCATTCGTTAATCCGAAGGGCATGACTGTAAACTCGTAATGACCATACTTAGTTCTGAAAGCAGTTTTAGGTATGTCTTCTTCTTGTACCTTCAATTGATGGTATCCGGAGCGTAAGTCGAAAAAAATATCTAGCTCCATGAAGTTGATCGAAAAGATCATCAATCCTAGGTAACGGGTATCGATTCTTAATTGTAACCTTATTCAATTCTCTATAATCAATACACATTCTCATTGAACCATCCTTCTTTTTCACAAACAACACTGGTGCTCCCCACGGGGATGAACTAGGTTGTATGAAACCTTTACTTAGTAATTCATCTAATTGCCTTTTCAATTCTAACATTTCTGTGGGTGCTAACCGATAAGGTTCCTTGGCTATCGGTGTAGTTCCTGGAATTAGATGAATTCTAAATTCTACTTCCCTATCTGGTGGTAATCCGGGTAATTCTTCTGGGAATACATCTGGATATTCCGAGACTACAGAAATCTCCTTAAGTTCTTTACCCTTAGTGCTAATGATTACCGAAATCATACACACTATTCCTTGTTTTCGTTCATAATTAGCAATTTTCATTACTGAAATGAACTTCATGGTTTTTCGCGGCCTGTCTCCTGTAACCATGATTACTTCACCAGTAGGTGCACGAATTTCTATGGAATTCTGGTCACAAAGGATTCGAGCATGGTTGGCTACTAACCAATCCATTCCTAATACAACATCGAATCCAGTTAAATTCATTGGCAATAGGTTTGCATGAAATATATGACCTGAAAGTTCTATATTTTCTTTTTGCAAAACCTTATCTATGTTAATAGAATTTCCCTCTGCTGTTTCGACTGTAAAAATCTGCCTAAGGTTGGTTAAAGGTAAGTTAAGAGCTTGGTAGAATGAAGTATTGATAAAACTTTGGTTTGCACCAGAGTCAAATAATACTTTTGCGTAAATGTTGTGAACTAAGAATGTACCAGCTATCACATCTGGAATGAGTTCTGCTTCTTGAGTAGTTAATTGGAATGCACGAACATTCTTCTTTGTAACCCCGTCAGCTGGTTTAGCTTTGTTGTCTGCTGGTTTAACCAATTTAGGGCATTCTGGCTTAAAATGTCCTGTTTCTCCACAGTTATAGCAGACTCTTGTTTTCTTTCTACAGTCTTCTTCGCGATGTCCTATGGTTTTGCAAAAATTGCAGGTTACATTACATCTTCCATAATGTTTCTTTCTGCAATTCTTGCAGAACGGCGGTGTTGAAGATTGCCCTGTTCCTCTTTTCCTGAAACTGCTGTTATTACCCGTACGAAATCCTTGGGTAATTTTCTGAGCCAGTTCCTTTTTCCTGTTTTCATCTCTTGTGCTTTCCAGTTCATCAGTCAGGGTGTTAGCTAATTCCACTGCATCGTCAATAGTACGAGGTCTCGCAGCTTTAACGATGTTACGAATTTCACCAATCAGTCCCCAAATATAGCGAGAAATGAGTACCGGTTCTGGCGAAGCCAGTGTTGGTACCACTCTAGCATATTCAAAGAATGTCGAAGTATAACTGCGATAATTTACACCCATCATTCTATGATTTAGAAATTTATTTGCAATTTGATCTTTTTCATATTCGGGACAGAATTTTCTTTCTACAAGACTCTTAAATTCTTCCCAGTTCATGGAATAGGCTATATTTCTTCCTTTGGCTTGAAGTACTGTATTCCACCATTCTAGCGCCCTTTCTTTGAAAAGATTTGACGCGTACATGACCTTGTCGTCCTTGTCACATTTACTTATTGTAATCACTGCCTCGGTTTTCTCTAACCAACGCAGTGCCGTAGTTGCTCCTTCATTGCCTGCAAATTCCACGGGTTTACAAGCAAGAAATTCTTTGTAAGTGTAACCAGGCGTTGCAACTTTCATTTTCTTAGGGAGGGGAGTTTGTCGTGGTTCATTATCGTGATTAATATGATTATCACCTCCGTTTACGCTATTACTGAAGTTATCTTCAGAAATACGTTTGCTAGGAATGATTTGTTGAGGTTCAACAGGTTTCTGAGCAGCAGCAAGTATTGCTGGAATAGCATTAGCTATCCCTTGAGCAACGATATTTTCTATATCTTGCCTAGTCATATATTGATCCCCAGGGTGTTGTTCAGATCGATTAACCTCATTTACTGGTTCATTATTAGCGTTTTCCATCTGATAATTAATATATAATTTATTAGTATCCAATAAATAACAATCATACACAAAATAATCATACAAAGTTCACAACATAATTATAGCCAAAACTATCGATTTCTCGATTCCATTTTTATATATATATATATATATATATATATATTATAATATGCGTCCTTACACACCATGTATCTTACAAAGTTTTATTTTAGGTTATTTTACAGAATTATAGTTTACTTTTATTATTATACAACCACATTTTCATAACCCTACTACCCTTCGTCAGTTGGTATTTCAGTAACGACGTTCCCTCTCATCGTATTTCCAGGAGATCTGTTCTCCTACCCCCCTGATCCTATTTCCTGCATCCACTAGCTCCTCGCCAAAGTGGCGTAGTTCAGCTAAGTTTTCAGTGCTCATGGGTGGATTTAGTATAGGTTCGGGGTCAAACTGAGGAAGAAAGGAATAAGGACTGTTGAGAAGGTTTTGGAATTGCCAATCATTAGTCCACCATTCATCCATTCCTAGAGGCTGGGTGTGGATTATAGGTTCTGGGATTACTGGGTCCAAGTTCATTGGAAGTTGTGTTTCAGCAGGATAAGGGTATAGATTATTATTAATAGGCCTGATGACATCACAACTCACCAATGCACGATCTAATTCCTCCTAAAAAGGTAACTCCTCAATCTGCCTAGAGCTTTCCCCAACTTCCATCTGGGTTTGACTAGAACCTTCTCCATACTCCATTTTCACCTGTCTAGAACCTTCTCCAAACTCCATTTCCACCTGTCTAGAACCTTCACTGACTTCAATCCCCTTTCCTTTGTATAAGAGATTTTCTATTTTAGGAATCTTCCTAGTTGCGGGTTTTCTCCTGCGCACACGCCTCCATCCCACAAATCTCCTCCTTTTCTTGGGCTTGGGTTTTTCCGGAGGTGGAGCATTGAATTCCATAGGTTCTTCTATGTTTGGTATATACCTATTGAAATCTATGGAAACCTCTATTTTTACTGGATAGAGATTTAGATTTTGAAGGGCTTCAGACAAGTCATTCATGCTGTTTAGCACATATGCAAAATAAAAAAAAATTACTAAGTTAAAATTTTATAACAAAATTTCATAAATAACCTTTAAATATTATTGCATACCGTGTGACTAATTTAATACAAAGAACAACTGACAACTAAAACATATTAGGGTTTACTGTAAATTTATTTATTTACTGGATAAAGTTTCTAGCTTGTAGGTGATAAAAAAACTGAAACAAGATATTTAAAGATTTGCATTTACTGCTACAGTGGCTAGCATATAAAGATCTGCCCATTTTTCATCTAACTTGTCTTCCCATGGTGGGTTATTGCCTAGTTCTTGGGTTTTCTGATTAACTCTCTTTTCTTTTGTATGTAATTTCTTTAATTTCTCCTGACCTTTCCTAATAATCAAACTTCTTTTATTAGGAGAAAGTGGTTCCTCATATTGTGCCTTTCGCACAAATATTCCTTCTTCAGGAATTGCAGAGTGATTTGAGGATTTGGTTTGGGATGAACTTCCCTTCTCATTGGATGACCTATCTAATTTAAGATAGATGTTTGAAAGCTTTTGCTTACCCATACTGTACACAAATATTCAAATAATAAAACACATAATCACAAAATAGCAATTAGTAAAATTAAGTATTTTCTAAATACTTAATTGGCTTAAATCAGTGGCTCTGATACCACCTTTTTCTGTCACGGCCCCCGACCCGGTTTGACCCGTTTCAGGAGCTGCGGGACAGAAAATCCCGTGGTATTTATTTAACAGCGGAAGTTTTCTTCAGGATCTTTTTAAAACTGAATTTTCCCGATTATTTTATTTCACAACTCGGGATAAAACCCCGGTAATTTACAATCATGTGATTTCACGGAGAAATCTTTATTTTACAAAACATGTTTCTTTATTTTATATTGAGTCACTTCCTTAAGCTGGTTGTGCTTCATGGCACTTTTCCTGGATCACAACAGATCACCTGAAACATGTTTGAAAAAGGTTTTGTCAAACATGGGTAGCTGAATTACTTCAGGCTGGGATTCTGCGCGAAGTTCGATATCAAACATGGGTAGCTAACCCAGTAATGGTACAGAAGCACAACGATGGGTGGCACATGTGCGTTGATTTCAAAGACCTCAACAAAGCTTGCCTAAAAGACTGTTACACTCTTCCAGAGATAGACAAGAAGGTGGATTCTTTAGCGTCCTTCCCCTGGAAATGCTTTCTATTGGTGCATGCGTCTGTCGACTTCGTCTTATATCGAGTCTTGAATTCGTTGCGGATCTGAACAAGAATGATGTCAAGTTCGCATGAATGTTCAAACGAAGTGAATGTTCAAACGAAGTGGATGTTCAAACGAAGTGGATGTTCAAACGAAGTGGAAGTTCAAACGAAGTAGTCACTTCATACGAACTGGGGTTTGTCCAGTTCGTATGAAGCTCAGACGACCTGGTCTCCCTATAAATAGGTCATATTGTCATTTCATTTGTAATTTTGGCATTTTCGGTAGCGAAGCTCTGCCGAGGTATCTCCAGACCGTGTAAAGCTTTCATATCAATACAAGAGATAGTTAAACTACTTTCAAGTGCAAATCAAGCTGATTCGAAACCGAAACGTCTGTTTCCACCTTTCGTTTTGGTCTAGAACACTTCTGATCGACTCGGTTTGGTCGTTACTCGATCCTACAAGTGGTATCAGAGCTCAGGAGGAAGAGTTCTACCGATTCAGCTTGTTTTTCATAAAAAAATTTGACTTCTACTAATATTCTTCACATTTTTCAAAATTAAACGAGATTTTCTGGATGAAATGGCTTGATTTTGAAATATAACGTGCAAAATTGTGTTTTATATAATCCGTGAAAGTTTCAGATCTTAAAACAAAGTATATTTTGATCAATTTTACGAAAATTCGGCCAGTTCGTTTGAAAGTTTATACATCTCGTATGAACAGAACTTCGAACTCAGATTTACAACGAATCAGTGGACAATTTTCAACGGAAATCACATAAGTGTGATCGGATTTTGTTATAGAACAATCCTTGAACATATCAGATTCTAATTCAATCGAAAACATGATCATATTTGGCAAAATAACATCAGATCATTTGACCAATGGCACAGTTCGTTTGAGATTTTGAATCCCAGTTCGTATCAGTTCAGACGAATTGAGTTTGGAACGCTTGTTCGTTTCAAAAGTTTACTTCGCATCAACATCTGTTCGCACCAGATTTTGGTTCGCATGAAATCCAGTTCGTTTCAATACCAGTTCGTATCAAATTCCAGTTTGCATCAGTTTATTGTTCGTTTGAGTTGTTGAGAATCAGTTCATACGAGGTGCACTAAATCCCAGGTCATTTTGTCTTGGGTTTATAAATAGTTGCATGTGATGTTTGAAATCAACTAAATCATGGCCCAATCAACGATGTGTATTGAATTGAGTATTAAAGTAGTTGGCCACTTTGCATGAGATCACACTAATCGAAATTGAAGAGGTCCAATAACATTTCTATAAATTGAATTGATTCTTACATTGTCAGCCACAATACAAAGTTTTAAATAATCTAATAGTCCTCGTGAAACAAAAGAAATTGATTAAGTTGCATGTGATAAAGTTGGGTGGCCCAATTGGATTGTGTTTCATTTAAATGTTGTCGGCTTAGTGGTGCATGTGGTATTGTGGTTGGTCAAATAGAGATCAATTGAAAATTAATTGTTTGCATGTGATTGCTGTTACTTGAATCAAGTAATTGAGAACTGATAAAAGTATTCGGACATTTGCATGTGATTTAAGTGGACATTGAAATCCAATTAAAATCAGTAGTGTGTTGATAATCTTTTGAAAGCCCATGTGATGTAAGTTGTTATCGGACAAATCAGTAACATTGAGTGTGTCGGCCTTATTCAAAAGTTAAAGGTTTTAGTTAGTCCATTAAACAAACTCTCGGCCCAAGAACTGGATGTGATTCAAAGAAATTATCAGTTTGCATGTGTTTTGCTTGAAAATCACTACATGGTTTGACATCAGTACAGGTCGCACGAAGTGTTATCAGTTCGTTTAAAAGTGCTAAATTGATCAGTTCGCTTGAAAATCAACTCAGTTCGTATCAAATTGACCAGGTTGTGAGAATAGTGTACCAGTTCGTACGGTTTGGAGTTCAAAGTTTTTTCAAAGGTTCAAAAGGTCGTTTGAATTTGATCCGGGTCATAGCAGTCCGCACAGTGTGTCAACCTTCAGTCCGCACAGAATATTCACCAGTTCGAGTACCAGTCTTATTCTGTTAATTGATAAGTCTTTAAACTGATTGTGTTTTGTTTGTTTGTTTGTCTACAGGTGATACAGGTGTTTTATGAGGTGAACCAGTTCGTTTGAAAATTTTGTTTTGAGAATTATCGATACCGAAAACATGGAAAACGAATTCTATAACGCTGTCAGTAAAAAATCATTATTAAAGAAAGAATTTGAGTTGTTTACAAGTATGCCAGGTGAATCTACAAAGTCTCTCATTGAGAGATATTATCATCTTGTGCGTACCATGTCTCAGTTGAAAATTACTAAAACTCCAGCAGAATGGGTTGAAAAGTTAGCTAATGCTTTACCTCAGAAAGAATGGGGTACATATCTCATGATTTTAAAGAATACAGGAGAGTTTAGTAGATTGTCAATTGCTCAATTCATTGAAAAACTTGAAGAACAAATTGATAACAGTGATGATGATGATGAGAAAAGTCAAGATGAAGAGTCTATTTCTCAAGAAGAAAAGAATGAATAGAGTGAAGAAGTTAAAGTTGCTGAGAAGGTGGTTGAGAACGAGAAAATTGTCGAAGTCACAAAACCGTGTCTAAAATGTTTGGAACCGTGCAAACATTGTGAAGAAAAAGATGAAAAGTTTAGTGAGCTTGAAAAGTTGAAAGAGAAGTTGCTGTTTGATGTCAAGAATGTGAAAGAGTCATACGATGTATTGAACAAAACTGTGAATAGTTTACAGAAGACAAACTCTGAACGAGAAGACGCTTTGAAAATGGTGAATGCTACAATGATGTCCAAACAAAAGGAGATCAATCGCTACATTGAAGAGTGTGCTAAGTTGAAGCAGGAGTTGGAGATTGAAAAAGTTGAAAATGAAAGAATCAGACGATTACTAAGAAGTTATTCGAGTTCTGATTACTTAATTGACATAATTTATCCAACTGTTGCAGGTTTTGAAGCTTTTGACGACAAGAAGATGAAGAAAAAGGATACTGGTAAGAAACAAAGCGTTGGTTATAACAAGTGTCCGCCTCCAATTTGGGAAGGGTATTCGTCTAGAAAACCGAATGAGGAACAAGTAAAAAAGGCAGTCAATATAAAGTTGGAGTCCGAGATAACCGACGTATTACCAGACAATATTGATATCACGTTCACAGCGTCCGACATAGATCATGAGTCTGAGTTAATAAAAAGGATGGTCGATCAGGTGTTAGATAAGGATGAAGAGTCCGAGTCAATGTCCGAGTCCAGGAGTTCGAGTTCGTCTGTCAGGAGTTCAAAGTCGTCGGGAAAACAGGTGTATAGTAAAGAATTTTTGTTGTCAAAATCTAATTTGAATGACGAAACATTTGAAGTTGCATATACTTTGAATGATTCTGACAAATTATATTTTGATAAAGAATTTCCAATAAGAGGTGTTAAAACTGAAATGATCAAAAAGGTCTTCAAACTGACAGAAATTAATATTTCTGAAATAAAAGATGTAAATCTTTTTGGAAAACCTAGACTTTACACCTCAAGAATAAAACAAAAATTAAACAAGAAAATGGGTTACAGTTCTGGTTCAGGTTATCGAAAGAAACCAAACCATAAAGGTAATTTCAAAAGGAAAGGTCTTGGATTTATCCCACCAGAAAATTATAAAAATGAGAAAATTTCTAAAAATACAAAATTTGTGTCAGGAACTTCTGCTGAAGATGAAAAGAAGAGCTCATTCTGGAGACAGTCAAATCAGGAATTTCTTGATGAAAAGAAGAAAACTGAAGCTCATCAGAGAAAAGAGACTAGAACCTGCTATAAATGCCAAGAAGTTGGTCATATCGCCTGGAACTGTCCTAAGGCAACCAACACAAAACAGGGAGTTTCAGAAAAACTCAAAGAAGTAGTTGTTGATAAAACCGAACCACCAACTGAAAGGTTTAAAGTGTTTAAAAATTCAACATACGAAGTTGGTGAGTGTTCGAAAAGATTTTACAAGAAAAGGGGAAATCTTGACAACCAAGCTTGGATTGTTAAGAAATCAGATGTAAAATCTGGCGATGAATCTGACTCCACAAAGTCAGAAGAGCCACAACTTGTTAAAAATGGTGAAAACTCAGTACCTCCAATGGATGATGTTCACTTTCCACCATTGAGGACTGAAAATTTTAAATCAAAGATTGGAAAGGTTGAGATCTCAAATCAATTTTATTCTGAAAAGAATGAATTTGATGTTGAGAAAGCGTTTAATGGAAATGTTAAAAAGATTTTTGGGAAAATGGTCGAGGGAAAGGCCAAAGGGGTAAAGGAATTTTACGAATCAAAGAAGGCAACTTATAGCCCAACCCCTAGTGAAGTTGAGAAAGTCACACCCAAGGAAGGTCAGGCTTGGGTGTCCATTTTATTTGTTTGAAAAACCTGACTTGCCGGAGCCTCCAGGTTGGTAAGCGCGGAGCAGGAATCGGCATCATTTTTGAAATGTTTGGTTGGTAAATTTACAGGTGATATCTTTATATTGTTATATTTTGATTTACATGAGGTTATAGTTGGTGAGTGAACCTACAAGTGGTTGAAGAAGGTTTTCAACTTACAAGTGGTAAATCAGGGACATTAAGTTGTACTTGATTTTCTACAAATGATTGAGGAACGATATGATATGATGAACCTCTAACCTCCAAGTGATAAAATCAACAAAACTTATTTTCCGGAAAAATCATTTTTGTTAAAACAAACTTAAGTGTTTTGAAATCATAATGAGAAAATAGTTTTGTGTAAGGGGGAGTTCTGATTGTTTATGCCAAGTGGATGGCGAAGTGAAGTGATTCGATATCAGTTGTCATTTACTTGTATAGTTTGTTTTCAAATTTCCTTTAATGTGTTTGCATTTTAGGGGGAGTAGAAAATTTCAGAAAATCCAAAAACATTAGAAAATTTGAAAATGTAAAAAACATGATAAAATAAAAAATGAGTTTTGGTGTCAAAGAAGAGGAAATGATAGTACATCAGTAGACAATTACAGTATGCTAAAGAAATGTAATGTTTAAATGGCGTTAAACGGTCTCACTGATGATATGCCGATAGGTTTTTACACATTTAGTAAGCTTTTTCGGGATATAAACTTAAATTCAAATTTGCTTATTTCGTGGGGAACACTACTTGGATATATAGGTAACCCCTGAAATCTCGTTTGAAAGGTCCCTCTTTCTGAGATACTAGGTCTTTATGCTCAGTGATATCTGGGGTATTATCCCGGGACTTCTGATTTTGCGGAAGCAATGGCCTAGTCCCCGGAGAATACTTTCTGCTTGCTTGAAAAATAGCGCCACCCTCAGCAAAAATGATGAAACAATAAAATTGATAATTATTGCTGTTGTAACAAAAGATCCTCTAAAGGGGACCCACCAAAAGTCGAGCCGTCATCTCTCTGCTGAACGAAAGTTCTGACCTGAGCTCTCACGGTTTCGCATCTAACCCCTTACAGATATCATCTGTGGTATACTCACCTGTAAGACTAAATATTGGGATCTGGATACGGGAGTATATTCAAGAGGTGGGACACATGAATGAGTTTAAGTCCTTAATACACCTAATTCATATCCTGAATCAGTTGAAATTTGTGTGAAAATTTAAGTGGATCAGTATATCGGCAATCTAAGTGAATTGTTTAATTCTTAATGTGTAACTAAGCTCAACGGTACTTGTGACTTGTCAAAAACTGATATGACCCTCTTACACAAACTCACAAAAATATTGTCTGTAAATATTTCTTTACTGCATTTCATTTCATTAAAAAATCCAAAAAGATTTTCAGTGTGTTTTAGCATAAATTTTGAAAAATTCAAAAAGATTTTCGACAACTGATGTTGGAGAATTGAATTTCAAAATTCCAAGTGCTAAACATGATGAGCATGTGGTGAGGGGGAGTGTGTGTATAAATGAGAAAAGATTTTGAACTTTTATCTACATGTGGTTCATCAGTGATTAACATTGTTATATCATCCTGGATAAATTTGAGGGAGAGTTTGGTTGTATAAATTTTGTAAAATGTTAAATTTGTGAAAAATTTACTGTTGGGTAGAGGATGTGCAGGATAGCCTGGATTCTGAAGTCCGAGTATAGAGCCAGGTCATGATCCTGATTCTGTGAAAGTCAAACTGTAATCAACATCCGAGGAAAGATTGTTCGAGGGGAGTCTGTTTATGCTGAAGAGGAGAAAGAGATAAAGTTTAAGGATGCTTACACGTTCATACTGATAAAGACTGAAGACGTTGAAGACTCGACACTTAAGACTCGTCAACATCCGATGGGGAGTCCGTTGGTACATGCGTCTGTCGACTTCGTCTTATATCGAGTCTTGAATTCGTTGCGGATCTGAACAAGAATGATGTCAAGTTCGCATGAATGTTCAAACGAAGTGAATGTTCAAATGAAGTGGATGTTCAAACGAAGTGAATGTTCAAACGAAGTGGATGTTCAAACGAAGTGGATGTTCAAACGAAGTGGAAGTTCAAACGAAGTGGTCATTTCATACGAACTGGGGTTTGTCCAGTTCGTATGAAGCTCAGACGACCTGGTCTCCCTATAAATAGGTCATATTGTCATTTCATTTGTAATTTTGGCATTTCCGGTAGCGAAGCTCTGCCGAGGTATCTCCAGACCGTGTAAAGCTTTCATATCAATACAAGAGATAGTTAAACTACTTTCAAGTGCAAATCAAGCTGATTCGAAACCGAAACGTCGGTTTCCGCCTTTCGTTTTGGTCTAGAACACTTCTGATCGACTCGTTTTGGTCGTTACTCGATCCTACACTTTCTAGACTGTTACAAATGATACCAGCAAGTACAAATGAATGAAGAAGACGGTGAAGACAAAACAGCTTTCCGCACGGACAAAGGTATATTTTGTTATACAAAAATGCCTTTCGGTCTCCGCAACGCGGGAGGTACTTACCAACGCCTAATGGATAGAGTCTTCAGAGAGGATATCAGTGTAACAGTAGAAGTCTATATGGACGACCTTGTCATGATGAGTCGTGAGGAAGAATCAATGCTTGCAAACATCCAGCGCACCTTTGACTCTCTGCGCAAAGTCAACCTAAAATTGAATCCTGTGAAGTGTTCATTCGGAATGGAAGAAGGCAAATTTTTAGGATTTATCGTAACCAAGGATGGTTTCAAAGTCAATTCAGAAAAGGTGGAGGCTATCCAGCTCATGTCGTCACAAGCATTTATCAAAGAGATGCAACGCCTAGCTGGGCGGCTAGCCGCGCTCAACCGATCTTTAGCAAATCATGCTGCCAAATCATATCCATTCATTAGCACGTTACGTAACTGCGTATGGAAAAGCCAATTCCAATGGAATCCAGAAGCAGAAAAAGCTTTTCAGGAAATGAAAGAATTCCTAATTCAACTACTTTAACAACTCCGAGAAAAGAAGAACCATTAATCTTATACCTCTACGCATCAGAGGTAGCAGTTGGCGCAATATTGATGGTCGAAAGGGACAGAGTCCAAACTCCAATTTATTACACCAGCAAAATGTTGACCGGTTCAGAAACGCGTTATTCCATCATGGAGAAACTTGTTCTCGTGCTAGTTCATGCATCGCGCAGATTGCGAAGGTACTTTTCCGGCCACGTTATAACTGTCCTTACCAATTACCATCTGGGAAAAATCTTGTCCAAACCAGACGTCGTGGGCAGATTAGCAAAGTGGGCCATCGAACTGGGCGGATATAACATTTTGTATAAACCATGCCCAGCTATCGAAGGCCAAGTCCTAGCATATTTTACTACTGAAGTTCCCATCGATAAAATCCAAGAAGGCGAAGCCATACAAATCCTACCCCAGTCTTCAACGACAGGGTCTGGATCCTATACACGGATGGTGCTTCCAACGATGACGGTGCAGGAGCTGGTATTCGCCTAGTTTGCCCTGACAACCACGAACTTACCTACGCCATTCGACTAGATTTTAAAAGCACCAACAACAAAGCGGAGTATGAGGCATTCCTCGCAGGTCTCCGCCTAGCAATCAAAATGGGGGCAAAAAATGTTGAAGCACATGTCGATTCCAAGTTTATACCCGAATAAATTAATGGTCACTACAACGCCAAAGGCGAAGCAATGGCCTTATATCTTGAGCAGGCAAGAACACTGATCAATCAGTTTCGGACCTTCAAGATAATCCACATCAACAGAAGCGAGAACAAGCACGTGGATGCGCTAAGTAAGCTAGCTGCTACAAGCTTCAAGCACCTAGCAAAAGAGGTCCGCATTGAAGTTCTCTCAAATCCATCCGTTCCTCTGAGACACGTAAACATGATCGAAGTCGGGAATCCATCTTGGATGTCCCCAATTATTATGTATTTACAACATGGAACTCTTCCAGAAGGAAAAACAGAGGCAAGAAAAATTTACCACAAAGCGCTAAATTATGAAATGGCGGATGGGATTTTGTATCGCAAGTCTTACATGGGTCCTCTCCTAAGATGCGTAGACAAGCATGACGCGCAGTATCTGGTTTGGGAAATTCATGATGGATTAAGCGGAATCCATGCTGGCCCGCGCATGGTGGTGGCAAAAATCATGAGTGCGGGCTATTACTGGCCCGGTATGCATTTAGACGCCATAGAGATCTTGTGCAAGTGTACGTCATCCCAACGTCATGCTCAAAGACACTTCGCCCGAAGAACCCTTTGGTCCTAGTAACCGCAGCATGGCCATTCCAGCAATGGGGCATTGACCTAGTAGGTCCCTTCCCCGACGCACCTGGCGCAGTGAAATTTATAATAGTCGCTGTGGATTACTTCACCAAGTGGGTAGAAGCCAAAGCCTTAGCATCAACCACCGCAATGGTAATCAGAAAATTCATCTGGGAACACATCATATGCTGGTTCGGATTGCCACTGCGCATTATCACAGACAATGGTACCAATTTTGCGTCCGATGATCTACAAAAATAGATGAAAGAAATGCGCATCGAACATAGTTTCGCCTCCGTGGCACACCCACAGGAAAACGGTCAAGTTGAAAGCGTTAGCAAAAAAATTGTAGATGGTATCAAAGCAAGGTTGGGAACCGCAAGAAGAGGGTGGGTTGATGAACTCCCAAGCATCCTATGGGCTCACCGCACTATGCCGAAGACTAGCACGGGGGAAACGCCATTTAGCCTCGTTTACGGCTCAGAAGCAGTAATTCCGGCCGAAATCGACCTCCCGTCACCTCGGATGTTAGCCATGGAGAAACAAATAACGAGCGTGAGCGCATACTCGACCTGGATCTTCTCGAAGAAAGACGAGAAAACGCAGCAATCAATGAGGCCAGGTACAAGTCAAAACTAGAAAAATATTACAACGCTCGAGTACGCATATGCACTTTCGTACCGGGAGATTTTGTCCTAAGAGACAACGAAGCGTCAAACACTGAAAAACCGGGAAAGCTTGCGCCCAAGTGGGAAGGGCCCTACATCATTAATGAGGTCCTAGGAAAGGGCGCGTACACCCTACGACGACTCGACGAAACAGACGTTCCGCGTACTTGGAATGTGCAACAGCTACGCAGATGCTATATGTAACCCCAGGACCCTTCGTACTTGGATAGCATACAACGCCAACCAGCATACAGTACAACGGTCATTACTTACACATGCATTTATTAACTACTTTGTATCCACTGGCCTCTGTGCCCTATCCAAATCAATACAAAGTTTTACTTCCGCTATGCTTCTGTGTTCTATTACAAATGCATGTGATTCCTTTTGGTAAGCACAAAAACACTATGATAGCACAAGTATCATGAACGGTCTGCGGTCACAAGCACCACGCAAGGTCCATCCCTACGTTCACACATGAGCTTTATATCATCTTTATTTGTCCTACCTAAACAACGTAACCGTACCCATGCAAACATTGTAACTAGAATAAATAGAAACATAAAAATTTGTGCAACAGCACATAAACAAAGATGTGTGGCAGCATGTTACTACAGTTATTTGCGCGGAAGCACAATAACAAAATTTGTGCAACAGCACATAAACATGTGCGGCAGCACATTACTACAGTTATTTGTGCGAGAGCGCAATAACAAAGTGTGCGACAACAAATTAATACAGTTACTCGCGCGGCAACGCAATAAAAAAGTACAACAATACATTAACAAAATGTGCGGCAGCATTAATGCAGCCGCGCAATACAGTATTGGCACAACAACGACCAACAAAAACCGGATTCAACATCCCAAACAAAACTAGTTGATATAACCTTTACACAAGTCACACATCAAGGTCTTCACCGTATCAGGAGGAAGACGTAACTATGCATCCTTGATAACAGTCAAGGAAGCAGCGGTATCCACGCGCGCGTACGAACCACGTTTGACGACGCATATTTAATGAATAACTGACAAGTGACAGCCTGTCACCAAAATCGTTGATGCGTGTCGAGTGTTATAGGTTTTTAATGTATATTTTAAGCCCTTTTACACTTTTTAGCCAAGTTTTAAATTTATAAAACACGATATTTACTAACACTAAACACACATATGGGCAAGTGCACCCATCGTGAGCGTAGTATAGTGTTGGTAAGATACCGAGGTCGTCCAAGGACACAAGAACTTTTAGTACCGGTTTATCCTCAACGTCTAATCAAATCAAAAGTTAGAAAAAAGGTTTTTTAAACTAGAAAAATAAAACTAACTAAAATGCTGAAAAATAAAATAAAATAAAAACAGATAGACAAGATGAATCACTTGGATCCGACTCGTGTGTAGTGTAACCTTTGATTATTTCCGCACTTTTGCACTTTTTAAGAGATTATCTTAGTTATTGTAGTAGGCCCCTCTTTTGAAGGTGACGTTACCCTCAACCCAGTAGTTTGAGTCAGCAAGGATACAATCCTAAAGGGTCGGATTATTGAAAGATAATTAATTAAGTTATTAATGCATAATGTGGTAGGCCCCTCTTTTGAAGGTGACGTTACCCTCGGCTAAGTAGTCTGAGTCAGCAGGGATATAGTCCTAAGTAGCCGGATTAAAGTATTAATAGTAGCTTACATATGAGGGGATCAAAGAGTTTGGACCCCCGCCATCCAATACCAATGGGTATTGAAGGAGGTCCTACTAAATTTGACCAAGGTTCTTGCAGGATCTATACACTGAACAAGGCAAGACTCTTACCAAACCGTTCCCTTAACCCCCGACCAGGTAGCCAACATATCTCCATATAGACCGTGAAGATATGAATGGTGAAAATCTTTTACACTATGGAAGAATCACCTTCAACATAAGAAACTAGTTATTAAAGTCATTAATACATAACCAAATAAAAAGTGCGAAAAGATTAAAAATAAAAAGTATTACACTAAACACTTGTCTTCACCAAGTGATGTAAGAGACTTAGGCAAACATGGCCTTTGATTGTCAAG
Source organism: Helianthus tuberosus (assembly GCA_030545235.1). Lineage (NCBI taxonomy): Eukaryota > Viridiplantae > Streptophyta > Magnoliopsida > Asterales > Asteraceae > Helianthus > Helianthus tuberosus. Next base: position 182,832,697 of record CM060447.1, on the reverse strand, counting down.
AACTCTTACGATCAATCTTGGATCCTGAGACGACTCACACACTCTATGATGGATGATGGATTATGGTGGTGGATGATGGTGTTGTGGTGGTGGTGGAGTGTGGGTGAAGTGTGAGAGAGGAGGTGTGCCAAGGGATGGTTTGCAAATGAGCCAAGCACCCCTATTTATAGCCCGAACAGCAGCTCGGGCACGGCCCAGTGTCCATTGGGCACGACCCCGTGTCCATCCTCCTTCTCTTTCTTCATTAATTGCAGTTTGTCTGCATTAGTTGACCACGCCCTCGTGTCCGCTGGGCACGACCCCGTGTGCAGAAGCGTATCTGTACTATCAAGATTTCCTGAGATTCTGTGAATCTTAGAGTTGACCACGGCCCTGTGTCCGCTGGGCACGCCCCCGTGGTGGGTGATAGAAGCTTCTACACTTTGTGTTTTCTGCAGACACTTGGGCACGCCCCCATGCTCACCGAGCACGGGGCGTGTTCAATCTTCTGTTCTCTTGTTTTGCTTGGGAAGATGCTGTCGGGGGGTCGGGCATGCCATGTTTATCCCTTTTCTTGTATTTTTGTTAGATTTAGTTGTCTTTTTGCTTCTTTTGTTCATTTGAGCTCATTTAATCCTGAAAATACAAAAGGAAGACAAAAACACATTTTTTCCAACATTAGTACTAAAAAAGGGTTAGTTTTATGTCTCATTTGATGTAATTTATATGTTGCATTTTGCACACATCAAATACCCCCACACTTGAATCTTTGCTTGTCCTCAAGCAAAACTCTTTATAATGTGGCTTTACACTCCCAAATGGAATGGGTAGAAGAGAAGGTTTTGGGCTTGTCATAGAGTGTCGGGATTTCCAAGATTCTTTATTAAGTTTTATTTTTATTTATTTACAATCATATTCGTCATGATTTATTTAAAACATTACATAAGATAAATTACTTATTAGGGCATAACATGCCTTTTTAAAATTCTATTTATATACAAGTTCACATACCTCACGGGGGATCACTCAACACTCGGCCGAAGATGTATTTTTGGGAAACACTCGAGAGCGGCATGTAATTTACTTCTACCATAAGCTTGCCAAGCAATCAATCCCCCTCCTTCTTAACTATATACCTTTGTAAATATCAAGAGGACTTTTGGGGTGAAGGGTTAGGCTTGGGTTAAAGGTAGGTGGTTGGGTTAGTGGTTAGTAGAAAAGGGCGTAAGGCGTAAAAAGCGTCGGTTTTTTTTTTTTTTTTTTTTTTTTTTTTTGCAAAACATTTTTGTGACTTTTTATTCCAATGAAGCTTTATTCAAACAAGCCTTCTTTTGATGAGTTTTTTTTTGTTTATTGCTAACTTCATTTTTTTTTCACATAAGAAAGTCACACAAAAACCGAGCTTTGTTACTAAAATAAAGGGTTTAAAATGAAAAAGGATTTTGGTGGGTAAAGGGGTGTTTGTTTTGGGTTAAGGAATGAAAATGTTTAGGCTCAAAGGGGTTAACTAGGGGGATTTTGGGAAGGTGGTAAAAAAAGAAAAAGAAAATAATGGTGTTGAAATAAAAAGAGTTAGTCCTAATGCCTCCATCATTTACTTACTCGGGTTTAAGTTGGTAAGGACTGAGAATGCATCGTCGTGGCAAGTTCTAGAGTTGTAAGAACCAAACGGCTATTCACACAAGAAACGAAAAATGAGCATTTAGTTTAAATATGTGTATTTGTATGCTCAATAAAGGCTCAAAACTCACTTTTTGTGGGAATGGGTTTTTATGTGATCAAGTATATATAATCAAATTTTAACTAAGTTTGTCATGCCGTTTCATAATTTTCTTATGTTGGTTCTTTTTATCACGACGCTATCGGTTGTAAATTTGTAAAAATATCACCTTTTTAGAACTTGAAATTCCCAACTTAAACTTAGACAAGTAAGAAAAATGAAAGATTTTTGAAAAAAAATGGGTGTTTAGCGGTTCCAATAGAGTTTTGTGTAAGGCTTTTAATTAGGACTTGCATGATTTAAGGTTTTAGCATCCCCCCCACACTTAAATTACACATTGTCCTCAATGTGTCCCAAAAATAAGTTTTTAGGTTGATTGGATGTGTAAAAAGGTGTGAAAAAGCAAAATTTTATGTTACTGGGCGTCTGGACACGGCCCCGTGGTGTCCGGGCATGGCCCAGTGTTCAGATCGCCAGTAACAGAAATTGAAATAAAGAAACAGAGGGCTGGACATGGGGGCGTGCTGGGTGAGCACGGCCCATGTCCAGTTACCTGAACTGGGCAATTTTCTGCAGAAGGTTGAGTACGGGCCGTGTTGGGTGAGCACGGCCCCGTGCTGAACTTGCTATAATGAAGAAAAATTTGTCGGGAGGCCCTGTTTTTGTGCATGGGATGCTGGTGCAAGTTTCCCTTAGTATCCTTCACCATCCCGAGTGTGTTTTATCCATTACAACATCATCCAAACACCAAATTGATTAAAACCGTCATTCCATTAAATAGAGAGAATTACATAAGGTCCTAGTGAATTTAAACACGAGGCAGAAAAATAAAAGCTAAAGGTCCTAAGATAGATGGGTCAAGTGGTACATAAAATCATCCTAAGGAGTTCTACTTTTATCAAAATTTCCGGAAGTAACTTCCCGGTATTTAAAAGATTTGTAGAACTTTGGGCCGAGGGGTATTCCCTAGATGTTGTTAAAGCCATTCTTCTATTTCCCTTGGGAGAAAGAAGGTGGGATCGTTTTCTTCAACATCTTGCGAAGGGGGAGTGACACCAATAGGTACCCCTTGTAGTACGTCCCGAGGGGGCTCCGGATGTATGGCGTACCATTCGGCTGGTATGACGACTTCGGGAACCACATTCCATGCCCTTTGGGTAATGATTGGAACCAAAGGAGGAGAAGCGAGAATGTTCGACCTTTGGTGCAGAAGGTTGACTTCTCGAAGACATCCCTCTAGTCCCACCATCAAATGATTGATACGGTCGACCAATGCTTCTTCCACTCCCGTCATCTCATTAATGGCTTCTCTTAAAGCGTAAACATAGTTTACAAGAGAATCTTCAACCGTTGATGACCTTCTTCCTTACCGGTTGTTCCTGGAGTGCGATGAAGATGTTCCGCTAGCTCTGCTCGCCATTCTGAGAAAACATACCGAAAAGAGTTCAATTTTATGGAGACAGTACCTCGGACACGGCCCCGTGTTCAATGAACACGGCCCCGTGTTCAGATGTCTGCAGATTTTTGAAACAAGGAATCATGGAGTTTTAAATTATTTTCGAGGTTTTCAAAGCATTTTTAAGCAGAAACAACTTAAAACATTGTTGTAGAACTTATTTCTAACAAGATTCCTTGAACAAAAATCTATCAAACATCATCTTAAAGCTTGGAATCATGGTGACTTCAAGATCTAATGGAGGTATTGAGTGAAAAATTGAAGAAGAAGGTAATGGAAAAAAGAGGAAAGGACAAGATGGTTGTTTAGAACCTTCTTTTAGAAAATACCTAGGATGGTATGTGAGAAGATTCCCCCAAATCTCTGTCCCTGGAATGGTCCAATGTGCAGGATTCTTGGCTGTATTTATAGAAAACGACAGCACGCTGCACAGGGCCCTGTGTCGGTTGGACACGGCCCCGTGTGCAGGTAAAGCCCTGACACATTTTGTCTGTATTCTGACGAAAAGTCAGAAAGGAATCTTTTGGTGGACACGGGGCGTGTTGACCTGGACACGACCCCATGTCTAGAGGTTGTTTATGAAGTTTCGTCTATTTCTAAGGAACTCTTCCGGATCGAGTGGTTCCTTACTGGATGGAACAACCCCAAAGTGCCTGAGATACCTTAATTGCTCTAGACTAAGACGAGAACGCAAGAGGTTTTCGGTGAGGGTGATTCCTATGCTAAATATAGGTGGACAAGTCCAACCCTTTCCCGGGCTCTCGTTAAAGAAGGTGTATGCCGAATCGCTCAGGTCTATGTATGCACCGAACGAAGTCAATGGGGAGTCCTTCACGGCACAATCGACACAGGGACGACTATCGCTCAAGTCCTCGCTAGAGTTAGAGGTGATTTCGGGAACAACGAAGTTGTTTTTATTCGAATGCGATCCCAATAATTCTTCTTGGGCTTCGTCTTGAGGTGAATTAATGAAATCCAATTCAAGTTCTTTCACCCAATTAAGAATTAGATCTTCCATTTGAAATAGTTCATCAAGAAGCATTTCTCCTAGAAGGTCCGGTTGAGAGCATTCGAGGGAGAGATAGGGATTATTTTTACTTTCGCCTCTCTTAAGGCTACAGGAAAACAATGGGTCTATATAATGGGGCTTATAATTTAGAAAATAACATTCTAAATCTTTATGAGGGCCACCACATATTTGACACCACATACCATAAGAGTGCCGAAAGTAAAAAATATCAGTATCACTCATGTTTGTGTCAGAAATTACCAACCGTCGGGATCTTACGGTTCTGTTTTCAGTAACTGAAACTTGGGCACGGGGCGTGTTGAGTGGGCACGGCCCCGTGTTCAGCTTACTTTCTGACTTAAAACAGGATTGCCAGTACCAAAGATTGGGCACGGGGGCGTGTTCAGCGGGCACGCCTCGTGCTGAGTTCTGTAGAAGCTGAAAATCTAAAAAACAAATAAAAAAAATGGAAAAATAAGAAAAAAAGATTAGGCCGTTGATTCCTAACTTTCTTAAAATCCTTGTATCCCCTGCAACGGCGCCAAAGACTTGATGCGTGTCGAGTGTTATAGGTTTTTAATGTATATTTTAAGCCCTTTTACATTTTTTAGCCAAGTTTTAAATTTATAAAACACGATATTTACTAACACTAAACACACATATGGGCAAGTGCACCCATCGTGAGCGTAGTATAGTGTTGGTAAGATACCGAGGTCGTCCAAGGACACAAGAGCTTTTAGTACCGGTTTATCCTCAACGTCTAATCAAATCAAAAGTTAGAAAAAAGGTTTTTTAAACTAGAAAAATAAAACTAACTAAAATGCTGAAAAATAATATAAAATAAAAACAGATAGACAAGATGAATCACTTGGATCCGACTCGTCTGTAGTGTAACCTTTGATTATTTCCGCACTTTTGCACTTTTTAAGAGATTATCTTAGTTATTGTAGTAGGCCCCTCTTTTGAAGGTGACGTTACCCTCAACCCAGTAGTTTGAGTCAGTAAGGATACAATCCTAAAGGGTCGGATTTTTGAAAGATAATTAATTAAGTTATTAATGCATAATGTGGTAGGCCCCTCTTTTGAAGGTGACGTTACCCTCGGCTAAGTAGTCTGAGTCAGCAGGGATATAGTCCCAAGTAGCCGGGTTAAAGTATTAATAGTAGCTTACACATGAGGGTATCAAAGAGTTTGGACCCTCGCCATCCAATACCAGTGGGTATTGAAGGAGGTCCTACTAAATTTGACCCAGGTCCTTGCAGGATTTATACACTAAACAAGGCAAGACTCTTACCAAACCGTTTCCTTAACCCCCGACCAGGTAGCCAACATATCTCCATATAGACCGTGAAGATATGAATGGTGAAAATCTTTTATTTTATATAGACAGTAAAATAATGCCAAGACACCACGGACAAACGCTAAGGAAGCATCACCTTCAACATAAGAAACTAGTTATTAAAGTCATTAATACATAACCAAATAAAAAGTGCGAAAAGATTAAAAATAAAAAGTATTACACTAAACACTTGTTTTCACCAAGTGATGTAAGAGACTTAGGCAAACATGGCCCTTGATTGTCAAGAACTCTTACGATCAATCTTGGATCCCGAGACGACTCACACACTCTATGATGGATGATGGATGATGGATGATGGATGATGGATGATGGTGGTGGATGATGGTGTTATGGTGGTGGTGGAGTGTGGGTGAAGTGTGAGAGAGGTGGTGTGCCAAGGGATGGTTTGCAAATGAGCCAAGCACCCCTATTTATAGCCTGAACAGCAGCTCGGGCATGGCCCCGTGTCCATCCTCCTTCTCTTTCTTCATTAATTGCAGTTTGTCTGCATTAGTTGACCACTCCCCCGTGTCCGCTGGGTACGACCCCGTGTGCAGAAGCGTATCTTTACTATCAAGATTTCCTTAGATTATGCGAATCTTAGAGTTGACCACGGCCCCGTGTCCGCTGGGCACGCCCCCGTGGTGGGTGATAGAAGCTTCTACAGCTTTGTCTTTTCTGCAGACACTTGGGCACGCCCCCGTGCTCACTGAGCACGGGGCGTGTTCAGCCTTCTGTTCACTTGTTTTGCTTGGGAAGATGCTGTCGGGGGGTCGGGCATGCCATGTTTATCCCTTTTCTTGTATTTTTGTTAGATTTAGCTGCCTTTTTGCTTCTTTTGTTCATTTGAGCTTATTTAATCCTGAAAATACAAAAGGAAGACAAAAGCACACTTTTTCCAACATTAGTACTAAAAAAGGGTTAGTTTTATGCCTCATTTGATGTAATTTATATGTTGCATTTTGCACACATCAACCGTCACCCGTCAACAGTCAGCACAATACCTTTTACCTGCCAGGAGTCCAATTTTTCAAAATTTGAAATCATGGAAACCTCAACTTAAAGAAACAGAAATATCTTCTACAAAAAGATTCTTCATACTTTGCGCTGAACAAGCCTGCTACTTCTAAAAGCAAAAATCGCACACTTCATTTTATATCGTCCAGTGCTCCACCTACTTGCATAGAAGCAACACTGGAATGGGGGGACTTGAAGGGGTATGGTCCCAAAAACCTTGCGCAAGCGCATAGGACCATACCACAACCATATTCCAAAGACATCTTAAACAGGACCCTGCGCGGCCGCGCATCGGTTCCAAACAAGACTTGGAAAGAAAACGACATTGACAAAAGGAATATGGTCCCGAAAACCTTGCGCAGGCGCATGAGACCATGCCATGGTCTTATTCCAAGAACATCTTTAACAAGACTCTGTGCGGATACGTAACAGTTCTAAACAAAGATACGGAAGAAGACAGTCTTCGATAACCATGCACCGGAGGGAAAAAGTGGAACACTCAACACCCTTGCGCGGGCTCGCGAAAGGGTACAGAAACTTAAAGAGCAAAACCTCCACATCTCCTCGCGCCTGAAGTCAAGACTTGAACAAAAGGTATCTTTTCTGTTACAACAGAATAGACACGTGGCAAGAGCATAAAGGGTTACAGCTGTAGATATTCTAGAAGACTTCACAATGCTCATCATGCATGGCCATTCAGCTTCAACTAAATGTGACGTGGTATAATCTTGGACGCTCATCTAATCATGGATGTGATGTTAGTGATTGACGGAAAAGGGAATAACCGCCAACGGAAAATACTTTCCATTACTTTCTCCATCGCACCAATTCCCGCCAAAATCGGCTATAAATAAGACATTGCAGGTATGATCTCAAAAATTATTTTCACTTCATTCTCACTTTTCTATTTCTTCTTCATTAAGATCACTGTACTTATTCTCATGCCAGAGGGTGGTCACGGAGAGAACCCACATTCTCCCCGTGGCGAGTCTAACAACTTTCTGTTTTGCAGTGATCACCGGAGAAGGAATTCAGCCACACCTACGAATCAACGAGAGTATTAACCCTTTTTATGTGGAGACTAAACCCCTGATCTGATTCATTCCGGTCAATTCTGATCACTGTTTCTTCACCTACCATGTTTTCGGCAGCAAATATGCTGCGCCACAACGGCCTTTGGCTTCTCTAGTTCTCTTCCGCCCCAACAGTCAGGATTGACAATACTGAATGAGTAATTGTGTAGAAATAAACAATGGGATAGCTCTCAATACTGTTAAAGGATAAAACTCTTCTTGATTAAACTGGGATTCACTCACCAGTATTTCCCACTGACAAAAATGTTTTAAACGCATTTCAGGTAACAAAATGTGAAAGCCAACTAGAAGCCAGCTGGACAGCACTAAAGGCTTGGAAAAAGTGGCTATATAAGTTACCTAAATAAAAGAAGATGTTTTATTCAATAAAATAGGGATTTGCCCAATGAAAATGTTTGTAATGAAAACTTGGGTTTTATCCCAATATGTTTAATACTATAAAAGTGTGGTATTTACTCTGATAAATATTTCCTAACTACGGTCCTGATGAAATTTCCGCTGCCAAATTGATAAACAAACGATACCACCAAAACTGGTCTCGCGGCCGCCCGTTCCTGGGATAGATAGGGGCGGGGGTTGCGACAGAAGGTGGTATCAGAGCTAAGCCACTGATTCAGCCACAGAAGTGTTCTGCTGACAATGAAATATTATTTAAATTGTTAGGAAATTAATTATGGAAATACGTGCATAATTGAATTTTATTGTTGTGTATTATCTGACTATTTGTTAGTTTACAGTATGAGTGATCAAGGAGCCTTAGACGTTTATCGTTAGTTGTCCGATTCACCTAGGAGTGAAGGTACTTTTTCACAGCCTGCCCTCTCTGGGTATGCATGTTGAGATTGAACCCTATCAAAGGAACAGATAATTAAAGCCAAAACTGGATCAGGGCAGTTGATCCAGAATAAGCAGATGTTGTGTATACAAGCCTCTCCCCTTGAAAGTGGTTTCAACATCTGATGACCTCTAATCTACTGATCGGTACAACTGCTGACCTACAACTGCTGATCAAGTCAAAGACTGCTAAAGACTAAAGCCCTGCTGTTTAATCTACTGCTATGGTTTAAGCTCTGCTGGTTTACAACAAGTACTGCTGGGTTTACATCAGTGGAAGGATTCAGCAGTAGTTTAGTTTTACTTATGAAATGTATTGAATAACAGTTGTTAGCATAGCAGTAGTTGTATAGATCAGTTGTTAGAGTTTGTTAGGAGGTTAGATGTCACTTTCATGGTGACGTCAGCAAAGATGCCATAGTGGTTTGTCCGTGCCTATAAATAGAACAGTACCCTGTACGGTTCTATTAGCTCTTCACCATCTTTCTTCCTGTACGAACAAATCATTGTGAGCTCATGCTGAGGGGGAGTTTTGTTACATGCATATAAGTGTAATCGTTGTTGAAATAAATTCAATCATTCGGTTCATTGTTGAAAATGTGTGTTGAAAGCAATTCTCCTATTTGATTGTGAAAAGTTTGTTCCATTTATATTCCGCTGCACTACTTGTTCATTGTTCATCTTAATTCAAACATAAAACACAATCAAAACCAAACTCAGATCCTAACAATTGGTATCAGAGCTCGAACAGTCAAATTTGATTTAACAATCATTTTGACATAAATAGTTTAGCTCACAATCGTTGATACTGATAGTTTGTTTGTTTTGTTGAAAAACAGTGCAATGTTTAATCACCATCAAAGTTGATTAATCAGTGCCTGTAAAACAACCAGGATGACGTCACAATCACAAGATGATAAGAATAACATCGGCTCACTTTTCAAACCACCCATGCTTAAACGTAATGAATACAACATCTGGGAGAGAAGGATGGGTCACATCCTTGCTCAACAGAATACTGGATGTTGGAGATCTATTGTTTTGGGCCCCATGTTCCTATGGTGCCAAGTGCTGAGGATACAAAGAAGTTCGAACCTAAAAAACCTGAAAACTATACTGAAACTGATTTTCAAAAGTTCAAACTCGATGCCAAAGCATTTAGAATCATAGCATCTGCATTACCCAACGAAATCTATGCTGGGCTGTTACACTGTAACAGTGCCAAAGAGCTATGTGATGCACTGAAGGAACAGATTGGGGGAACGAAAGAAGTTATTGAAAATAATAGGGAAATTCTGAATCAGCAGTATGAAACCTTCTGTCACATCAAGGGTGAATCATTGACTCAGCAGTTTGAGCGATTCAGTTGTCTCATTGGTGAGCTAAGACTTGTTAAAGTTACATTTCCAAATTCAACACAAAATAGCAGGTTTCTTAGGTCACTACCTGAAAAATGGGATACCATTGCATTTGTAACTAGAAATTCTGCTGAGTTCAAAGATCTGACCCTGACCCAACTTCATGGTAGACTCCTGACCTATGAAAGGGAGTTAAACTAGAAAAAGAAGTTGCAAGAGTCTGGCAAAGTTGCTGATGATTATTCATTTGGCAGCACAGCTCTTTTTGGTCAGGAAGAATCTGGTAGCAGTAGTAAGGATCAGGGTTATGATCATTTTATTGATATAACTGCTGGTGGAAATTTTAACAACTCTGATTCTCACTCTGCAAATTATGCTTTTACTGCAAATTGTGAAAACCAGATGTCAGATAACTTGTGTTTTAAACTCAATGATTTGCAACACTTTGATCCCACTGACTTAGAAGAGATGTACATTTTGCATCAATTGGCTTTGCTTTAGTGTAAGAACAAGCAAATTCTATAAAAGAACAGGGAGAAAATTCCTAGGGTTACATGGGAATTTAAGAGTGGGGTTGGATAAATCAAAACTGAAGTGTTATAAGTGCAATAGGCTAGGTCATTTTGCTAGGGAATGCAGGAGTCAAACCACTGGTCCAATAATAACTCATCCCAGCTCAAACCCTAGACCACAACATCAAAGCACTGTGCACTATACCCAATATACCCCTGCAGCCCATGTTAACACTGCTCACTATGCTGCAACCCCTGTGCATGTGTATTATGTTCAAACCACTGTTCCATAAATTTAGTATGTTCAAGCCCCTATCCCTCAGGCACAAGTGCAACCTGTTGCACCTCAACAAGTTGCTCCAACAGTGGTTCAACCAGATCAGCAAAGCTTTTTCACCCAAGGCTTTGTTGACTGGAGCAGCATGCCTGATGAGCTTAGTGATGAAAATTTTGCACTCTATGCTTCTAATGATACTTTTAATGATGAATTTTGCTTGATTGCATTAGAGTCAATACCAGAAGGGGCAGAAACTGAAGGTGAACAGCTAAGTGCTGAAACAGTGGATGAAGCGGCTGAAGTAGTGGTTATTGCAGTTGCTGGTGAACTACTGCTGAGAGAAAATTCAGAAACCCTGATTGAACCACTGTTTGACCCCTGGTCCAAAGAAGACAAAGAAGAAAAGGAAGAGAAGAAAGCAGGTGAGAAAGAAGTTAGAGCTGATGAAGAAGGTGATCATCAATGTGATTGTGCCATGATGGCTGCTGCTAAGGTATCACTTCAAGTTCTTGAAAAATTGTGTTCAGACAAATGCATTATTGCATTTGCTAGCATTAAAGAGGTAAATGAAAACCTTAGGGATAAAGTCTTAACTGATGAAGTCAAATTTGAAAAGTCATTGAAAGAACTTAAAAACAAATTGGCTGAAAAAGACAAAGAAATCAGCAGTCTCAAAGAAGAGCAGAGCATAACCAAGACTCAACTCTAAACTATGGTAGAAAAATACCAAGTTTGTAAAAAGGAGTTGGAGTCCACCCAGATCACTTGTGAAAGATGGGTGGAATCTTGTAAAGGTTATGAGGTCATGCTTGAGAAACAGCTTGAAAGCAATGTCAAGTTTGGTATAGGATATAGAAAATATGATGAACTTGAAAACACTGCTGTCAAACAAGCTAGTTCAACTGAAATAAAACCAACCAACAAGAATGGCCAAGGAGTTAAGATAACTGACAAACTTGATAACAAGATCACTTTGGAAAGATCTGTGGGGTCCTCAACTTTTGAGGAAATTGAGAAATACCAATTTAAACCCACATGGTCTGATGAGTGTGACATTCTTGAAAATTTCAAGCCTATGGATTTCACAACCACTGATGGTGTCATAGCTCCAAAAGCAAAGGTCATTCCTATCAAAGACATCCCAACAGTAGTTCAAAACTCTGTTGCTAAGGAGTCTGAGAAAAGGAAGAAAAGAGAAAAGATCAAAAACCTGTTTTGTGAGTTTTGTGAAAAGAAGAATCATCTAACAAAAGACTGTTTTCATCTAAAAGCATATGAACTAAACAAAACAAGTGTTATTGTACCTGCTGAAAGTTGCACCATCTGTGGTAAAACAAACCACAAAACTCAAGAATGTGTGTATCTCAAGAACTTTGATGTGAAAAAGAATGAGTACACTGCAAAAACATCCTTGTGTCCATCAACATCATCTGTTAAATTCACCAAGAACCAACCACTGTTTGTGCCAGTCCAAACAGCTGTTACAAAACAGCTGAACCAAACATCTGTCCAAAGAGATGTTCAAGTGACTGATGCACCCCCTGCCAACCAATACAGAAGAGGCAAGGGACAACCACCATACCAAAGGATCCCATATGTTTATGAGACCTAAAAAAGGCCCTCTAAACCAAGAGTGAACAGGCATCCTTTTGGTTATCAGCATGTGATTGGTCAAGAACCCCAACAGTGGTTAGAGAAAAACAGTCCTAAAACTGTCCAAACCCCTGACCTAACCACTGTCCATCCATCTGAACTCATCCCAGACACTGTTGAGACCCCATCCAAAGCCTTATTGGCTTTGGAGACCCTAATGAACTAATCCTTTTACTTCATGTGCAGGGAACTTCCGCATGCTTAGATAGCCTTTGGTATGTAGATAGTGGAGGCTCCAGGCACATGACAGGATGTAAAGCCCTACTCAAAGATTTCAAAATCCTTTGGTAATAATAGTAAAGGGAAAGTTTTGGGGTCTGGTACAGTACAGTCTGGTAATGTAAAATTTGAAAATGTCAATCTGATAGACAATCTAAAATTCAACCTCCTGAGTGTTTCACAAATGAGTGATAAGGGGTATGGATCATTCTTCACAAAGGAGTGTTGTAGGATTGTTGGACCAGAAATGGTTGTAAAGATTGAAGCAATAATAAAAACTGGAAAAACCAAACTTGTCGCTCAAAGGAGTGGCAATGTTTATGTGGTGGATATGTCAAAAGAGAGCCCCAGAACTGATGCCTGTCTGTTCTCAGCTGCATCAAACAAAGAGACAGAATTATGGCACAAGAGATTGGGGCACACAAATCTCAAGACTATCACTGCCATTTCAAAACAGGGGTTAGTAAGAGGTTTACCTCAAAAACTGTTCACCTGTCCTGAGCATTGTGTTTCCTGCCTAAAAGGAAAACAACATAAAAGCTCATACAAATCAATTGAAGAGTCCAAAACAACCAAATGTTTGCAAATGCTTCATATGGATTTGTTTGGCCCAGTAAAAGTCATGAGTCTTAGGAAGAAAAGATATTGTCTGGTTATAGTTGATGACTTTTCTAGGTTTACATGGACTTACTTTTTATACTCAAAAAATGAGACTGCAGGCATTCTGCAAGACTTTGTGAAACAAGTTGAAAAGCAGTTTGACCTTCTAGTAAAAATCTTTAGAAGTGACAATGGAACAGAGTTCAGGAACAAGGAGTTAGATGATTTCTGTGTGTCAAAAGGAATTGTGAGACAATACAGCATTCCAAGAACACCAGAACAAAATGGGGTTGTTGAAAGAAAGAACAGAACCTTGATTGAGGCTGCCAGAACCATGCTTGCAGAATCAGGTTTACCATTGACTTTTTGGGCAGAGGCAGTAAACACTGCTTCCTATGTCCAAAACAGAGTCTTAATCAACCCCAGGCATCAAAAGACTGCCTATGAACTGCTGTATAAAATAAAGCCATTAATTTCATATTTCAAAGTTTTTGGTTGCCCATGCTTCATTTTAAACTTAAAAGATTCTATCTCAAAGTTTGCAGCCAAAATTGATTGTGGTTATCATCTGGGATACTCAACCACTGCTAAGGCCTACAAAGTGTTTAACACAAGGACCAAAACAGTGGAAGAGACTTTGAATGTAAAGTTCAATGAACTTACATCAATGAAAATCCCAGCAAACCCTGCAGAATTGTTTGATCTTGATAAATTCACTTTTGAAAATACTGCTGTCAAGACTAACAGTGCAGGTCCATCAGAGGATTCATCACCAGACTATGGATATGAAATCATCATTCCTCAACAAAAGTCTGTCACAATGGGAAGAGCAGCAGATGTTCAAAACAGCTGTCAAAGCTCAACTACTGCTACCTCAACAGTTGTTGATCAAAGTAGCCCATTAACCCCTGCTTCCACATCATCAAACACTGTTGATAAAAGTCCTCAAACAGTGGATCAAAGTCAGCATGTGTCCACACCATTACCTCCTATTCCACCACCTTTTGAGGTCACTGCTGGATCATCAAAGTCACCAGCAGTGGTTAGCTCAGATGATTCACATCTGCAGCCTTCCCCACTCAATGCCATTGTTCCATACCAAGGAGATCTTATCTTCTTGAAATCTCATCCACCTGACCAAATCATTGGCAACATCAATGAAGGGGTGCTCACAAGAAGTCAATCCTAAAACATTTGTCTTTTTGCTGGTTTTCTATCTCTCCATCAGCCAGTCAAGTACCAAGAAGCACTAAAAGACAATGTAAGTCCTGAAAATCGGATCAAACAACGATATCAAACAATCACCAAGGATGGGCGGAATCCAAACTTGATGATGATCAATAAATTAAGAACACGATGATGAAGATTCGAAGATTCAAATGATTATAGATTCAATGCTTAAACTTGCATACAAGGAGCTTGTCTAATACAAGTTTCTAAAACATGGACCCAACCTATGCTCCTCATTTCTAACATCTATTTATAGTAAGGGGTTTCCCCCAAACCCTAGGCCCATTATCCCTAAGCCCACTCTAATATCCACTAATTCTAGAACTTGATCCATTAAGCAATTAATCTACTAATCCATAAACCTATAGGGCCTAACAATCTCCCCCTAGGTTTACTGGATTAGTTGCTGAATCCGTGAGGACCACCTTGCAACGGAGCCGGATCATCAAACAAACGATTCTTTATTACGTTCTTAAACTTCTTTTCTAGCTTAGATTTTAACAGATGTCAGCATACCCGCATCACTTTGTAGTTGCTCGATCGTCTGATCTTTGCTTGATTTTTTTGAGCTTGCAAAGATGAGATCTGAGCTTCTTTCAGGGTAGCATCTTGTTCCAACACAATCATTCTTCGTTGCAACTTCGCTACATCAACAGCCATATCATCATTATCGCTTTCTTCAATAACTTTCATTTTGTTGGCTGCAAAGCGCATGGCTGCTTCATCATGCTCAGAGAAATCGGCACCACTGGAACTTCCTACATTGAACCTGATGCCGCTTGAGCTTTCTGGTTGCAAATGAGTTGTTTCAGGAAGATCGAGATCGAAATCGAATTTTAAATCAAAATCGAGATCTTGCGTGCTTGTTTCTTGAGTAGTAGCAGTGACATGTGGATCGGTGGGCATAGTAGGCTATGGTTTTGAGCTTGGGCCAGTAGAATGAAAAACAGGAGTTGTTTCGGTTCTTCGTTTCTTGTTGGATGCTTCTTCAGCATCATCTGTCGCGTTATTTTCAATCTCAGGAATAGATACGGAAGGAGGGTTTCCGACACTATTCTTCAAGAACTCAATCAGGGCTTGTAGATTTTCTGCAGTCATTAATGTTGATTCTCGAACGGGTTCTTCAGCTTTCTTAGAGACAATCACTTCCACATCACTGTCGTCGTCAGATTCTTCTTCGTCTGAATCTAGCATTTATGTTTCTATCTCAGCTTTCGCAATAGCATTCATGAGTAGCACGCCATATTCTTCGGCAACTGTGGCATTCAAAGGCTTTGGTTTGTAAAGTATAAGAACCTGCAAACCTTGTAAATCGAATAAGTGGTCCGGGAAGACAATGAGAGGATCCGAAATACTTAAGAAAAGAGATTTGTCCGAATATGCGACTCAAATGAGAAATATTGACAATTTATGGTGTTTCGGATTGGGCCTGAGATCAACGTGCCACCCCCAATTCAGAACAGTGGTCTGAATTACATTCGAGAATAATGGGCCGGATCTGATTCGTTTTATCCAAAATAGTGGGCCCCAATCCGAAACAGTGGGCCAGATTATTACTTTTATGTTTTGCATTTTCAGGGCAGAAAACATCTTTCTCAAAATCAACGATCCAACCAACCGAGCAACCTTTTGAGCTTAGAAATAGTCAAAACAAAACAAATTAACAATAGAAAACTAATAGAGGAGTAATATAGGGAGAACCTGCCATGGGATCAAAATAGTTTTCGAACCGATTAAGGAACATTTTTCAGCTCTTCGTTTACTTAGGCTGGTCCACGCAATTGTTGATATGTTTGTCCTCTTAAATCCACCGCTCAAACTTCAACCTTTTGCTTTGTGATACGCTTTTAGGTAGTTTTATACTGTGACATCTGTGTGTCCCATTCCAAGGCATACCCCCGCGATCAAGGTAAGCACAACGGTTCATCGTAGCAGGTGAGTATACTGAGATCATCCTTTTATTCTATTTTTTTTATTTTTTCAACGCCAGACTTCCTGGTGAACAGGTCAGTACTTCCGTACAGCAGAGAGACCAAGGAAGATCTGACGAGGGCCCTTTTATTCTATTTTATTTTTTAATGCCAGACTTCCTGGTGAACAGGTCAGTACTTCCGTACAGCAGAGAGACCAAGGAAGATCTGACGAGGGCGAGACAGGTTTTGGCCCTTTTTGTGGCTCTTTTAGCAAGATATCCTGACTGTGTCCAGGTCTGCATATAATCTGGATGCAACAGAGGGACAACCCTGATATCCCAGATGAATCATCAGTATAAAGACCCGAAACCTCAGATGTTGGCTATCTATCAACGCAGGATTTAAGACCATGAAATCATACACCGTTGGTCTGTTACCCACGAGATGTCCAGTCCATTATGTTTGTATCACTTTGCTTCTTTTTGCTTTTCGAGCGGTATACCTATCAACACATCGCAGTGGAGCCGAACCTGTTTAACATTGAAACCTTACGTGTGTTAATCAAGTTCTTTAACACGAAAATTCATTTCATTTCCCAGGAAACTATTTCTCCCCCTCAAATGATGCGTATGTACATATATGTTTTTTTTTTTGCTTTTCTCCCCCTCAAACTATGCATATGTACATATACGTGTGCATATATGTCCCTCTCCCCCCCCCCCCCCTAAATTTGTGCATCACACTTTATGCGCAAATTTACTTACTTATTTATTTACATAAGTAAAGAAACCCTAATTTTTTTTGGTCACTCAGTCGGTGATACGTATCATTTTCAAAAGATCTACAAGCACATTGAATCTCGATATGCTGACAGGTTTTGTAAAAAGATTCACTGAATTAGTATCAGTGTGGATTTGTTTAAGTTTAAACAATCCTCTGTCATAGCAATCTCGAATAAAGTGCACCTTGATATCAATGTGCTTGGTTTTAGAGTAAAGGACAGGGTTTTTGATAATCTGGATAACGGCATCATTATCAAAATAAGAAGTAGAGTTTAGATAAGTCAAACCGAAATCCTTGAGCTGGTGTTGTATCCAAAGAACCTGAGAGCAGCAGGCAGCAGAAGCTATAACGCACTTTGCTTCCGCTGCAAAGGTGAGTTGTTGCTTCTTGCACTGCCATGAGATGATACTGTCCCCCAAGAATTGGCATCCAGTCGATGTACACTTCATATCCCTGTCTATCTTTGAATTTGTCGTATTGAATTTGGCAAGAACGTTGTGAACATAATTGCTTTGATAAATCAAGATTCCTTGATTATTTTAACGAACTTGCAAGCCCAGAAACATTATCACTTCTCTCAATGAGCTCATTTCGAACTTCTTTCTCATCATTCGAAAATACGAATGGCCTCCAGACGTGCCACCGGTGCGTGCACCTCATCATAATCCAGACCTTCAACTTGATCGAAGCCTTGAATTGCCAGTCGTGCCTTGTTCCTCACTATCACGTTGGGGTCTTCTTGTTTGTTTCTGAATAGTCATGAGTTGATGCCCCTTGATTTGCTGTGGAATCGCACATCAGCAGCTTGAGATTGAGAAACTTCTAGATACTATTCCAGGTTGCTCCCCCTCATTTGGTGCAGTAGCGTTGTTGATCACCGGTGGATCTACAGTGCAATTTGAGGGAATTGCTCCCAGAAACAGAGAAGTTCCTTGAATGTTTGAGGGTCCTGAGGAGACTTCAGTGTTACGGACTGCACCATCAGGGATATCTACAGCAGGTTCAGAAATCGGCTTCTGAATCGGTCGAAGAACGAAATTGCGAGTCACTCTATTCCTATGTCGTGCATCTGAGATACGTTCAAAAGGTTGTGCTACAGATCAGGGACATAATTGACGTCTGAGAAGGTGAGAACCCCGTTTCTGACAGTGCCCTTCAGGGTTATTCTTCCAGTTTCCCTTCCCGCGAAGTTGACAAATCCACCATCGAATATTATTTTTTTTGTAATTCAACTGGGATAAGTCTTTTGTCACGTGTCTGGAACAACTACTATCGAAAAACCGAAGTCTAACGATCGCCCTTCATAGCCGTTCCTACACACTTAGCGGGATTAATTAGAAACTGGAACCCAGGCCATTGTTGACCTGAGTTGACCATCGTTATCTATGTATGAAACCTCTAGAAAGATCATATAACTTTTAGAAGAATTTGAGGTTTGCGGTGAAGATGTAGATGTTGACGGTTTAGAACAGTGAGACTGGGATCCAGCAAGAACCGTGGGGTTCCAAATCTTAGAGTTAGTGTTGTTGTTTGAAGAATTTTTCTTTACAGATGAGACTTTTGACTCCATTTTTTGTCTTTGGAACCCATTTGTGTTAGAAAAACTTTGATGGTTCCTTTTTGCTAGATTCCAGTCTCCATCAGAAGGCTTGGCTTGAGAAAATCGATTTCCGTCTGATCGATAATGCATAGCCTTCTGATGATGTGTGTTACCAGAGTAGTAGGGACGATTAACACAGTTTCTTGCTATGTGCCTCGGAATTCCACAATTAAAACAGGTTTGTCTCTTTGAGAAAAAGACATCCAGTTCTGCTTGCGTTATTCTTGGGAACTTATTTGGTTTCTTCTTTCCATTTGGCACTGATTGCTTGTGTGCATGTTTGATCTTGGAAGAACCCTGCTTACAGTTATCAGCACAAGAGCAAGTATCGACAACCTTACCCTTCAGCTTAGGTTCAGTTTGCTTGAGAGTCGGGTTTTCCTTTTGAACTTTCTTTTTCCGTGGTCTTCTGTTTTTACGTGAACGTTTCCTTTTTGAAGGGGAAGATTCAATAGATTTTGTCTCGTGTGAAACACTCTCTACAGAATTTGATCCTTTGGGGTCGAGAGCTGAATTATCTGTTGAATTGACTTCCACATATTCCTTTTCCTCAGAAACTATGTTTTCAGAAGTTTCAGAAGAGAAGGCTTCCACAAAAATTTCCTCTTCAGTTTCATCAGCTGATTCAACTGTTGAATTGATTTCCATGGATTCCTTCTCTTCAGACTTCGAGATCTCATGAGATTCTTTAGAATTGGATTCTACGGATATCTCTTCCTCAGATTCATCAACCTCTGAGTCCTTGACATCAGCTGATTCTGGTTTCTCACACGAAGAGCAATCTATGTTTGAAACTGTTTGACTCTCTTCGGGCGTTGCACTACTTGGTTCTGAGTATTTGTCACACTCAAAATTCCCAGAAGTGCTACGCTCATTATGTGGCATACCAGAATCTGCAACTTGAATGTCAGATTCATCAGATGATCCCTGTTCATCGACTTCTTTACTAACACAATCAAACATATCAATTTTCTCATTTTTCTCTTGTTCATGAGTTTCTGATGTATCGGTTGATGTTTCGGGCATACTAGAATAGTTGTCTGAATCACCAGGACACATTTCTGAGTCACTTGAAACAGGTGTTTCAAGTTTATCAGTCGATACATCAGATTTCCCTGTTAAAGCATTTTCGTCACGATCATAATCTAAAACCACAGCACCTGAATCATCAGTTTTAATCGGAATACCCCGACTCTCAGGATACCATGACATAACACAGTTCCAAGCGTAATGATCGGGTTTGGTAGCATCCGAATCATCAGCAACATCAGCAATGATTGAATGTGGTTCATCATCCACTGCAGACTGCTCTTCAACTGTCACTGATTCTGCACATGTACTAAAACAATTAGTGTTATCTACATAATCGGAATCAGAACTTGACATAATTTCTTGATGCTCCTCAGTTGACGTTTTTGCTGGTTCTGTTTCATTTCCTTTTTCAGATTCGCCAGCCGATTCATTTGAGCAATTTTGATCCGCATTTTTAACAAAATTCATTGGTTTTCGAAAATCAGCGGGTCTGACATTCTTTTGTTTGAAAGGCTCCCATGTAACATAATCACCCGGTTTACCATAAATCATTGTATCATAATTTTCTTGTTCTTGCTCAGTAGTAGGCATTCTTGAGTAATTATGATTATATGGCGGTGGAACCTGTTTGTAGCCCAAACCCTTACCCTTATTTTCTTTATAAGCAAGTTGCACATCGCACAGATTACGAACAGTGTCACTGGAACTATCAAACTTTTTGATGTTTAACTCGTTTTGTTTATACTTTCCAGTGAGGAGCTCTAGCTCACCCTTCACAGAGTCACATTCAAGAGTTTTAACTGTGAGTCTATATTTGTAGTCATGAACCCAACATTGCTGTTGATTCACGTCTCTGTGAAGCTGAGCTATATCCTTCTTAAGTGCGTCAATCTTTTCATAGAGAATTTTATTGTTCTCTCGAAGACTGATGTACTTTGCCATGACACTGTTTTAATCATCCATCATTTTAGAATTGAGTGCCCTAAGTTGTGCAACCCTATTCCTGCACGGTTCAGTACACAACAGATAGTTGACAGTGTTGATGAGCGATCTTGGTTTGTCTGGCTGTGTGTGGGCTTGGGCTTGGGGTGTTGGACTATTGACTGCAGCTTGCAGGGCTTGAGGATTCTGTTTTTCCACTTCATCGGGATGAGATTCTTTTGACTGTGCGTATAGATATTGGTTTGATTGTAAATGATCCCACAACCAAGAAACAAAGGAGTCTGTATCATTGCCCAAAAAAGTATTCATCCAATTCCTTACTTCCTCTTTTCGTCCCCCTCTTTTAAGCAAGCGCATCACAAATTCCACGACAGGATCAACATTGTATTCTCCTATAAACTCATTTAGCTTTTCTTTCACTCGATCTCGCAACCTTCCAGCTCCATCTTCAGAAATAATGATTTCAAACCGCGAATCGTCAGCATTATCCATCACGTTCTGGTTCGGGTTTTGGTTTTGATTTTGTGTCTGGGGTGCAGTGCTGTTAACGGTAGTTTGGATAATTGGGCTGAAGACAATGTTTGGATTTGCATTCGGCTTTGGATTACATACTGGGCTGAAAACTATGTTCGGATTTGCATTCGGCTTTAGATTACATACTAGGCTGAAAACTATGTTCGGATTTGCATTCGGGTTTGGATTACATATTGGGCTGAAGACAATGTTTGAGTACTGAGTTTGGGCTGTAGACATCTTCGAACACTTTGCAATCGAACGATCCCGCTTTGTGTACCGTATCTCAAAACCTGTCAAAACTTTTTTACCCCAAACGAAACAAAAACCTTTTGAATTAATAATAAACCCCTTTTTTATAACCTCCTTTTTATCCTTTTTTTTAAATAATAATTTTTTAACCTTTACTATATTATTATATTATATAAAACCTTTTAAATTTAATTTTTAAGATTTATATTAAATTGTTAATCTAATTAATATTATATTTATATTATATTAATTATTAAGTAATGATTAATATAATAATTATTATTATTATAAAATAATAAAAAAACTTAAACTTAAACGACAATTGAACAGTTGTTCCTCTTTGTTCGAAACCCTAATTTTTAAAAACTTTCAGCCGCCACAACAATTGATGATGACGGTGACGATGCGGTGGTGCGGTGGAAGGAGAACGGAGGTGAAGGTGATTAGTGGCTGCGGATGTGAGACGATGATGGTGATATGTTTCAGAGTTATCGAAGATGAAGATCGATGGTGGCGGAGGTGGTGAATGTTGATGTTGCAGGTTTTGTTCGGTGCCTGAGAAGATGGAGGTTGTAAGGTTTAAACGGTGGTTGTTGATCGGAGTGGTGTGATGACAGTAACTGGAGAAGATGATGAAGTGAGTAACGGTGTTCGGAGAACGGATGATGGATGGCGGATATGGAGGTCTGATGGTGAAGATGACCGGTGACGATGAACGGACGGAAACAGTGAACGGAAACAGTGGTGACCGAATGAACGGAGGTGACGTTGTTTGATGGTGAGTCGTCGGAGATGAAACGGCGATGAGTTACTGAAATAGATTACGGATGATCTCGGATGATGATGTGAATGTATCTCGGATTGAATTGTGATGTTGTTGAATGTCCGAAATGGCGATTTCGGATGATTTCGGATTAGATGATATGATTCCGGATGAAATTTGTATGATGTCGGATCAATTCGGATGGAAATAAAGATGTATTACTGATGAAAACGTTGATTCCGGATGAAGGTCTATTGATTTCGGATGAAAAGTGATGATGTTATGTTGATCCGAGATGGATGATATAGATGATTGCCGAAGATTACGGATGATGAATGAAAAGTATTTCGAATAAACCTTAAATGATGTGACAGAAGATGATGTTGACAGATCTGATGATAAATTTCTTAGATGCCAAAATGATGATGATTTTTGAACGATGATGATGACATATGATAAATAAAAAATAAAATCAACCTTTAAAACCCTTTTAACAATTTTCAACAGAATCAAAATAGCAAAATATAGAGATTTTTGAATAAATCTTGATGAACGATGAACTGTGATGTGCAGCAGTTATATCTCGGATGATTGCGGATGAGAAATGTTGTCGGATGATGATTGTTGCGGATGATGAGTTGATGATCGAAGATACGTTGCGGTTGATTTCGGATGAAATATGATGATCACGGATTAATCTCGGATGAATGTCGGATGATTTCGAACGTGATGTTTTTATGAGTGTCAGATGATGATGATGAAATGATGATGTTGAAGTCAGACGTTGTCGGCTGTTGATGATGATGAATATATATTTTAAGGATTTTTGAAGAATAAGACTTTTTAAGAAGATTAAAAAGCAAAATATAGTAATTTTCAATATTTTGGATGAACACAATGAAGAACACGAAGAACGCGAAGAAGATCACGAAGAACACTATGAAGATCTTCAATCAAAATTCAGAATTTCTTGAGTGTTTGATATCAAATTGGCTCTGATACCAATTGTAAGTCCCGAAAATCGGATCAAACAACTATATCAAACAATCACCAAGGATGGGCGGAATCCAAACTTGATGATGATCAAGAAATCAAGAACACGATGATGAAGATTCGAAGATTCAAATGATTATAGATTCAATGCTTAAACTTGCATACAAGGAGCTTGTCTAATACAAGTTTCTAAAACATGGAACCAACCTATGCTCCTCATTTCTAACATCTATTTATAGTAAGGGGTTTCCCCCAAACCCTAGGCCCATTATCCCTAAGCCCACTCTAATATCCACTAATTCTAGAACTTGATCCATTAAGCAATTAATCTACAAATCCATAAACCTATAGGGCCTAACAGACAACAGCTGGGTAGAAGCCATGCAAGAGGAGCTCCAACAGTTTAGAAGACAACAAGTTTGGGAGCTTGTACAATTGCCAGAGGGTGTAAGTCCTATTGGCACAAAATGGGTCTTCAAAAATAAAACTGATGAAAGGGGTATTGTTGTAAAAAATAAAGCCAGGTTTGTGGTTCAAGGGTTCAGACAAGAAGAGGGCATTGACTATGATGAAACATTTGCCCTTGTAACAAGACTTGAAGCTATCAGATTATTTCTGGCCTTTGCTGTCAACCACAACATCAAGGTGTATCAAATGGATATCAAATGTGTATTCCTCTATGGTAAGATTCAAGGGGAGGTTTATGTTTGTCAACCTCCAGGATTTGAGGATCCATTTAATCCAAATCATGTCTACAAGCTGAATAAAGCTTTGTATGGCCTGAAACAAGCACCAAGGGACTGGTATGAAACTCTTTCCACCTTTCTACTTTCCATTGGCTTCAAAAGAGGTAAGATAGATAAAACACTGTTTCTAAAATGGAGAGGAAAGGATTTGATGATTGTCCAAATTTATGTGGATGACATCATCTTTGGAAGCACATGCAATAAAATGTGTGAAGAGTTTAGGCAACTCATGACAGCTGAGTTTGAAATGAGTGCAATGGGTGAACTCCAATGCTTTCTTGGTCTCCAAGTAAGGCAACTGCAAAATGGCACTTTTATCCATCAAGGCAAATATGCCAAAGAACTTTTAAAGAAATTTGAGATGGATGATTGTAAGCCATGTAGTACACCCATTGCAACCAATAAAGTAGTCATGTCTGATGAGAAGGATGATTTGGTTGATCAAACTTTATATAGAAGCATGATTGGGTCCTTATTGTACCTAAGTGCATCTAGGCCAGACATCATGTTTGCAACATGTGTTTGTGCAAGATCCCAATCAGCCCCAAGAAAGTCAAACCTTATTGCTGTAAAAAGGATATTCAGATACCTCAAAGGTGCTCCCACACTTGGTATCTAGTATCCAGCTGATGGTAAAATTGAGCTTTCAGGTTTCTCAGATAGTGACTTTGCTGGATGTGACAAAACAAGGAATTCCACTTCAGGAGGGTGCAAATTCCTAGGCAATTGCTTAGTGTCTTGGCAAAGAAAAAAGCAAGTAGCGGTTTCCACATCCACTGCTGAGGTAGAATATATAGCTGCTGCAAGCTGTACAGCCCAACTGCTTTGGCTTCAAAATCAGTTGCTGGATTTTGGTATCACTGCCTTAAAGACACCTCTCATGATAGACAGTCAGGCAGCAGAAAATATCATCAAAAATCTAGTTTCCCATTCAACCACCAAGCACATTGACATCAGAGATCACTTTGTGAGGGATTGCTATAAAAAAGGTTTGATTTCTCTCCACCATGTTCCAACCAAGGATCAGCTGGCAGATGTGCTAACCAAAGCATTAGACACATCCACCTTTGAAAGCTTGATCTCTAGGATTGGCATGCTAAACATGGAATAACAGGCAAAATCCTGTTTTTCTATGAATAAAAGCATTAAAATGTTTTCAGAAAATCAAAAATCCATCCTTAAAAATAGCTAAAAATGAGGTTTTCATTAAAATCCTTAAAAGTCTGTCATAACCACTGCTTTGTTCAAAAGTCTGTTCTCCTTCAAAATCTGTCCACTGCTGAAAGTCAACCCCTGTTCTCTCATTTCCTTGATAAGCACTATTGTTCAAAATCAGTGTTTTTATCCACTGATAGTAAAAATCACCCACTGCTTTCATTGTTACCGTTACAACCACTGATCTTGTTCCATCAGAGGTTTTCATAAAAACATTTGTCCTTTATTCCATCAGGGGTTGGCACGTGGACAGTACATAGCGGTCAGATCTTTTGTAACCGCTGCCACGTCAGCATTCACTTTTTCCTCTATAAAACCCTCTTCAAAACCCCAAGCAGGGTTTTTACTGTCGAATAGAATTCAAAAAAATTTCTTTCTCAAAGCAGTTCCCATTTCCCTCTCTCAAATCCTTCAAAACCTTCATCGATCTTCTTCTCCAAAATGACAAAATCAAAGTCATCTGCAAAATCCACTTCAAAATTATCTTCGAAAAAGGCCACTGAAATGGCTCCCACACCCATCAAAATACCATACAAATCTCCTCACAATTATCTGGGTCTTCTGACAAAACTAGGCACCACCGATACATTCGACTCCATCATTGACACCATGTCTGCATCAAATTACAAAACTTTGTTAACAGCAGATGCTCCAATTTATCTGAAAACCCAGAGAGAGTTTTGGAAAAATATTACCCTTGCAAAACAAGGAGAAGATGTCATAGCCATTAACTCTTCTCTAATGGGTAAAGCAGTCACAATCACACCACAATCCATCTCGGAAGTCTTTGCACTCAATGATCAGCAAGGTAAAACATCTTTTCCCAAAAACGAGTTAAAAACTGATTTCCTTGAAAGGGGGTATGCAGATACAATAAAAAAAGATACCTTACAAAAAGGTTATTTTCCACCTGCAACAAGATTTTTGTTCCATACCCTGTTTATGTGTGTTTCAAACAAAACCACTTCTTTTAATGAGATACCATTAAAGATTCAGAACCTGGGTTATGCTATTCTTCAAGATGAAAATTTCAATTATTCCCAGGAAATATTGAATGATTTGGTTAAAAATGTTGATAAAAAGCCATTCTTACTTTTTCCAAGATTTCTAAGTTATTATTTTGAAAAGAAATTTGGTAAGGGTGATGCTCATGTAATAAAACAAGGTGACTCTTTTCAAATAAACAGCTTAACTGCTGAAACTTTTACAAGAATGTCAACACCTTGCAAAACACAAGCAGAGGTGCCTGAGCAGACTTTAGCAGCTACCACTTCTCCTCAGGTATCTGCTGCTGAGCCCACTGCTTAAGGTGATCATAGCAGCAAAACATCTGCTTTGAAACCCACACCTAAAATCACCAAAAGGCCAAAACAAAAGAAAACTCAAAAGCCCCCCAAACCTACCAAAAAGGCAACTCTGGAGGATGAGATACCAGAGCAACTACCAGTGACAGCACAAAAGTCACAAGAAACCACTGCTGCTACTTCCTCACAGCAGATGGTAGAAATATCTCAACCCAAGCCTTAAACTCCTCCTGCTTCTTATAAAAAAGAACAGGTTGTAAAAATAGGGACACCACAATATGATGCTCTAGAATCACTTGCTTCCATCATCCACAGCCCAATGCCCGGGGCAAATTCTCTTTCTACACCCAACCTCACCTCCACAATTCCCTCACCCACAAAATTATTGTTCGATGCTATTGATTTGAACCAGGCACAAACCAGTCCTTCTCACTCACCTGTCAATGAGAACATACTTCAACAAGTGACTGGGTCTGATGTATCAATCATTGCTAACCCACCAACAAGACCTGAGGAGGTTACACCCCTTGAGTTATAAGTAACTCTTAGTGGTAATCCAAGTGAAGCAGCCACTACAAGTGCTGAACCCATTGGTTTGCATTTGGACAGTGGTTACATCAATAAGACTTCCCTGGAGGCAATTTCTTCTCTGGGAACACCTGTGTATCCAGTCTTCACTGGTTCACTAAAAAGGGTTTCTCAATTTGAAGGAAGAAGTCCCCAGTACCAAGAAAAAGGGGCATCAGTGGATGACCATTGGAATACATTCCCTAAGTCAACCACTGTTCAAACCACTGTTAGTGGGAAATCAGATGATCCCATTAAATTGGGTGATGATTTAAAATACCTAGAACTGATGGACAGAATTGACAAACTGGATACTTCTGTTGCAGAAATTAAAAACTTGTTGCAACAGTTGTTGAAAGATCAACAGGTACCACCCACTGCTGCTCCAGCTCAAGCACCTGCTCCACCACAAGCACCTGCTGCAAATGAGCTATGGAATTATGGCTGATCAGCAGCATGACATACATGTTCAAATGCTGAGAAACAAGATGGAGTCAAGGTTTAAAGACACCCAAGCTGACATCAAGGCTATCAAGGCTCATATATTAAACACCATTGGCACTGCTCCTCCCACTGATCTCTTCATTGATAATCCCCCTCCAGAAAATGCCAAAAAGGGGGAGAAAATCAAGCAGTGGAAGAAGAGGGGAATTGAAGATGGGCTCTATATTGCACCAGAAAAAGAAAATATGACTAAAAATATCCCTTTGCCAGATGGTAGTAAAAAGATGGATGTCACCACAAATGCACTTGCTGAAGCAGAAGCAAGTGTAAAAAGGGATAGAGAGGCTAAGGATAAAGCTAGGTGGAAACAGGAGAAGAGAGCTTTCATGGAGCTGAATGCACAGGGTCCTTCTGAACCTATGGACGATGAAAATCCTAAGGATGAGAAGAAGAAGCCCACTAGACAAGTGAGGCAACCCAAACACACACCATCCAGACCTACAAAGCATGTCTCCAAACCACCTACTAAAGGCTCCAAACCTCAAACTGCAACCCAAACAGCTGTTGTAACTCATGCTGTATCAACAACTGCTGATACTTCAGTAGTTTCAATAACTCCAGCCAAACACCTGCCATCTCTTCAACACACACCATTTCAACACACACCACAACCACTGCCTTACCACCACCACCACCAAAAATCACTTCACCACAAAAAACAACCTCACCACCATCACCTACTTCTAAAAAACAGAAGACATCAGATGTTACAACATCTGTTGTAATGACAACAGTGGTTGAAACACCAGTTGTTTCAAAAACTGTTAGTCAGTCACCTTCCACCACTGATCCACCCAAAACATCATCAGCCTCTCCTATACTAAAAAGGAGAAGGATCTTTATACCTGATGATTCTCCATCACCACCACCAACATCTTCCCAATCTCTTGCACTTATTCCAAACCCTGTTCCTCTCTCATCAGCTCAAGTACAACATCCAATCACTGCCATCACTCCTGCAGGTTTCCAATATCCTCTTGAACTTATTGCAGTCAGAGAAGAGATCAAATCCTTCTACTATGAGGATGATCCTGCTAAAAGGAGGTTGCCATCTGTTGAAGGATATCCTAGGCCTAACAACATTGAAGAGTACTTGAAAGTTAAGGCTCAACAGGCAGAGGATATCTCTAAAAGAAACTCTCAAGGAAAAACTAACAAAGAAATCCAAAGGCATTACCAATTTCTATTTACTCAAGTCAAATCCGTAGAACAGTTTGCAAAGAATGTCTGTCAGCAGATATCAGAAAGAGCAGATGAAACCCTTAGAAAAGACTACATTGAAAATATCATGGCTTCTAAAAAGTATAAGGGGAAAACATATGTACAAAGAGTGGACCATTCCTGAGCTTGAAAGTAAAGTAGCCAGGATTCAAGAAATGATTAAAAATAAGGTCAAACACACTCCTCCTGATTGGTCAAAGTACAAAAAGAATGTACCTGAAAAGACATTGGAACTGAAGAGAATGAAAGAGGAACTAATTGCTGCTGATTATGGGTCTAAGAATCAAGTGATGAGATGGAAAGAAGATAAAGTCAGGACCACCTACAAAAGGTTAGAGGAACTAAGAAAGAAAGATCCAAGAGTTCCACAAAAACCTGACTACCCTGAAGCAGAGGTTTCAACAAGACCACGAAAGCTGCAAATCAGGAGATCCACTGCTCCAACTGGTGCTGCCATCTACAAAAGAAGACAACAAGAACAGTTGGATGCTGAAACAGTGGAAGAACTAATGGCAGGAGATGACCTTGTAAAAGAGGGCATTAAGAAAATAATTGAAGAGACTCTTGGATTGAATCAACCTGTAAGTACCGTTAAGTCAGTCATCACGAGGCCAGCATCACCAAAATCCTCATCTAATAAAAATCTCCCAAGAAACCCACCAGACTCAAAAGTACTAAAGTGGAAATCTGACAAACAGACCCATGTACTGACTGTGATCAAGTCTAGTGGAGAAGTGAAGAAAATGACAATGGAACAAGCACTTGGCCTAAGTCTTGAAGATTTGCAGGATCTCTTTGATCTTCCACTATGCAGGGATAAAGATGACACATATGCCTTAGACTTTGAGTTACAACTCAAAGGGCAAATAAGGGAATTGTTGATGAGGCAATAAAGATCTACAAATAATGAAGGGTTTTGGCATTATCTGTTCCAGGGGGAGATTGTTGAGATTGAACCCTATCAAAGGAACAGATAATTAAAGCCAAAACTGGATCAGGGTAGTGGATCCAGAATAAGCAGATGTTGTGTATAAAAGTCTCTCCCCTTGAAAGTGGTTTCAACATCTGATGACCTCCAATCTACTGATCGGCACAACTGCTGACCTACAACTGCTGATCAAGTCAAAGACTGCTAAAGACTAAAGCCCTGCCGTTCAATCTACTGCTATGGTTTAAGCTCTGCTGGTTTACAACAAGTACTGCTGGGTTCACATCAGTGGAAGGATTCAGCAGTAGTTTAGTTTTACTTATGAAATGTATTGAATAACAATTGTTAGCATACCAGTAGTTGTATAGATTAGTTGTTAGAGTTTATTAGGAGGTTAGATGTCACTTTCATGGTGACGTCAGCAAAGATGCCACAGTGGTTTGTCCGTGCCAATAAATAGAACAGTACCCTGTACTATTCTATTAGCTCTTCACCATCTTTCTTCCTGTACGAACAAATCATTGTGAGCTCAGGCTGAGGGGGAGTTTTGTTACATGCATGCAATTGTAATCGTTGTTGAAATAAATTCAATCATTCGGTTCATTGTTGAAAATGTGCGTTGAAAGCAATTCTCCTGTTTGATTGTGAAAAGTTTGTTCCATTTATATTCCGATGCACTACTTGTTCATTGTTCATCTTAATTCAAACATAAAACACAATCAAAACCAAACTCAGATCCTAACAATGCAGCTGATATTGAAGAAGGAATGTTTGTCTTTAAGGCTCAGTCTGAAGAGCCATTCCCTCAGAAAAAGAGAGGATGGTTCAGTAAGGGAGCATTCGAGCGTAGGAAAAGAATGCGAAAGTTGCAACAGCAAAGATTCCTAGCAGCCACTAAGGGAGAGTCAGATGCCCATACACAGGATATGCTTAATAGGAGCTTAGCCAATTTTCATATCCTAGCAACAACTGCTGCCGACCTAAACCTGGAGCAACTAGTAGCCCCACAACCCTTACCTTTGTTTCCCACTTAGCCGATGGAGATAGAAAACAACCCCGAAAACCAAGTCCAAATGCATGACTTTAACCATGAGGAGATACCTAGCATACCAGCCCCTAATCCCTTAGACCCAGATTATGATCCATGGTTTGATGATGATGTGTGCAAAATGCAACATATAAATTACATCAATTGTGGCATAAAACTAACCCTTTTTTAGTACTAATGTTGGAAAAAGTGTGCTTTTGTCTTCCTTTTGTATTTTCAGGATTAAATGAGCTCAAATTAACAAAAGAAGCAAAAAGACAGCTAAATCTAACATAGATACAAGAAAAGGAACAAAAGAGACATGCCCAAACCCACGACTGCATCTTCCCAAGCAAAACAAGAGAACAAAAGGTTGAACACGCCCTGTGCTCAGTGAACACGGGGGCGTTCCCAAGTGCCAGCATAAAAGACAAAGCTATAGAAGCTTATATCGCCCACCACGGGGCCGTGCTCAGCGGACACGGGGCCGTGGTCAACTATAAGATTCGCAGAATCCAGGCCAATCTTGATAGTACAGATATGCTTCTGCACACAGGGGCGTGCCCAGCGGACACGGGGACGTGGTCAACTAATGTAGACAAACTGCAATTAATGAAGACAGAAAAGAGGATGGACACGGGGCCGTGCCCGAGCTTCTGTTCAGCCTATAAATAGGAGTGCTTGGCTCAAGTTCAAACCATCCCTTGGCACACCACCTCTCTCACACTTCACCCACCACCATAACACCATCATCCACCACCATCATCCATTGTCCATCATAGAGTGTGTGAGTCGTCTTGGGATCCAAGATTGATCGTAAGAGTTCTTGACAATCAAGGCCATGTTTGCCTAAGTCTCTTACATCACTTGGTGAAGACAAAGTGTCTAGTGTAATACTTTTTTATTTTTAATCTTTTCGCACTTTTTACTTGGTTATGTATTAATGACTTTAATAACTAGTTTCTTATGTTGAAGGTGATTTTTCCTTATCGTTTGTCCGTGGTGTCTTGGCATTATTTTACTGTCTATATAAAATAAAAGATTTTCACCATTCATATCTCCACGGTCTATATGGAGGTATGTTGGCTACCTGGTCGAGGGTTAAGGGAACGATTTGGTAAGAGTCTTGCCTTGTTCAGTGTATAGATCCTGCAAGGGCCTGGGTCAAATTTAGTAGGACCTCCTTCAATACTTAACGGTATTGGATGGCGGGGGTCCAAACTCTTTGATCCCCTCATATGTAAGCTACTATTAATACTTTAACCCGGCTACTTAGGACTGTATCCCTGCTGACTCAGACTACTTAGCCGAGGGTAACGTCACCTTCAAAAGAGGGGCCTACCATAATACGCATTAATAACTTAATTAATTATCTTTCAATAATCCAACCCTTTAGGATTGTATCCTTGCTGACTCAAACTACTGGGCTGAGGGCAACGTTACCTTCAAAAGAGGGGCCTACTACAATAACTAAGATAATCTCTTAAAAAGTGCAAAAGTGCGGAAATAATCAAAGGTTACACTATACACGAGTCGAAGCCAAGTGATTCATCTTGTTTATCTGTTTTTATTTTTATTTTTATTTTTCAGCATTTTAGTTAGTTTTTATTTTTCTAGTTTAAAAAACTTTTTTCTAAACTTTTTGATTTGATTAGACGTTGAGGATAAACCGGTACTAAAAGCTATTGTGTCCTTGGACGACCTCGGTATCTTACCAACACTATACTACGCTCACAATGGGTGCACTTGCCCATATGTGTGTCTAGTGTTAGTAAATATCGTGTTTTATAAATTTAAAACTTGGCTAAAGAAAGTGTAAAAGCGCTTAAAATAAACATTAAAACCATAACACACTTCACGCACATCAAGTTTTTGGCGCCGCTGCCGGGGAAACAAGGATTTTAAGAAAGTTAGGAATCAACGGCCTAATCGTTTTTTTCTTATTTTTCTACTTTTTTTAGGATTTTTCTTAATTTTTCAGCTTCTGTAGAACTCAGCACGGGTCGTGCCCGCTGAACACGCCCCGTGCCCAATCATTGGAACTGGCAATCCTGTTTTAACTTAGACAGTAAGCTGAACACGGGGCCGTGCCCATTCAACACGCCCCGTGCCCAAGATTCAGTTACTGAAAACAGAACCGTAAGATCCCGACGGTTGGTAATTTCTGACACAAACATGAGTGATACTGATATTTTTTACTTTCGGCACTCTTATGGTACGTGGTGTCAAATATGTGGTGGTTCCCATAAGGAATTAGAATGTTATTTTCTAAATTATAAGCCCCATTATATAGACCCATCGTTTTCCTGTATCCTTAAGAGGGGCGAAAGTAAAAATAATCCCTATCTCTCCCTCAAATGCTCTCAACCGGATTTTCTAGGAGAAATGCTTCTTGATGAACTATTTCAATTAGAAGATCTAATTATTAATTGGTTAAAAGAACTTAGGATAGATTTCAATAATTTATCTCAAGACGATAACCAAGAAGAAGTGTTGGGATCGCATTCAAACAACTTCGTTGTTCCCGACGATACCTCTAAATCTAGCGAGGACTTGAGCGATAGTCGTCCCTGTGTCGATTGTGCTATGAAGGACTCCCCATCAACTTCGTTTGATGCATACATAGACTTGAGCGATTCGGCATACACCTTCTTTAACGAGAGCCCGAAAAAGGGTTAGACTTGTCCACCTACATATAGCATAAGAATCACCCTCACCGACAACCTCTTGCGTTCTTGTCTTAATCTAGAACAATTAAGGTATCTTAGGCACTTTGGGGTTGTTCCATCCAGTAAGGAACCGCCCGATCCGGAAAAGTTCCTTAAAAATAGACAAATTTCATAAACGGCCCTTCGACACGGGGCCGTGCCCAGGTCAACACGCCCCCGTGCCCACCAAAAGATTCCCTTCTGACTTTCTGTCAGAATACGGACAAAACGTGTCAGGATCTTGCCTGCACACGGGGCCGTGTCCAGCCGACACGGGGCCATGTGCAGCGTACTGTCGTTTTCTATAAATGCAGCCAAGAATTCTGCACATTTGAACCATTCAAGGGACAGAGATTTGAGGAATATTCTCACATACCATCCTATGTATTTTCTAAAAGAAGTTTCTCAACAACCTTCTTGTCCTTCCCTCTTTTATCCACTTTCATCTTCTTCAATTTTCCCTCATGCTTCCATTAAAACTTGAAATCTCCATAATTTCAAGCTTTATTGAGATGTTTGTTAGTTTTTTATTCATGTGATCTTGTTAAAAATAAGTTCTACAACTGTGTTTTAAGTTGTTTCTGCTTAAAAACGTTTTAAACATCATAAAAACAAATTAAAACTCCATGATCCCTTGTCCTAAAAATCTGCAAACATTTGAACACGGGCCGTGTTCGTTGAACACGGGGCCATGTCCGAAGTACTGATTCCATAAAGTTGAACTCTTCTCGGTATGTTTTCTCAGAATGGCGAGCAGAACTAGCGGAACATCTTCATCACACTCCAGAAACAACCGACAAGGGAGAAAATCATCAACGGTTGAAGATTCTCTTGTAAACTACGTTTACGCCTTAAGAGAGGCGCTTGATGAGATGACAGGGGTGGAAGAAGCATTGGTTGACCGTATTAATCATTTGACGGTGGGGCTAGAGGGATGTCTTCGAGAGGTCAACCTTTTGCACCAAAGGTTGAACATTCTCGCTTCTCCTCCTTTGGTACCAATCATTACCCAAAGGTCATGGAATGTGGTTCCTGAAGTCATCATACCGGCCGAATGGTACACCATACATCCGGAGCCTCCTCGGGAAGTACTACAAGGGGTTCCGGTTGGTGTCGCTCCTTCTCCACAAGATGTTGAAGAGAATGACGCCGCCTTCTTCCTCCCAAGAGAGATAGAAGAATGGCTTTAACGCCCCTCGGCTCGGAGTTCTACAAAGCTTTTAGATACCGGCAAACCATTTCTGGATTTTTGGTTCTTATTGTACTTGTAGAGCTCCATAAGATGATTTTACTTATCACTTTACCTATCTAATTTAGGACCCTTTAATTTTCTTTTCTGCTTTGTTTTTAAACTTTTTGGACTTTTATGTAATTCTCTCTATGACTTAATGAATGATGGTTTTAGTTAATTTAGTGTTTGAATGGTGTTGAAATAAATAAAACCCGCTAGGGATGGCAAAGGATAACAAGGGAAACTTGAACCAGCACCCCATGCAGGAAAACAGGGCCATCCGACAAAATTCCTTCATTAACAGCAAGTTCAGCACGGGCCGTGTCCGCCCAACACGGCCCTGTGCTGCACAGTCTGCAAGAAAATGCCCAGTTCAGGTAAACTGGACACGGGCCGTGTTCACCCAACATGCCCCCGTGTCCAGGCTTCTGTTTCTTTTTTTTTTCAATTTTGTTACTGGCGACTGAACACGGGGCCATTCCCGGACAACACGGGGCCGTGTCCAGCGCCCAGTAACACAAATTTTTGCTTTTTCACACCCTTTTACACATTCAATCAACCTAAAAACTTATTTTTGGGACACATTGAGGACAATGTGTAATTTAATTGTGGGGGGGATGCTAAAACCTTGAATCTTGCAAGTCCTAATAACAAGCCTTACACAAAACTCTATTGGAACCGCTAATCACCCCAATTTTTTTTTCAAAAAAATTTTAATTTTTTTTACTTGTCTAGGTTTAACTCGGGAAATTCAAGTTCTAAAAAGGTTATATTTTTACAAATTTACAACCGATAGCGTCGTGATAAAAAGAACCAACATAAGAAAATTATGAAACGGCATGACAAGCTTAGTTAAAATTTGATTATATATACTTGATCACATAAAAACTCATTCCCACAAAAGTGAGTTTTGAGCCTTTATTGAGCATACAAATACATATCTTTAAACTAAATGCTCATTTTTCGTTTCTTGTGTGAATAGCCGCTTAGTTCTTACAACTCTAGAACTTGCCACAACGATGCATTCCCGGTCCTTACCAACTTAAACCCAAGTAAGTAAATGATGGAGGCATTAGGACTAACCCTTTTTCTACTAACCACTAACCCAACCACCTACCTTTAACCTAAGCCTAACCCTTCACCCAAAAGTCCTCTTGATATTTACAAAGGTATATAGTTAAAAAGGAGGAGGATTGATTGCTTGGCAAGCCTATGGTAGGAGTAAGTTTCATGCCGCTCTCGAGTGATTCACTAAAATACATCTTCGGCCGAGTGTTGAGTGATCCCCCGTGAGGTATGTGAACTTGTATATAAATAGAATTTTAAAGAGGCATGTTATGCCCTAATAAGTAATTTATCTTATGAAAAGTTTTAAATAAATCATGACGAATAGGATTGTAAATAAATAAAAATAAAACTTAATAAAGAATCTTGGAAATCCCGACACTCTATGACAAGCCCAAAAACTTTCTCTTCTACCCATTCCATTTAGGAGTGTAAAGCCACATTATAAAGAGTTTTGCTTGAGGACAAGCAAAGATTCAAGTGTGGGGGTATTTGATGTGTGCAAAATGCAACATATAAATTACATCAATTGTGGCATAAAACTACCCCTTTTTTAGTACTAATGTTGGAAAAAGTGTGCTTTTGTCTTCCTTTTGTATTTTTCAGGATTAAATGAGCTCAAATTAACAAAAGAAGCAAAAAGAAAGCTAAATCTAACATAAATACAAGAAAAGGAACAAAAGAGACATGCCCGACCCCACGACTGCATCTTCCCAAGCAAAACAAGAGAACAGAAGGCTGAACACGCCCCGTGCTCAGTGAACACGGGGGCGTGCCCAAGTGCCAGCATAAAAGACAAAGCTATAGAAGCTTCTATCGCCCACCACGGGGTCGTGCTCAGCGGACACGAGGTTGTGGTCAACTATAAGATTCGCAGAATCCAGGAAAATCTTGATAGTACAGATATGCTTCTGCACACGGGGGCGTGCCCAGCGGACACGGGGGCGTGGTCAACTAATGCAGACAAACTGCAATTAATGAAGACAGAGAAGAGGATGGACATGGGGTCGTGCCCAATGGACACGGGGCCGTGCCCGAGCTTCTGTTCAGCCTATAAATAGGAGTGCTTGGATCAAGTTCAAACCATCCCTTGGCACACCACCTCTCTCACACTTCACCCACCACCATAACACCATCATCCACCACCATCATCCATTGTCCATCATAGAGTGTGTGAGTCATCTCGGGATCCAAGATTGATCGTAAGAGTTCTTGACAATCAAGGCTATGTTTGCCTAAGTCTCTTACATC
This sequence comes from Helianthus tuberosus, assembly GCA_030545235.1. Classification (NCBI taxonomy): domain Eukaryota; kingdom Viridiplantae; phylum Streptophyta; class Magnoliopsida; order Asterales; family Asteraceae; genus Helianthus; species Helianthus tuberosus. Next base: position 182,795,842 of record CM060447.1, on the reverse strand, counting down.
ACTTGGTGAAGACAAAGTGTCTAGTGTAATACTTTTTATTTTTAATCTTTTCGCACTTTTTACTTGGTTATGTATTAATGACTTTAATAACTAGTTTCTTATGTTGAAGGTGATTTTTCCTTATCGTTTGTCCGTGGTGTCTTGGCATTATTTTACTGTCTATATAAAATAAAAGATTTTCACCATTCATGAGGTATGTTGGCTACCTGGTCGGGGGTTAAGGGAACGGTTTGGTAAGAGTCTTGCCTTGTTCAGTGTATAGATCCTGCAAGGACCTGGGTCAAATTTAGTAGGACCTCCTTCAATATTTAACGGTATTGGATGGCGGGGGTCCAAACTCTTTGATCCCCTTATATGTAAGCTACTATTAATACTTTAACCCGGCTACTTAGGACTGTATCCCTGCTAACTCAGACTACTTAGCCGAGGGTAACTTCACCTTCAAAAGAGGGGCCTACCATAATACGCATTAATAACTTAATTAATTATCTTTCAATAATCCAACCCTTTAGGATTGTATCCTTGCTGACTCAAACTACTGGGTTGAGGGTAACGTCACCTTCAAAAGAGGGGCCTGCTACAATAACTAAGATAATCTCTTAAAAAGTGCAAAAGTGCGGAAATAATCAAAGGTTACACTATACACGAGTCGGAGCCAAGTGATTCATCTTGTCTATCTGTTTTTATTTTTATTTTTATTTTTCAGCATTTTAGTTAGTTTTTGTTTTTCTAGTTTAAAAAACCTTTTTCTAAACTTTTTGATTTAATTAGACGTTGAGGATAAACCGGTACTAAAAGCTCTTGTGTCCATGGACGACCTCGGTATCTTACCAACACTATACTACGCTCACGATGGGTGCACTTGCCCATATGTGTGTCTAGTGTTAGTAAATATCGTGTTTTATAAATTTAAAACTTGGCTAAAGAAAGTGTGAAAGGGCTTAAAATAAACATTAAAACCATAACACACTTCACGCACATCAATGATCATAGGGATTATGTGCCACGCTACCACCTAAACGACGAACCCATGCCAAACTTAGCAGCCTATCCAGGTCTGGACCCTCTAGATCCCTACTACTACGATAACGATGAATACATTAGGGAGATCTTAGAGAATCCGTACCCTTAGGAGGATCCCATGCCCCAGTACCCAGACCCAGTACCAGCACCTGCACCCCCAATGAGTGCAGAAAATGTGCACGAGCTCCGAACTTTCGCAGAAGAGATTTTAGAGAGTAATGAGAGGATGAGGCAGGTAGGAGAATGACTCGTCTGGAAATACGACGAGCGCAATATGGATTACTGGATGAATTCAGAGCAGTGAAGGTGATGGTGGAGTTGGTAATAATAATAATATATAAGATATGTTTGTATGAAAATATATATATATGTGTGTAATAATAATAATATATGTTGTAGTATAGACCACTTCGTGGTTAGCGATGCATAATAGTATTGTAATTTTAATTCCAGCTTTAGTATGTATTTGATGCATACTATAATAGAAAAGAGTAAGTCGCAATGCTCGACGCTTTTGACCAATATGTGTGTTGTGTGATTGGTTGTCTAAATTTTGTGATATTCATAAATTGGTAAATGTTTAAAATTCAGATGGACGACGAAGTAAACCAGGAAAACCAGAATAATGATCACCATAGTAATATTAACCTGGATAACGAAAACCCGAATAACAACAATAATGGAAACCAACTGGATAACAGTGCCATGCAACATATAGTGGCACAAGGGATAATAGATGCGATGCCATATATTATCAAAACGGTTAAGGAAGCGGAAAATAAAAGCAAACATGATAGCAAACGACCTTCTGAACCTGAAAACAGCGTGAACAATGGACCCGTACTTCAAGTGCCCATTCCCAAATAAAGAAGAACTGTGTCTTACGGTTGTTTTTATAAAGAATTCTGGTCTTGTAAACCAATGGAATTCTCGGGCAATGAAGGGGCCGTTGCATCTCTATGCTGGATAGAAAGACTGAGGCAGTCTTAAGAATAAGTAAATGTGCGGAAGAGGATAAGATAATGTTCGCTTCCAATCTGTTTAAGAATTCAGCACTAGAATGGTGGAACACTATCCTTCAGTCTAGGGGAAGTGATAGAACTTACAATATGGAATGGGAAGAATTTAAAAACATGGTAGAAAGGAAATTCTGTCCTCCTAATGAAAAGGAATAGATAGCCAATAAATTCCTAAATCTTAGGATGATTGGGGTAGATAGTAAGGGTTATACTACATTATTCTTTGAATATGCTCGAATAGTACCAACCCTTGCTTCACCTGAACCAGTATTAATCTCCCGTTACATCTAGGGATTAATTGGAGAGATTAGACATGTAGTCAAGGCAGCTAGACCCCAAACCATAGAAGAAGCTGTAGAACTAGCAAATACCTTGACAGATGAATTAGTCCGTACACGAGAAGAGGATCAAAGGAGGAACCTAACCCAGAAACTTACCCAAGAGTTCCGTTCTGGAAACTCTAACCGTGGGAGAAATGTAGGCTCTACCTCTGCACCCTACTGTAAGTACTGCAAAAGGAAGCATTCAGGAAGATGCTCCATATACTGTAACTTCTGTAAAAATATCTGGACACAAAGAGGAAGATTGCAGGAAAAAGCCTAGCAATAGGATATGCTACAACTGCGGAGAACAAGGTCATATCAAGCCTAATTGTCCAAAAATAGCCCTAGCTATGAACACCAAGAATGCCAAAAATGCTAGAGCATTTGTTCTGACTGCAGAAGAAGCCAAGATGATCCCGGTTTTGATCACTGGTATGTTTTTAGTTAATGATGTTTTTACTAAAGTATTATTTGACTCTGGTGCAAACCAAAGTTTTATTAATACTTCATTTGCAAACTTCTTAATCAGTCATTAACTAAACTCCCATAAGAATGTCTAGTAGAGACAGCAAATGGGAAAACCATTAAGATTTCTGAAATCTTGCAGGGAGCAAGAATAGAAATTCTAAATCAGAAATTTATTGCAAACCTTTACCCCATGAATCTGGCAGGATTTGATGTTGTGTTAGAAATGGATTGGATAGCCAATAAGGCCAGTATTTTATGTGATCAAAAGTCAATCCAAGTAAATTCACCAAGGGGTGAAAAGATCACAATTAAAGGAAATAAAACCCCTAAATCCACAAAGTTCATCTCTGTGATGAAAACAGCAAGTTATATAAGAAAAGGATCATTAGTGTATTTGATTTCTCTAATCATTAACACTAAAGGAAAAGAATTAAAGGATATTCCAGTAGTATCCTAGTTTTCAGATGTATTTCCAGAAGCGCTACCAGGGCAACCTCCAGATAGAGAAGTTGAATTCAGAATCCATTTGATACCCCGAACCGCACCAATTGCCAAAGCACCCTATCGTTTGGCACCCGCAGAAATGCAGGAACTGAAGAAACAATTAGATGAATTATTGGAAAAAGGATTCATACAGCCAAGCTCATCGCCATGGGGAGCACCGATTTTGTTCGTTAAAAAGAAGGACGGATCAATGCGTATGTGCATTGACTACCGTGAATTGAACAAGGTCACGATTAAGAATCGGTATCCATTACCAAGAATCGATGATCTGTTCGACCAGTTGCAAGGAGCACGATTTTTCTCTAAAATCGATTTAAGGTCAGGATATCATCAATTAAAGGTACAGGAAGAGGACATTCCTAAAACCGCTTTCAGAACAAGGTATGGCCATTATGAATTTACTGTCATGCCATTTGGTTTAATCAATGTCCCAGCTGCATTTATGGACATGATGAACCGAATATGTAAGCCATATTTGGATAAATTCATAATTGTCTTTATAGATGATATTCTTATTTATTCTAGAAGCAAAGAGGATCATGCAGGGCATCTGCACGCACTTCTAAGTTTATTGAGAAAAGAAAAGCTTTATGCTAAGTTTTCGAAGTGTGAGTTTTGGTTAGAACAGGTACAATTTCTTGGACATCTAGTTAATCATGAAGGAATTCATGTAGATCCCACCAAGATCGAGGCGATTACCAAGTGGAAAACCCCTGAGTCACCAACCGAGGTTAGAAGTTTCTTAGGATTGGCTGGTTATTATAGAAGATTTATTTGAGATTTTTATAGAATAGTCATTCCCTTAACTAAGTTAACCTGTAAATCCATTAAGTTTGAATGGGGACCAAAACAAGAAGAAGTATTTAGAATTCTTAAGCAAAGACTAACCAACGCACCCATACTAGCGTTACCAGAAGGAACTGAAGATTTTGTAATATGTTTTGACGCTTCCAAGTTAGGTTATGGATGTGTGTTAATGCAACGTCAAAAGGTTATAGCTTACGCCTCTAGACAACTTAAGAATCATGAAGAGAATTATTCAACCCATGATCTAGAATTAGGAGCTATAATTTTTGCCTTTAAAATTTGGAGACATTACCTATATGGTAGTAAGTTTACCATTTTCACCGACCATAAGAGTTTAAGGTATGTTTTTGGGAAAAAGGAGTTGAATATGAGACAAAGACGCTGGATGGAGATACTTAGTGATTATGATTGTAATATCCAGTATCATACAGGAAAGGCAAACGTAGTAGCTGATGCTTTAAGTTGAAAGTATCATGAAACGGATAGCTTCTTGAGCTAGGGAGCCAAAGGTGTCGAAGGCGAAGGGGATAAATGCATGTTGGTTATCAGCACAGGCTTTAGCGTGTTTATCCACCTTTTTTGATTCTGCTTTCCTTATAGCTTGTCCTGCTACAAACCCGCTTTCCTTTAATCCAGCTACGGGGGAGACTCCTGTGAGATCCACACAAGCATGTTTCCCTCCCTCCCAGCCAAAGACGAGCAGATTCACTGGTCTCAATGTAGATCTCCCTTCCATGGGATCTGTAAGGATATTCATAGGGGCCTCCTTCTTGGCAGAAATCCCCGTTCTCCTCAAGATATCCCCAAAACATCCCTCACCTAGTCATGCCGATATTTGAAACCAGGGAGCTCCTTACAATGAACAGCATGCTCCCCGTACTTATCCATGCTGGCTTTTTGGCAGATTGGGCAGGTTTCATCTTCTGGATACATAGGGATCATCAGCCGGTATTTGAGGATAGGCCTATACTTAATAGCCGACATGCATTGCCCCAGCCCCTCGATCGGGATAACAGTAAAAAAGTCTTGCGCATGGGGGCTTTTCAAGCACTCAATCACCGCCTTCTGGCGGGGAGACAAATCAAATACTTCTCCCAGACTCCGAGCGATTTTGTCAAATAGGGCATTCGCCAAGGTTTTTTGTGGCTTTGAGGGGGCGGTGTCCGTATTAGAGAAACCGCCAATATCAAAGTCTGGAAGAGAGACACTTAAGTACTCAAGGGCTTGTTGGTAGTCTACGTCAAGCTTACCAACCCCATTGTTCCAAAGGATATGGTCTTGCAATACACACGACTGAGCTCTAGAAACCACAAAAGCATAAACTCCAACATCCTGAGCTGAGAGGAGGCCCAAACCACCCAGACGCATCGGCAAAGATGCCAAACGCCACTGAAGGTCACCGAAGTAGGACCCCCCATAAACAACAATGTCTTCGATAGCCTCTCGAAGACCATCGTCAAAGCACGATACCGCATTTGCCATCAAGTGGGGTTGGCAGGTCCGCAGCCCAAACAGTAACTTAGCTACCCCCATGCATGACCTTAAAAGAAGAAGCTCGCACTGGGGGTCCTGAAGGCAGGGCAAGAGTTTCATAAGGTCAACCGCTGTCAGTGCCCGCCGCCCTGCTAATTCCTCGATAAAAACAGAATCTCGGCTAACCGCCCCCCAAGGAGCTTAACCCCCCTCTCAGGTCTATCTATCCCTCTCGGGAAAAGGTCGTCTTGAACCTTGAGACTGTCACACGATGGCCAGTACACTTCCGTTTTCTTAATATTGAGATGGATACCTAGGGATGGTCCCTCTATGTTGATGATGTCCAAGGCCTTAGCAACTTCCACTGCATTACCTATAATCGTGCCATCAACCAAATACCAAGCATGAAAGGGGAGGTTACAGTGCTCCTGTACATGGAGAATAAGGGGTGTAAGGCTAAGGCAAAGAGAAGGGGCCCCAAGGGATCTCCTTGTTGCACTCCAGTGGTAGCCCCAATACACTCGCTACCAACATACAACCTAGCGGGTTGGGCGTACAGGAACTGGACCCACCGATAGATAGATGGGCAATGTTGGTGGACCTGTTGGAGGAATGCTGAGCGGTCAACCATGTTGAAAGCATTGGTGAAGTCTACCGTAAGCAAGGCCATGGACCCATCCTCATGAAAAGAGCTCAGAAACCTGTTCGCACTATGAAGCACCACCTCCGCCCCATTTGGTGTACCAACCCCGAATTGAAAATCCCCCAAATACTAGGCCATGTCCTTCCCAACTTTCTTCATAGGCACCTTAGAGACCAACCTACGCCAGATGCCCCCCACGGCGATAGGCCTAATACCATTATAAGGTTTCAATAAGGGGGTGAGGGGGGCTGAGGCAACAAGGAACGGAGTGGTAAGATTCATCAAAAGGGGAAAGCTAAGTCTCTCCTTGGAAAGGAGTGGTAAGATTCATCAAAAGGGGAAAGCTAAGTCCCAGGTATGTTGGACCTTTTGAGATTATTAGAAGAATAGGACATGTAGCCTATCAGCTACAACTGTCAGAGGAAATGGCAGGAATACATGATGTATTTCATGTATCTAATCTCAAGAAGTGTTTAGCTGATGAATCACTTATAGTACCTCTTAAGGATATAGAGGTAAATGAGCAGTTAAAATTTATAGAGAGGCCTCTACAGATTGAAGACAGGAAAGTTAAGAACCTCAAACACAAGAGATTAGTTCTGGTCATAGTAAAACGGGACTCCAAAAGAGGACCAGAATACACATGGGAGCTTAAATCAGAAATGCAAAGGAAATATCCACACCTGTTCCAGTAGATCTCGAGGACGAGCTCTAAAACAAGGTGGGGAGGATATAACAACCCTCCTAAATTTTTCTGACACCCTAATATATTTTAAAATATCCCTATATGTCCTAAAATACACCACGTATGTGAAAACCGAGCCCAAAATACGATATAGCATTAAAAATAAAATAAAAATCAAATTTTTATGTCGCTCACGGGGCGCGTAGACCCCTTAAGGATCTTACGTGGGGCGCGACAACTTGAAGTCAGGGCGTAGCCCTGAGCCGACACGTGTCAGCTCCGTGTCAACCCTAGTTCGACGAATCAGCAACCCTAGCAGCTATAACCCTACTACGCGGGCCGCGTAAGCTTTAGCTTACTCTTACGCGGGCCGCGAGAGACTCGAAATGTGTCCCTATATAAGGAGGGCATCGGGCCTTCAGTCAGTTCGTTCATTTCTTGACTTTCTCTCTCGAATTTCTTATAGTAGGCACTATACTCGGGTATAATATCCCCCTAATTAATGAAGTTATGCCCCGTTGTAAGTATTATAACCCCGGTTATGTATTAGATACGCTGCCCGATTGATCCAGGGTTCCGTAACGACTGTCGAGGTTCTGCCTGACGTAGTCGTTGGAATGCCGTCTCGGGGAGGGTATTACTAATGTAAATATTAAGGGTTATTATACTAACACGTGTGCATTTGTGTAAATTATAGATAATCACCAGGAAACCCTTACAGTAAACCTAAGACAGCAATGTGAGTAATCTCCTTTTTGTAAATTGTTTTTACAAAACCTTAAATATTTTACAATATGATTAAGCAGTGATTGAGTCTTTGTAGTTCTTCAATTACTGTTGGTATGTTGGGGTTTTGTATACAAAACGTGGAGCACGTTACCATTGGACAACGAGATAGCCAATGTGTAATATGACCCACCAGTCAGGATTGACAATACTGAATGAGTAATTGTGTAGAAATAAACAATGTGATAGCTCTCAATACTGTTAAAGGATAAAACTCTTCTTGATTAAACTGGGATTCACTCACCAGCATTTCTCACTGACAAAAATGTTTTAAACGCGTTTCAGGTAACAAAATGTGAAATCCAACTAGAAGCCAGCTGAACAGCACTGAAGGCTTGGAAAAAGTGGCTATAAAAGTTACCTAAATAAAAGAAGATGTTTTATTCAATAAAATAGGGATTTGCCCTATGAAAATGTTTGTAATGAAAACTTGGGTTTTATCCTAATATGTTTAATACTATAAAAGTGTGGTATTTACTCTGATAAACATTTTCTAACTACGGTCCTGATGAAATTTCCGCTGCCAAATTGATAAACAAACGATACCACCAAAACTGGTCCCGCGGCTGCCCGTTCCCGGCACAAATAGGGGGCGGGGGTTGCGACAGAAAGTAATGATTGAAAAGACATTAAGGAGCGTCAATCATTACACATTTTTTAAAGGGGTTGATGTGGCGGAAAATGAGGAGAAAACAAACTGGAAGCTAATTCACACACACACACACACATATATATATATATGTGTGTGTGTATATATTCTTAGACCATGTATAATAAGCATTATAGGGGTGTGAAACGGTTTGTTAACGCCCCCAACACCGTCCCTGGGGAATTAAAGGGCATGAAGAGGGAAGGACATTTCTAGTATAATGTCAAATGAGGAGAAAACAAATTGGAAGCTAATGACTAAATGAGCATTAACCATTACACATTTTTTGAAATGGCATTATGATGCTAATGTGACAGAAAATGTCTCTTATGGGGCATTAACCATTACGCATGACCTTATAGAAAATTCTAAGTAACATGGTAATTTAATTCTGTGATCCAACAACAAGAATGAGAATGGATCATGTCTGGGATTGGATTTTCGAAATCTTTTATCACATAGCTAGTTGTAAAATCAAATTTCTAGTCCTACAGTACCCGCTTATTAGTCTGGTTGTGAGGTTTTCTCTAGGCATTGAAGATCCTTGTATATATGATCTTAGTTGATTAAAAGTTATTGGTTGGGATCCTCATTACGTGAAATCTGACTCTAAACTCACCTCAAAAACTGACTTGAGGTATCAAATACACTGATTTAAGTATGTACTTTTAATAATTTAAAGTTTCTAATAACTTCAAAAATTAAATTTTTCAAAATTTATATAATATATTAATATATTTGGTTTCGATAGTATTTAAACCTGTATGCAATTGGTTTCAAGTAATCGAGTGTGTATCGCCTGATACCATATAGAACTCATGATTATTTTTGAAATCAATCTCACACTCGACCCCTCCTTGCATAACCCCCTGTCACACATCCAAGTGTTTCTGGTTTTGATTTTTCACATCAGTTTTGAGGTTTCCTGCCGTCCCTAAAAACACAGCCTAAGTACCAAGCGCCATGACAAATGCTACAATGGGAGAATAGAGGCGACACTGCAACCAACATATTCCGAACTTGAAGCTTAAAAATATAAAAGCTCGCCATCCTTTTGTATATATCGTCGCTAGCTACAATCCTTTGAGCTACAACTGGCAACACGTGTCGTGCAATGTTAAACGGGTTGTGTTCAACACAACACATTTAACATGACTATTTAACTCGAAAAGGACACGCTTACTAAGCGTATCATTTACTTAAACACAATAACATTCACATTTTTAATAAGCGGGTTACACTACTCAACATGTTTAAAAATATTTAAACATAACTGGTTCAATAGCATGAATAACACAACATGTTTAACACGATTATTGACATGACACACTTAACATCGTCAATAAATAATAAGACATAACTAACCCAATACTATAAAAATCACAAAATAATTTAACAAGCTATGAAATATTTTACAAACTACGTTAGCTGGTGAGCGAGGGAATTAGTTATTTACTTATTCATATGGTTATAAACTACGTCCATTTGATCAACGAGTCTTAACATGTCGTGTCGACTTGTTAATCCATTTAACACATTATTCGTGTTATAAAAGGGTTGGGTTAGGTAGGTTTAACCAGTTTAGAAATTTTTTAATCATGTCGTTAACGTGTTGAATCAATTATGACCCAATCCCAATTAACTCAAAGCCTATCCCGCTTTACATTTGTCGCAACCCCCGACCCCTACTCCGGGAGCTGGCGGCCACGAGGACAGTATAGTGGTATCGGTGTTTATTAATTTGGCAGCGGAAATTTACATCAGGGCCGTAGTTAGGAAATAGTTTATCAGAGTAAAACACCAAACTTTTATATTTAATAAATACATGGGAAAAAAACCCAAGTTTCCATTACAACATGTTTATAGGGATAAACCCTAATTTATTGAAATAAAACTTCTTTCTTGTTTAGGTAACTTTTATAGCCACTTTTCCAAGCCTTCGGTGCTCTCCAGCTGGCTTCTATTTGGCTTTCACATTTTGTTACTTGAAACGCGTTTTAAAAAGTTTTATCAGCAAGAAATACTGGCGAGTGAATCCCAGTTTAATCAAAACAAGTTTTATCATTTTACAGTATTGAGGGCATCCGCAATTACATTTGTTTACATCTACTAAATTACCACCCATGGTACTGTCAATCCTGACTTGTGGTCATGCTACTACTCACAGTGTAGTAACAAGTAATGTATACAAAACCCCAACATACCGACAGTAATTGTAGAATCACAAATACTCAATCACTGTTAAATGTAATTTAAAATAACTGAGGTTTTGTAAAAACAGTTTGCAAAAAGGGGAATAACTCACATTGCTATTTTAGATACTACTTCTTTCTGGTGACTTCCTGGTTATAATCTATTTAAAATAAACAATGCACACGCGTTAGTATAATAACCCAATTTACATTAGCTATACCCCCGAGACAGAATTCCACCCACTGAGTCAGGCAGAGCCTTGACATGTGTTACGGAACTCTAGATCAATCGGGAAGAGTAACTAATACGTAACCGGGGGTTATAATACTTACAATGAGGCAGAGCTTTGCTTTTTAGTGGGTATATTACCCGAGTATTATTGCTATTATATCGAGAGAAGAAAAGAAATTTGAGCGACAGTAAACTGAGCCTCTCGATCTCTTATATAGGCCTGGAGATAAGCGGCTCGCGGCCCGCGAAGTTCGCTTCTATCTTTCTCGTGGCCCGCGAGAATCTAGACTAGGTCCTAGCCTTGCCGGGTCACCACTATAGGTCCAACGGGTGTCGTGCCACGTGGCGGAACCAGGTGCGGCCTGGTATCACTAGGTCGCGGCCCGCGACTCCTTTGCTTAACTGGGTCGCGCCCCGCGAGGACCCACCTGAATTTGTTCTATTTTATTTTTATAAATATAAAGGTATTTCGGGCCCGTTTTTCATATACGGGGTGTATTTTAGGACGTATAGGACATGTTTAAGCGTTTTGGGAGAGTTGTTATATCCTCCCCACCTTGTTTTAGATCTCGTCCTCGAGGTCTACTGGAACAGGTGTGGATATTTCCTCTGCATCTATGACTCAAGCTCCCAAGTGTACTCTGGTCCTCTCTTGGAATCCCATTTTACTTTGACTAGAACTAATCTCTTGTGTTTGAGATTCTTGATCTTCCTGTCTTCAATTTGTAGGGGTTTCTCTACAAACTTAAGTTTCTCATTTACCTCTATGTCCTTAAGAGGTACCATTAATGATTCATCTGCTAAGCACTTCTTGAGATTACATACATGAAATACATCATGTATCCCTGCCACTGCCATTTCCTCTGGCAGTTGTAGCTGGTAAGCTATTGGTCCTATTCTTCTAATAAACTCAAAAGGTCCAACATACCTAGGGCTTAGCTTTCCTCTTTTTATGAATCCAACTACTCATTTCCATGGAGAAACTTTTAGTAATACCTTGTTTCCTACTTGAAATTCCAACGGTTTTCGCCTGTTATCAGCATAACTCTTTTGGCGATCGTGTGCTGCTTTTTGTCGTTCCATGACTTGAATTATTTTATTCGTTGTTTCTTATACTATTTCTGGTCCAGACAGTTGCTTTTCTCTAATTTCTGCCCAACAGACTGGAGTTCGGCACTTTCGTCCATAAAGTGCTTCAAATGGTGCAGCATTGATACTGGTATGATAGCTGTTATTGTAAGAAAATTCTATTAATGGTAAATGATCGTCCCAATTTCCTCAGAAATCAATTACACAAGCTCTAAGCATATCTTCCATTGTTTGAATTATCCTTTCACTTTGTCCGTCTGTTTGAGGATGATAAGCAGTGCTTAGATTTAACTTGGTTCCCATTGCTTTTTGGAAACTAGTCAAAAAATGAGAAGTAAAACGGCTATCTCTTTCAGAAATAATAGATAAAGGAATTCCATGTAATGAAACTATTTCATTTACATATAACTTGGCTAATTGTTCCATACTGAAAGTTTCCTTCATTGGTAAGAAATGAGCAGACTTGGTTAATCTATCTACAATCACCCAGATTGTATCATTTCCTTTTCGTGCCTTGGGTAATTTGGTAATAAAGTCCATTGTTATCAATTCCCATTTCCATATAGGCATTTCTAGTTGCTGCAATAAACCTGAGGGTTTCTGATGTTCGGCTTTAGCATGTGAATAGGTTAAACACTTGGCAACATAAGTTGCTATATCCTTTTTCATTCCTATCCACCAGAAATTATTTTGTTAAGTCTTGATACATTTTATCACTACCGGGATGTATCGTATACTTAGACTTATGGGCTTCTTCTAAAATTCGGTGGCGTAGGTTTCCTTGTTTGGGTATCCAGATTCTTTTCTTATGGAATCTCCAAATTCCATATGTTCCTTGTTCTAATTCCTTAATCATTCCTTTTAATTTTTCAGTATCATCCTTGATTACTGATTCCTGTACTTCTCTGATTTGCTCGTTTAAATCTACCTGTAGATTTAACTTGAGAGAACGTACTCGTCTTGGCTTTTCATGATATTTCCGACTTAAAGCATCAGCTACTACATTAGCCTTTCATGCATGATACTGGATACTACAATCATAATCACTAAGAATTTCCATCCATCGTCTCTGTCTCATATTTAACTCTTTTTGCCCGAAAACATATCTTATACTCTTATGATCGATGAAAATAGTAAACTTGCTACCATAAAGATAATGTCTCCAAATTTTAAGGGCAAAAATTATGGCTCCTAACTCTAGATCATGGGTTGTATAATTCTTTTCATGATTCTTAAGTTGTCTAGAGGCATAGGCTATAACCTTTTGACGTTGCATCAATACACATCTATAACCTAACTTAGAAGCGTCACAATAGACTGTAAAGTCTTCAGTTCCTTCTGGTAACGCTAGAATGGGTGCGTTGGTTAATCTTTTCTTAAGAATTTTAAAGGCTTCTTCCTGTTTTGGTCCCCATTCAAACTTAACTGATTTGCAGGTCAGTTTTGTTAAAGGAATGGCTATTCTAGAAAAATCTCGGATCAATCGTCTATAATATCCTGCCAGTCCAAGAAAACTTCTTATCTCCGTTGGTGATTGAGGGACTTTCCATTTCGTAATCACCTCGATTTTTGTGGGATCCACATGAATTCCTTCATGATTGACCAGGTGTCCAAGGAATTGTACTTCTTGTAACCAAAATTCACATTTTGAGAATTTAGCGTAAAGCTTTTCTTTTCTCAGCAATGTAAGGAGTGCATGCAGATGTGCTGCATGTTCCTCTTTATTCTTAGAATAAATAAGAATATCATCTATAAAGACAATTACGAATTTGTCCAGATATGGTTTACATATTCTGTTCATCATGTCCATAAATGCTGCTGGGGCATTGGTTAGACCAAATGGCATGACTGTAAATTCATAATGATCATACCTTGTCCTAAAAGCAGTTTTAGGAATGCCCTCTTCCTGTACTTTCAATTAATGATATCCTGAGCGTAAATCGATCTTAGAAAATAATAGAGCTCCTTGAAGTTGATCAAACAGATCATCGATTCTCGGTAGTGGGTACCGATTTTTAATCGTGACCTTGTTCAATTCTCGGTAATCAATGCACATACGCATTGATCCGTCCTTCTTCTTAACAAACAAGATTGGTGCTCCCCATGGTGATGAAGTAGGCTGTATGAAACCTTTCTCCAGAAGTTTGTTCAGTTGTTTCTTCTGTTCTTGCATCTCGGCTGGTGCCAAATGGTAAGGTGCCTTGGCAATTGGTGTTGTCCCTAGTAACAGGTGAATTCTGAATTCAACCTCCTTATCTGGTGGCAGTCCAGGTAATTCTTCTGGGAAAACATCTGAGAATTGAGATACTACAGGAATATATTTCAATTCTTTTCCTTTAGTGTTAATGATTATGGAAATCATATACACTAGTGACCCTTTCCTTGCATAACTTGTTGTTTTCATCACAGAGATGCATTTTGTGGACCTAGATGGGTTATCTCCTTTAATTGTGATCTTTTCACCCTTTGGTGAATTTACTTGTACTGACTTTTGATCACATAGAATACTGGCATGATTGGCTACTAACCAATCCATTCCTAACAAGATATCAAATCCAGCCAGTTTCAGTGGGTAAAGGTTAGCAATAAAATTATGGTTTGAAATTTCTATTCTTGCTCCCTGCAAGATTTCATTGATCGTAATGGATTCTCCATTTGCCGTTTCTACAAGACATTCTTGTTGAAGTTTAGTTCATGGTTGACTGAGAAGTTTGCAGAATGAAGTATTAATAAAACTTTGGTTCGCACCAGAGTCAAATAATACTTTAGCAAAAACATCACTAACTAAAAACGTACCGGCAATCACATCCGGAATCATCTTGGCTTCTTCAGCAGTCAGAACAAATGTTCTGGCGTTCTTGGTAGTTTTGTTGTTTGTGGCTGGAGCTAGTTTCGGATATTTCGGTTTGATATGCCCCTTTTCTCCACAATTGAAGCATATCCCATTACTGGGTTTCTTCCTGCAGTCTTATTCCTTGTGTCCCGATATTTTGCAGAAGTTGCAGTATATGGAACATCTTCCCGAATGCTTCTTCTTGCAGTATTTACAGTAAGGTGCAGAAGTAGAACCTGTATTTTTCCCACGGTTGGAATTACCATAGCGAAATTCCTGGGTAAGTTTTTGGGCTAGGTTCTTTCTCTAGTTTTCTTCTTGCGTACGTACTAATTCATCAGTCAAGGTATTGGCTAGTTCTACAGCTTCTTCTATGGTTTGGGTCTAGATGCCTTGACTACGTGTCTGATTCCACTAATTAATCCCCAGATGTAACGGGAGATTAATACTGGTTTTGGTGAGGCTAGAGTTGGCACTATTCTAGCATATTCGAAGAATACGGTAGTGTAACCCTTGCAGTCTATTCCATTCATTCTAAGGTTTAAGAATTTATTGACAATTTGTTCCTTTTCCTTTAGAGGACAGAATTTTCTTTCAACCATGTTCTTAAAATCAGTCCATTCCATATTATAGACTCTGTCACTTCCCCTAGACTAGAGAATAGTATTCCACCATTCTAAGGCTGCATTCTTAAAAAGATTAGAAGCAAACAAAATCTTACCTTCCTCTGCACATTTGCTTATTTTTAAGACTGCTTCTGTCTTTTCTATCCAACGTAGGGCTGCAATGGCTCCTTCATTTCCATAGAATTCTATTGGTTTGCAAGACCAAAATTCTTTGTAAGAACAACCATATGACATGGTTCTTCTTTTTTTGGAATAGGCAATTGAAGTAACGGTCCATTATTCACACTGTGACTGGGTTCAGTAGGTGGTCGTTTACTTCCACTGTTAGTTTTATTATTTTCCGCTTCTTTAACAGTCTTGATAATATACGGTATAGCGTCTATAATCCCTTGTGCTACTATATGTTGGATGGCACTGTTATCTATTTGGTTTCCATTATTCTCATTATTCTGGATTTCCTGATTTACTTCGTTGTCCATCTGAATTATAAACATTTATCAGGTATTAATATCACAGAATAAGATTTAATGTAAACAATCACGCAAACAATTGATCAAAATCGTCGAGCATTGCGACATTTACTCTTTTTCATATATATATATATATACACAACTGGAATTGAAACACACTACTAGTTATGCATCAATAGGTATCAGGTTATTTATTTTAGTTGATTTGATTTTTTTTCCTACTACACACACACACACACACACACACACACACATATATATATATATATAGGGAGAGGATCATGAGAAAACTAGATATAAATGAGAAAACTAGAAGACTAACTAAAAACCACTAAAAAGGAGGGGGGAGACTTTTAATGAAGGAGGGGGGACTTTTAATGAATGAGGGGTAAATTTGGAAAAAAAATATATATAACTTTTCAAACATTTCTCATTTCTCCATACGATATCATTTTAAAACAAAAATGGCACCATAAGATCACAAATTTTTGTATCTTTCATTCAAGTATATTCGAGCATATTTTTGATGACATAAAAAAAGATTTATGGTGTCGTCTTATTTTCAATACTATTATTATAGTAGTGCACATGTGCAATATAACATGTACTACAATTGCATTACATGCTTAAAATTAGCTTTTTGAGTCTAGTTTAGCTTTTAGGGTTAGTTTTTTTGGAGGTTTAGGATTAGGATTAGGTTTTTGGGTGTGGGGGGAGGGGGGTTTAGGTTTTTGGGGGGTGGGGGTGGGGGGGTTTAGTTTTTTTTCGGGTTTACAATTGCATTACATGCTTAAAATTAGCTTTTTGAGTCTAGTTTAGCTTTTAGGGTTAGTTTTTTTGGAGGTTTAGGATTAGGATTAGGTTTTTGGGTGTGGGGGGGAGGGGTTTAGGTTTTTGGGGGGTGGGGGTGGGGGGTTTAGGTTTTTTTCGGGTTTATGTTTAGGGTTTAGTTTTAGGTTTTCGGGAGGGTGGGGGTGGGGGGGTTTAGGTTTTTGGGGGGGTGGGGGGGTTAGGCTTTTGGTGGGAGGGTGAATTTAGGTTTTTGGGGGGTGTCGGTGGGGGGTGGGTTAAGTGGTTTAAGCTTTATGTATTAGTGCACATGTGCAGTACAACCAAAAAAAAAAAAATTTTTTTTTTTTTTTTGAAATTTTTTTTCTAGGCATAAAAACTAGCGATTTTTTTATTAAAAATTGTAAAAAAAAAAATTTTGGTATGTTTTTAGGTTTTTTTTAGGCTTTTTTGGTTAGTTTTTTGGTTTTCTCATTTAAACTAGTTTTCTCATGATCCATCCCCTATATATATATATATTATTGCAAGGGGTGGTTCCAGTATTGCATCTCTCGCTCGTCGTATTTCCACACGAGCTTCTCTCCTATTTGTTTTATCCTCTCTCCTTCCTCAACTAATTCCTCACCAAAGGTACGGAGTTCCTGCACATTTTCCTCACTCATGGATGACAGTGGTGCGGGTACTGGGTCAGGGTACTGAGGCATAGGTTCTCCATATGGGTATGGGTTGTCTAGTATTTCCTGGACATACTTATCGGCATTCCAATATGGGTCTAGAGGGTTAAGGTTGGTATATTGTGCTATAGGGTTTGGTATTGGTTCTCTCTGTGGATAGAGTTCCTGGTAATCCCTATGGTCATCCTCCCATGGATCATACATTAGAGGATTAGGCGTTGGGATTTTAGGTATCTCGTTAGGGTCAAATGCTGGTATGGGAATTTGGTCTCCTTAGTTCGGTTATATCTCCATTGGTTGGGTTGGGAATAGTGGCAGTGGTTGTCGTGTAATTAATTGGTCTAGGTTTGGATCTGCTGGAGTGGTGGCTAATATATGAAAGTTTGCCAACCGCCTATTAACTATGTCTTGGGTCTGGGCGTTTATCTCCCTATTGGTTGCTGCTAATGCCCTTTGTTGTTGCAATTTTCTCATTCGCTTCCTTCGCTCATGTGCTCCCCGACTGAACCATCCTTTCTTTTTCGAAGGGAATGGTTCCTTGGATTGCGTCTTAAAAATGAAGATTCCCTCTTCAGTGTCAGCAGAATACCCCGAAGGAGTAGGCTGTGGTGAAGTTCCTTCATTTTTGGGAGAACTAGCTAGGTGACGATAGGCGTCAGACGTACCTTAATCACTCATAGTGTAAACTAACAGATTGTCAAATAACACACAACAATAATATACAGTTATACACGTAATCACGTAGATTATTTCCTTACACAAATGATAAAATTTTGGTGTCAGCAGAACACTTATGTGGCTTAAATCAGTGGCTGTAGCTCTAATACCACTCTCTGTCGCAACCCCCAACCCCTACCGCGGGAGTGGGCGGCCGCGAGGACAGTATAGTGGTATCGGTGTTTATTAATTTGGCAGCGGAAATTTACATCAGGATCGTAGTTAGGAAATAGTTTATCAGAGTAAAACACCAAACTTTTAAATTTAATAAATACATGGGAAAAACCCAAGTTTCCATTACAACATGTTTATAGGGATAAACCCTAATTTATTGAAATAAAACTTCTTTCTTGTTTGGGTAACTTTTATAGCCATTTTTCCAAGCCTTCAGTGCTCTCCAGCTGGCTTCTAGTTGGCTTTCACATTTTGTTACCTGAAACGCGTTTTAAAAAGTTTTATCAGCAAGAAATACTGGATAGTGAATCCCAGTTTAATCAAAACAAGTTTTATCATTTTACAGTATTAAGGGCATCCGCAATTACATTTGTTTACATCTACTCAATTACCACCCACGGTACTGTCAATCCTGACTTGTGGTCATGCTACTACTCACAGTGTAGTAACAAGTAATGTATACAAAACCCCAACATACCGACAATAATAGTAGAATCACAAATACTCAATCACTGTTGAATGTAATTTAAAACAATTGAGGTTTTGTAAAAACAGTTTGCAAAAAGGGGAATAACTCACATTGCTATTTTAGATACTACTGCTTTTCTAGTGACTTCCTGGTTATAATCTATTTAAAATAAACAATGCACACGCGTTAGTATAATAACCCAATTTACATTAGCTATACCCCCGAGACAGAATTCCAATGACTGAGTCAGGCAGGGCCTTGACATGCGTTACGGAACTCTAGATCGATTGGGCAGAGTAACTAATACTTAACCGGGGGTTATAATACTTACAACGAGGAAGAGCTTCGCTTTTTAGTGGGTATAATACCCGAGTATTATTGCTATTATATCGAGAGAAGAAAAGAAATTTGAGCGACTGTAAACTGAGCCTCCTGATCTCTTATATAGGCCTGGAGATAGGCGGCTCGCGGCCCGCGAAGGCCGCTTCTATCTTTCTCGCGGCCCGCGAGAATCTAGGCTAGGTCCTAGCCTTGTCGGGTCACCACTATAGGTCCACCGGGTTTCGTGCCACGTGGTGGAACCAGGTGCGGCCTAGTGTCACTGGGTCGCGGCCCGCAACTCCTTTGCTTAACGGGGTCACGCCCCGCGAGGACTGTAACACCCCGCGTTTTGAAAGTCAAAGTACAAGTCAAAGTCAAAGTCAAAAGAAGAAAAGATTGCTAAATGCGATCTGTCACTCCTTGCTTAATTATTGATTGTACTCCTTGACTTGTAATCGATACTTTAATTTTGTTTACTTTAGTTGTATTATGTGGAGTATCTATAATAATCGCAGTTTAATCGATGTTTATCGCTAACCGACTTATCGCTGAATTCATCGCTATCGCATCGTAACTCGAATTACGTGTTCTGAATATTGTTTTACGTGTGTGCAATATTTATGTGTTACTTGTGCATGTTTATATTTGAGGTGTTAATCGAAAACGCAACCGCAACTCTATCGCATCGCAATCTGATCGCAAACGCTAAACGCAAGGTTATTTATGATGTTGTATGTTAGTTAGGTTATCTGTGTAACTATTGTTTAATACTATCGCACCGCTTACTCGCAACGCATCACAACGCTCAACGCACGAAACGAAACATCAAAATGCAACCCGCCGGAGATGTTCGATCGAATGACCATTCGATCGAATGGTCATCCGATCGGACGGCCATCCGATCGGACTGCCCTCCGATCCGTCACTGCACCGCCTTTCCTCTTTTGGACACCTATAAATAGCACCTGTCACATCATAAACAGTGATGTGACAGCTCTCTCGTCCGACCTGCGCCTCCAGCCCTATTTTCTCTCGATTTCTCGCTATTCTTGTAAGTTTCTACCTCAAATCTTGTACATCTTTGATCTCCACACACTTCTTCATCATTTTCACCATCAAATCTTCACTTTTCACCATCAAATCCACCTGATTTGAGGTGTTCTAGGGTGATGTCATCATGAGCTTCAAAACTTGACCTCATTCCACCAAGAACAACTCAGATCTAAGAGATTTTAACATGTTTATACACTGATTTTGCAACATTTTCAAGATTAAAGAATTGAAAAATGTGTTCTTAACCTTCTTTCAACTTTTTTACACTCTTGCACACAAAACCGATAGAATCAGAGCTCGTTAGACCTTCTACTTGTTCTATAGTGAAGTGTTGGGCTGAGAATGGATTCTATCGGGAGAAGAAGACCGATTCACGGGTTGAACATGAACAACCTTCAAGAACTGTTAACTGATTAGACTAGGGTGATTCCAGTTCGATCGGACGACTTGGGCTTGATGAAGTTCCCGTTGTTTAACATGTTGTCATACCGTCTCGGTCAAACTGCAAACTTTTCAAACTTAGCAAATAATTTAAGTTTCACACGATCAAGTCACTGAACGGACTGCCATCCGATCAAACGAAAATCCAATCGGATGACTCATGGTCCCCAAACACTTAACATTTTTACAAGTTTTCAATGAATTTCATCCTGCTGTGAACTTGTTCTCCATGAGATATCTCACTTGGAACGGATCGCCTTCCGAACGAACGGCCATCCGGCCGGACGACCGTTCGACCGGACGACCTGAAAGGTAGAGATACTTCTAAGCTTTAAAAATGCTACAACGAAAACTTCAAAGCCATCATACACAAACACATCCATCCCAAACGAAGGAAAATCCGACCGAATGGCCATCTGTCCGGATGACCATCCGTACGGATTATCATCCGATCGAATGACCATCCGTCCGGATTTTCATCCGATCGAATGGCCATCGTCTCCTTATTCACTTGCACCGTTTTATGCACTGCTCATCGCTTACGCTATCGTTAACTGTTCAGGCTAATCTCTCAGCGCTCCCTTCAATCCAAGAGAGTGTTTATTTACTAAACACAATCTGTTAACCAACTGGGTAGCCCAGTTGGCCACCGACACCCACCTCTTCCCATAGGTACTGGGTTCAAGTCTTGGGAGTGGCATATGTCGCCCAGGGTAAGAACTCGGCATGGG
Organism: Helianthus tuberosus; assembly: GCA_030545235.1. Lineage (NCBI taxonomy): Eukaryota > Viridiplantae > Streptophyta > Magnoliopsida > Asterales > Asteraceae > Helianthus > Helianthus tuberosus. The sequence goes on along the minus strand of CM060447.1, from coordinate 182,774,651 downwards.
GAAGTCACCGCGGAGCTATCTTGTTCGGGTAGCAGCTCCCGGAGTGAGATCACTCTGGCGGTTGGGAGGACCGTGCACTATCCCCTACTAAACACAATCTGTGAGTATACTCGATCCCTTTTTGCTTTACGCACTTTTGGGTGTTACATACGTTACTTATTCTAAATCACATCGATCACACAACCCAAACACATTTTATACGCTAACCGCTCTCGCATGTTATACGTGTTATTCGATGAATGCTTGAATGTTATGTTTACATAGTGATTGTTTCCTGACACCTTAGCAACGATAGTACTATAGTTTGGACTCAGCATCTGTCGTGGACGGGGGTTGCTAAGGGTATTTCTCACGTGTCACAGTGGTGATATGTGTTGCGCACTCTACAACTCGCAGTCACGTTTGTGCATATTTTATTGTCGATAACCTACTAGCTTCGCGTTATTACATGTTACATGTTGGTTATGCGTAAACCGCTCTCGCTATCTATTATACTATCAAACTTGTATGCTCACTTTTACACTATGTGTATTGACTTTTATTTTAACGTATGTGACAGGTGTTTAGGATGCTTTTGCTTGTTAGCTGCTATAGAATCACGTTAGGAGAGTCTAGAAACAAACTAAATAAAATCTGAGTTGTCGGAATGGATATTTGTCTTTGAGAACATCGTTTGTAATAACTGTTTTTATTTTATATGTTTGTGGTATGGAACATGAACCTTTAATATATTATAACTAATAGTTGTTATGGATTCTCCTGGACAATCTGTTTTGCTCAGTGTCATGCCCCGATGATTCCGCCATCGGTTGGGGTGTGACAAGGACCCACCATAATTTGTTTTATTTGATTTTTATAAATATAAAGGTATTTCGGGCCAGTTTTTCGTATACGGGGTGTATTTTAGGACCTATAGGACATGTTTAAGGGTTTTGGGAGAGTTGTTATAACATTATATCTAGTCTAGCACAATTTTATATTTTTGTCATGTATACTTTTTTATTTTAACCTGACATCCTATAAACACAACGTATTTATCTAGGAATTTGTGAAATTGAGTCATATGAAAACAAACAGGGTTATGTATTTTTGCACTTTTGATGTGATCAAATTAAGTGAGTTTTTTTAACGACAAACTTCATTAAAAAACGCTAGCAAGACGCTAGAGAAAACAACAAACGAAAAGGCTACAAATTGAAATTGCACCAATCTCTCCAAGACATCTCCTTGAAAGGGGACCTATTTTTCAACCATAAGTAACCTAGCGACTTGATATCCTCCATAGTTTGCGAAATGGGATCCGTGGTATTGTTGAAAACTCTCTCGTTTCTCGTCTTCCATATGCACTAACAAGCAATAAGGACAATACTATGGAACACCTTTCTAGGGGTGGCATATCGTGTCAACCCGACCTGTTAAGACCGGAACACGATAAGACACGAACCCGAAATAGGTAAACACGAACGTGACACGAAATCTTATCGTGTCAGATTTTATAAACATGAATCTTATCGCGACACGAAATTTTAACGATTTAACCGAAAAAACCCCACTTGAGTCTTTATTCCACACCCATTTATCATGCTGATTGGATATCACAACAATATCCAACCTATTTATCAAGTCATCTAGCTCATTCGCCTCTACCTGATTGAAAACATTCCTCTTCCACATCCACTTCCACACCATGTTTTCGTCTACCACATCGTATCGATCTTTTACAAAACAACTTTTTTTCTTTTTCCAACTCAAAAATATTTGGGTAGATCTGTTTCAAAGGATTCTCGGCTAGCCAAGTATCTAACCAAAGCCGAATACTCCCTCCCGTCCCCACTTTGCCCTGGATACACGTCGAGAGGTCAACGCCTTCGCATACCAAGTCGTTATCAACATTTGTTACACCTTTCCATACCCCTGAGGACTGTTTTGAATGGGGAGGTACTGAAAAGTTCTAGCCGAGCCATGAAGGGCATCTATTATTCTTCTCCATAAGGTCGTCGACTCTGTTTTATACCGCCACCACCACTTAGCCAAAAGCGACGAATTTATATCCCTCAAAGGCGCACCTTCCTCGATAGGCTTAGTCACCTGACTCCATTTTACCCAACTCATCTTCCTCCTCTCTTCGTACCCCCCCCCCAAAATCGTCTTCTCGCTTCCAATTTATCGATAAGTTTCTTAGGCGCTTTAAAAATAGAAAAATAGTATGTTTGCAAGGATTCCATTACCGCTTTAATGAGGGTCAACCTCCCCCTGGCCGAGAGGCAAGACGCCTTCCACTGCAAGAGACGTTTGTCGAAAACCTCAATCATTCTATCCCAATCTCCAATTCGATTCATGTTAGCTCCTAAAACCAACCCCAAATACGTGCATGGAAGAGATCTCGGGTTGCAACTAATACTTTCTGCCATCGCTTTCACCTCGACCGGATCGACCCCCACACCATACAAGTTTGACTTATCATAATTTATTTGCAGCCCAGAAACAAGATGGAACACACGGAGGATTCTTGCCATATTAGCTATATTGTTCATAGACCATTCTGTTGATTATATTGGTAGAACATGGGTAAAACATAAACCCTAATTAAATAAATTCAATCATCAATAATAAAACACATGTGTACCTGGTTAGCCAGTAACCGCATCAGAGAATGAAGTAGACGTCATGTTCGTCAGATTGGTCGAGTTCCCCTTTAGGGTGTACAGTTCTGATGGGTTTAGGTGTTCTTGATGAACACGGTTATGGGAGAGAGGGGGCGAATTTATAGCGATGATGTTATTATAATTGTCTAACTATAAACCCTCTCTAGTAATCTATATTTATATACACCCAAGGGGAAACCCTATGTTTATCTACACAGGGTAAATACGTCCATCAAATATTTACCAATTAATGATATAGGGATAATTAGGTCAATGATCAATTATTAGATAAATGATAATAATGGTCATATAATATATTTAATATATAAATATATTCTTACACATTCTCCAACCAGAATAGAGTCATCAGCAAACAGTAAGTGGGACACAATAGGACCGTTTTTAGGCGCCTCGAACTCGGTAAAAATACCGACTTCCGAAGCCCTGTTTATCAAACAAGAGAAACCCTCCATACCAATAAGGAACAAAAATGGCGACAAAGGATCCCCTTGTCTCATACCCCTCTCAAACTGAAATTCAAAAGTCGGCGACCCGTTCACCAAAACCGAGGATCTTGCCGACGCCAATGTCGCCCCTACCCATTTCCTCCATTTCAACGGAAACTTCATTTGAGCTTGCACCTCGTCTAAAAACCGCCAACTTACATGATCATAAGCAAGGGCGTAGCTTTCAAGGGGCTGGGAGGGGCGCCCGACCCCCCGAACTTTTCGCTCAGTAGTGTTATGTATGTGCGTTTCGTGTAGAATTTTTTAGGTATATACGTTTTCGACCCCCCGGTTTTATAAAAAAAAATAAATCACTTATATAGAATTTTTAGGTTCGGTGACTTCCGACCCCCCGGTGGAAATTTTCAAGCTTCGCCCTTGATCATAAGCTTTTTCGAAATCAATCTTGAAAACGAGAAGCTTCTTCTTGTGCTTTTTGACCCAAGAGACTACTTCATTCATAGTGAGGGGGGCATCTATTATAATACGATTACTCAAAAAAGCCGATTGAGTCTCCGATATGATGTTTCCAAGCACTTTTATCAGCCGAATTAAGTGAAAGTTGATAAGTGTTTTTTTTTCAATTATTATCCCAGACCATTGTCAAGTTTGACGTTTACATTTAGTCATTTACAAAGAACTATTTTTCTTGAACGGATTTACAAAGAATTATTAGCTAATTATTTATTGAATCAATATTTAAAGAATCGTACTTTTTTATTTTTTAAGATAAATTACTTGACTTTGTGACCTACCACTTGTGGGCGTGTGAGTCCACGTGTAAATACTCTATTGGTAGAAAGAACTCCAAGAGAATTACAATCCCAGCCGTTAGTTAAGTCAATCCACCATTCTCTGTCCAATCAGTCTTGAGCTGGACTTATGTTTATATTTTACAAATAACCCCCTATACTTAACTCAACCTTCAAAACAGCTACCTATACTTCTGTTTTTCAGAAAGGAAAAAGGGTTCAACCATAACCACGAAATATTAGCTAATGGTATCATGGATTCTTATAATTATTTGGCTATGAAGTTGAATTATCAAGAATATGTTTCTTCTAAGTAAAATAAATCCACCTTCGTTTATAGTTTTCAGAAAAATCAATGTTATGTATGGACGAGACGAAAACATTAAAATAAAAGAGTACTCATAATACGAGAAAATTGATGTGTACTATTAAGTGTTTTAATGGACAAGACGAAAACACTAAAATAAAAGAGTACTCATAATATGAGAAAATTGATGTGTACTATTAAGTGTTTTAAACTATTACGCCAAACATGTTTGTACAAAAGAAGTCTACTTCTGACAAGTTTCGCCAAACTTGAATATTCAAAATTGATAGTTCATGATTGTAATTAAGGGTGTATCTAAATATGTGAATTAATAAATTCATAGATTTATGTGTTGTAAACCAAAACAAATTGTTATATTTGGGAGAAACCCTCAACGTCAAAATCCGAGCTCAGGATGATTGATTTTGGCTCAGCTGTTGGGAGTTGGGACATGATTCGTCAAGTTTGAGATGTCTTTAACGATTACTCATTCCTTTGTAACTCCAAACGAAGCAAGAGCCTATCCTCGTTTAAAAAGAGCCATTTTCTAGCCCACTTTCCTTTGTTCACCAGCTCCGAGTATGAATTTACTATCTCTTAGATCAACTCCATATTACTAATATACGTGGACATATTTAAAAGTTGGAATAATGGATTTTAATAATCCAAACTATTAACCGCTGGCCGACAACAGTCCCAACTTAAAAAATAACTAGTGATGGTCCTACCTTTTCACATATTGTAAACTAATGGACTTTTACTAATAGAACGTTAATCTCTTTTTGTCCCTTTATCTTTTTCGGTTTAGTAAAATTCCATCGGTTTACAATATATGAAATGGTGGGACCACCACTGGTTATTTTTGAAGTTAGGACCGTTGTCGGCTAACTGCTAATAGTTAGGATTATTAAAATCCATTATTCCAATTCAACCAAATCAGTAAAACCTTTAACTAGTAGTATATTAATCAAGTGAAGCCGACTATATATTCTAGCAATTATTCGATCCATACTAAATTCACCTTAAGAGTAGCATTTGTTTCCTAAAAAATTGTAAATATCTTTACATTGTAACGTCAAGTTGAATGCAAGTTTTTCAGAATAGACAAAGAAAACATTATCTCAAACCTCTTTTTACAAGAAAAATGTAAGTTTTTTAGATTCTGCAAAATCCTGAAAAACCAAAATCGACATATTACATTAGAAATTAAACAACTAATCAAATACGTGCACTAATTAAGCCCATTAACAAAACGTTTTTCTAATCAAAATCACAAAACTTAGCCAAAAATCATCAACATCAAAATCAACGCTCAAAGCGAGGGAATTTATGTAAGCGTTTAACAATAACCGACGACGAACCAAAAGTTATGCCCGATATAAGTTGATAATCCTTTAGCCCATTTGCTTTTATCCGGTCTCTTTAAACAAGAGCATGAATTCTTGGATTATCTCTATATCACAAATTCATAATAAACATATAGACTTTAAGTACATTACTCTAATTGTAGAAGGACTATATATGATACACATCTATACAAGTGGGGTGTAAATGCAAGTCAATCCCCTTTATATATATCAAGAAATACAGATAGATAGATATAGAGAGAGAGAGAGAGAGAGAGAGAGAGAGAGAATACAAGCGTGTGAAACAGAGTTAGAGAGAGAGAGAGAGAGAGAGAGAGGGAGGACCTGGTTTTGATTTTCATACACACAGGTAAATCAACAAACCACAATTTTACTATTAAAATTCATACTTGTTTCATCTTCATCACTCAAATCACCAACTAATTTCATATTATCAATCCAAATCAGTTCACATCTTTGTATTTATGTTTCAATTTCAACTTTATCACTAACAATTCAGCTAATTAAATCCATTTTTATCTCAATTAACATCTGTAGTTACCCTAGGGTTTACTCAATTTCACAAATTAGCGTTTATTGATTATCGATCGATTGTTTGTAATTATCACTTGTTTTAATCAGTTCTGTGTGTGTTGATTTCGATTCGGAATCATCTTTTGTTGAAATTGAAGTTAGGTTTTCGGTAATTGTGATTGAATTGATGGAGATTTTGGTGCTGGATCGATTGTTTATAACATCTGTAGTGGTTTTTGAATAGTTTATATGCATCTGAATATGTTAGATCTACATCTAGAAACATATAGTTTTTTAATTAATTTAGTATTTTTCTCCATTTTAACTTGTTTCTTAGTAGTTTATATTAATTTAGGATTGATTTTATACAATTTCAGGTTATTTTTATACAATTTTAGTTTGATTTTTTTTTTTTTTTGAATTGTAGCTGTTTCTATCTGGTTCTTTGGATGCTTGATGAAAGATGTTACTGTGTAATATTTGGTAATCTCTAGACCGTTGGATCGGTTTTATATTTATTTCTGAATTCTGATATTTTCACTCAATCAGGTTGTGTTTACTCATTGGTGTTCTTTGGTGAAGATTGTGATAGACATAATAAATACAAATCAAATGCCATCTTTTAAGATGAAAACGAAGTCATCGGGAGACTTTACAAGAGAAAGTAACGGTCTCCATGTCTGCCAAAAATCGAGCAAGATATCCAAGAACTCGTTCACTCACACGAGAAATTTGCAACACGAATCAGAACTTGACACACGTACTCCTAACGTGCAGGATGGTAAAGATTCTACGGATTATATAAAGAACAATCTTTTTGATTGTGTTCATTTCTTAATCTCATTTTTTTTTGTTGTGCAGATTCTTTTTGTAATAAAGCAGATGGAAGAACCAACTGTTGTCAAATGGTAGATGGAGACAATATTCAGATTCAAAAGCACATATCACCTTCAAGCGCGGTAAATATCTTATATTCTTATTCAATATAACATTCTTGTTTCATTATATTTACTTATGGTAGTTTTAACTTTAACATACAGATGGATCACACAGAAACTTGCTCCTCAACAATAGAAACAATCTTTTCACCGATATTGGATTCAATCGACACTGAACCAAATATCTACGACTACGGAGGTAAACAATGGAGGGAAAGTGATCTTGTGTTGCCATCATGTGGAGATGATGATGTTAATGACACTTTACGAATGTCGTGTGAATATTCAGATATGTTCATCCCCGACATGATTGTTTCCAGCTCACGTTTACTCGATTACGAATACGATGAATCAAGCAGATTTTTCGGGGATGAGTGTTTGTTACTTCCGTTTCTTGAAGATAACATCCAGACAGAAAATCGTTATGTAGATGGTAGCGGTTATTCTGAACCTGTAATCGTTTCTGAAGATTCAAACTTATATGTTGCCATCCATCAAATGAAACCCCCCAATCAGGATTCGGATGTTGGTTCGTATCCAGATTGGGATCCGGCTGACTTTTTGGATCCGCAGATGTTCATCCGGAATCTTATAGACCTTTCGGAAATCTCCACAAGTTCTCATCACTCGAGAACGAAATCTATAACTCTAGCACTTGATTTAGATGGTATGAAGTTCTTGCTTTATATATTGATTTTAATATTTTAAAAAACAATTTCGTTCTCTAATATTTGTTACTTTGATGTTTAGAAACACTAGTTCATTCTTCATTGGAGCACTGTGAAGATGCAGATTTCACATTTTCGGTATTTTCTAGTTTGAAGGAGCATACTGTGTATGTGAAGCAGAGACCTTACTTAAGAACATTCTTGGAGAAAGTATCGGAAATGTTTCATATCGTCATCTTCACAGCCAGTCAAAGCATTTACGCCAAGAAACTTTTGGATATACTTGACCCCGATGGAACGATCATCTCTCGTCGAGCTTACAGAGATTCATGTATCTTCGCAGATGGCAGTTATACCAAAGATTTAACTGTTTTAGGTGTTGATCTTGCCAAAATTGTCATAATCGACAACTCCCCGCAGGTAGAGTGCCAATTGCCTGATTATAATATCTTGAGTAAAATGCCATTTTCGTCCCCGAGGTTTGGCCAGTTTTACGATTTTTATCCACAAGTTTATTTTTCCGCATCTAGATCCAAAAGGATTTAAATCTTGCCATTTTTATTCGGCTCATTAACTCCATCCATTTTTCTCCGTTAAGTCAAAGGTATTTTCGTCTTTTTTGCTAAACTTAAAAGGCAATTTGGTCTTTTTTTCACTTTATGTAAAAAGATTGAATACCCCTGAAAAAGACCGAATTGCCCTTTAAGTTAACAAAAAAGACGGAAATACCCAGAACTTAACGAAGAAAAATGGACGGAGTTAACGAGCCGGATGAAAATGGCAATATTTCAAACCTTTTGGATCCAAATGCGGAAAAACAAACCTTTGGACGAAAGTCGCAAAACTGGCGAAACCGAAGGGACAAAAATGACGTTTTACTCTACTATCTCTGTAAAAGTGTTTTTCAGGGCCTCATATAGTTATGATGGTTGCAGGTTTTCCGATTACAAGTGAATAATGGAATTCCGATCAAGAGTTGGTTCGATGATCCGTCAGATTGCGCACTAATTTCGTTACTTCCGTTTCTTGAATCTCTCGTCGATGCTCAAGATGTGCGTCCAATTATTGCTAAGAGATTCGGTAACAAGGATTAAATAATTAATAATCCTCACTTACATCTTCAGTCTTCTAACATGATTATCTATACAAATAAAACATCTCCTTAGGTGTTCAATATAATTTGTGGAACATTGTAGTTGCAGAAAATTTGTACAGTTAATGGCAGCAAACTTCAGTTTGGTAATCTGTTTCTTTGTCTTTATCATTATGGCATATTAACTTCAAGATTTTGTTAAAGTAAATCATGATTATTTTTTCGTGATTACCCTTTTACAAATCTGCACCATATTTGGCTGTATCATGGTCAGATACATAACACACACTTCTAGGTATGATCGTTTGTGTGCAGTTAGTTTGAAGATCTTTAACGGATACTTAACCACTTGCTGTTTTCATAGGTATGATCGTTTGTTTTGTTTTTTTTATATGATGAAACACGCACTGTTTTGGTGCTACGAGTTTTAATAAACTGAGCTAACCTCTTACAGACCGGAAAGACCTGTTTGTGGCTATTGTAAAAGTGTAACTGATGCATCATGTCATTATAGAGAAGCATATGATGATTTGTAACATATTTACACATATACGTATAGATAGTTATATTCGGGTTCCTTTGCGTTATGACATTCTGTATTCGTTGATGGTGTTTGAGTCACGCGTTGATGTCGTGAGTTTAAACTGTCTGTTCACTTTGATGATGTGGCATTTTGTTTATAAAAGTATTATGTTGCTACAGATGATATTGGTGCATAGTTTAAAAATTATACCATAAAAAACGCCAAGATCAAACTTCCAAATCAACTGGTTCAGCTTATCCATCACAAAAGTGCTAAAAAGTGAGATAGAAAGCAAGAAATTTAGTCAAACGTCAAAGTATTACATCTTTTAACATCATACACCAAGTTCTCAAAAGAGTTCGTTCACAAGTTCCTAGTCTTACTATACAATTGTCCCATAAACCATCATATCACTTGAAGTAAGTTAACAAGCCACTATACAAAAAAGAGGTGAAAAATAGGAGGTCACACCATAATTCTTATATCTGCAACCTCCACCTATACAGTTTCAAGGTCATTCACCTCTTTCAACCACATAACATAACTTAATATCTTCGGGTCAAAACTCTGACCAGGCCATGGTTGGCATGACTCCACATCATGATTCCCTTTCAATTCACCTAAACACCCTTTCTTTTCTTCTCAAAATACAAAAAACAACCCACACCCGGTTTACAATTACTCCGGGCTTTCTAGTTCTATATACAAGTTATGTACCGTTGAAAGCCAACTTTATGGCTCAAAAGACATGACCCTTTGCACCCATGCATCAACGTTTAGCATTATCTGGCGGGCTACCCAAGTATGGATAGTCTTTTAGGCTCAAGCTGCTAGACGAAAGATGCTCCTGTAAGTTGTATATAATTAACACGAAAACATTAATCAAATACCCAAGATTATAATAAAACTGACTGACTGACTCGTATCTTTGTTTGATTGAAAATGTTTTAGGTCCAAACGTTTTTTTCTTTATTTCTCTTTTGAGCATTGTTCTCATAACCAGACCGGCTGCTCAGACAGGGAACCGACTACATAACCAGTCTGATTGATCCGCTTCCATCTGAACCGGTCGGACCGGCAACTAGACTAGGTGGTTGAACCGAATTTCAAAATTTTATCAATTTTTTTCGTCCAAAATCTCATATTATTAGTATTCTTTTAGAACTATGCTTTGTTCATAACATTCATCTTTTATTAACATTGCAAATCCGCACCAACTAGTTTTTATAAATTTTTGTTCATTGCACCGTGCCAACTAGTTTTTATAAAGAGTAAAGTACACGGATGGTCCCTGTGGTTTACCAAAATTTTAGATTTGTTCCCTAGCTTTAAAAAAATACACAGATGGTCCCTATGGTTTGCACTTTGTAACACATTTAAGACCCAGCCAACAAATCTAAATGTTTTAGCATGTCCAAGTTAGGGACTAAATGCGTAACAAAGTGCAAACCATGACGAACCATCCATGTACTTTTGGAAAAAAAAAAGCTGGGGACTAAATGCGTTACAAAGTGCAAACCACAAGGACCATTTGTGTACTTTTGGAAAGCTAGGGACCAAATCCAAAATTTTGGTAAACCACAAGGACCATACGTGTACTTGACTCTTTTATAAATTTTATTTTATACATGATCGTGTGGTGACGTTGTGGTGGCGTTGATAGCCGAAAGACAAGGGAGTACATGCACTAATTGGCCTTTGTCTTAATTGCCGAGTGTTATGTACCTTATGTCCAAAGTTTGATGCAAAACTACCATCGAGCCGGGGGTCTCACTGGAAGCAGCCTGTCTATTCCTACAGGGTAGAGGTAAGGCTGTCTACATCTTACCCTCCTCAGACCCTACCTTAGCTTTGCTATTCGTGGGATTTACCAAGTATGATGATGATGATTTTATACATGATCGGTCTTTGAAACCAGTCCAACCAGTGGACCGGAAAGGCAGCCGGTTCGATGACTAGTCCAGTTATGAAAACATTGATTTTAAGAAAAGGGTATTCGGTACCTGATCAACAGACTCCGAGCCCTCAGAATGAAATATAATGGGCTGGCAGCGTTTATCTTCGTTCATTAAACTGGAATCTTGAAAATGGGTTACAAGTGCAGCCTTTCCTTGGATTCTAGCATATGCCAACGAAGCTACTTTTTCACTGTTAAATTTCTCCCACTTTTTCCCATTAAAATCCTAAACCAGAAAAATCGATGTTTAAGCGCTCAAATTGGTCAACAGGTCAAAGAAACTAAAAGTTAGTCATTACAAAAAACCTGGTAAAAAGGGATTATATGCATCGGTGAAAGCATGTTGATAAATGCATACCCAACATTGCATTTGTTCTGCATCGAAAAACAGTGAAAATGGTTAGTTTTACTAAACCTTAAAGACCGGAAAACAACATAAAATGAAGACGTTAGTTACAGATCAAGCTGTAAGTAGATAACTATGAGACCGTTATGTAACAACCTACCCCGCTCCCATAATATAATATTACTAATAGATGTGCCAAACAGTATGTACAAACGTATTATGCGGTTCTCACGGTTCTTTACTTAAAAATGGTTCTATAACGAGTGTTATCCTATATGTGTGTGTGTGTATACATATATATATTTATTATACCTTGAAATCGATTGGGAGGTAGAGAAAATCATAAGTACCGCTGTGCTTTTCATCAATGGAAGCTAGCAACATCTTTGAAGTATACCTGAAGGACAACAAATGTACATAAATAATTAAAAAGGTTTAAACCTTGAGAGAATAAAGAATTAGGTCTTACTTATTAGGGATGTTTTTAATCATTAAAGTTGTTCGAGTATCTTCCGCTTTGATGATTTTATCAAGATCAAGCTGGAACTGTTTCTTGTTATCCATCTGGTTTACATTATGGTCAACATGATGATTTCGGCTTCTTTCACTCAAACTATCTAAATTCATGGACCCTAGTCCCGGATAATGCCCGTTACCTAGAAACATAGGACTCATCCTCGGAGACATGTTGCTGAAATTAGGGGAACCGTTTTCCGTAAAGTTTCCAGAATAGGAAACGGTTTTCACGGACCCACGAGAATTTAAGAAACTTTGGCTCCCGAAAGTTGGTGGACTCATAAATAGTGTTTCGGGAGACTCATGATACCGACCAAAGTGCTGGTCAAAGGGGATCCCAGATGGTGCGGACCCCACATGATGGTGTTGATGCGATGAGCCATGAAACGGGCTTGGTTGGCCCACAAATGGGTGAACCATGGTTGGTGATTGACCCGTGGTCAGGAACCCATGGTTAGATCTATTGGGACTTCCCCACAGAAATTGTGGGCCTGTTAACGTTTCGATTCCGGAAGTGGTTGAACTAGAAGCACCAAAAGTGGGCATTGACCCGTTTAGTTGAGTCAACTTGTGATCTTTGCCGATCGGTGCTATCTTTGTTGGTTGTGGATGCAAAATAGAAGCCAATTCAGGTAAACTGCTAGGGCTCATTGAAGTAAAGACGGGCGATTTGCTAAGATTTTGCATAGGACTGTGTTCCATAGGACTGCCGAATTGTGGCCAAAAACCTAAACGAAACGTGTAAAATAAGAAATTTAGTAAAACGTAACGGGCACATGGATTTTTCCAATGTTCTCAGAACCGCACAGGACCGGCCGATGCAACTGCTCATAGGACCGGTCCGACCGAGCCTCATGAACTGCCTCCATTTCAACCGCCCGGTTATGTTTATTCCTGTTCGTATTTTCTTTAAAATTATATATATATATATATATATATATAGGGGAAGGTTAACATACAATAGCCCCTTAATGTGTGAAGCGAACGCGACTTAATTACACATGTTCAAACCCTAATCACGCAATAGGTTAAACACAATTCACGCATGGACAAAAACACAATTCACGCATGAGTTAAACCTAATTAAGCACGTTATTTGGTGGTCGCGTACGCTTCGCACCTTGAGTTGTGAGAACTAGGCCAAAAAGATCTTTTCAAAAATTTTCCAAAATTTTTTAATAATCAACTGTTTCAGGAAAAAAAAAGTTGCCTGCAAAAATTTACATCACCGTAAAAAAATTTACGGGTGACGTCATCAGTTTTGTAAAACAAATTTACATCAGTGTAAATGGATAATAATTATCGGCTTGGCAATTTTTTTTACAGATATAAACCCACCACACCACCAAAAACCTAACCCCCCCCCCCCCCCCCCCCCAAGCTAAATGCTAAAAACTAAACCCCCAAAAAACCTAAAAAAATCTAAAAAACACACAAATTTTTTTTTAAATATTTTTTATGGTAAAATCGCTACTTTTAGTAGCCAAATTTTTTTTTTAATAACGAAAAGTACTGATTTTACCATAAAAAAAATTGTGTGTTTTTTAGATTTTTTTAGGTATTTTTGGTTGTGTTCACATTAGTTCTCTCGGTTCTCGCAATAAAGGGTGGTACCTAAATGATCCTTCTCCTATATATATATATATATATATGACTTCATCCGGTTTTTGAAACCGATCTAACCAATGGACCGGTATGGCAACTGGTTCATTGACCGGTCCATTGGTTATGAAAACAATGGATCTTCTAAAAAGATTACACTATGAAGTGTTGCAAAAAGTCTGACCTGGAGGAGAGTTGGCAATCGAGGGACCGACTTGGAGTCTAAAGTTTCGTGTGTCATCCTGGTCAAACTCTTGACTTAGTTGCAAGATTTGGCTAGAGGATCATAAACCATTATTGAGGGGCAATTTAGTCATTAGACTAACAGTCAAACATAGAAGCACAACTTTGAGTAAGAAAGTTACTTACTTTCGGCGGGCTCCGCCAGGCCGACTCGGTTCAAGCTTTATACGTTTCCCGGCAATGTCACTCCTGTTGAGAGACCTAAGTGCCGCTTCTGCAGCTCTAACATCATAATATTCAATAAACTTATGGTGCCTTTTGTGCGGGGTCTCCCGAATCTGTTATTACATAACGATACAATATTATAATTTTTTTTTAAATATTCACTTTACTTTTTAAAAAGATAAGACTAGTGTTGTAAGAGTTGCTAGGCGCTAGTGGGCCAGTGGGGTGCCGACTAGCGATTAATCGGGATTAATCAGATTATATGTATTTTTTTAAGGAAACGTGTTTTAACACCTTCTCGACCCATATTTTCAAGTAGATAGTATTAACTGCTGGAATTTACAGGTTTTGGTTAAGAATCTGACCGGAATCGCTAGTCTGCCACCGATTTTTGGCCAATTAGAATTGGATTTGACAACTGTTGACCGCCTACTAATTAATTGACCAATTAAATAAAAATTAATCGGTGAACCTCCGACTAGCGATTAATCGGAGGCTAGTCGGGATTTTTACAACCATGAATAAGACGAAAACTATTACCTCCTTAACCTCCCCGTACGCTCCGAAGATTTGAAGGAGATCTTCACACGAAACCGACTGGTCCAAATTGAAAGCAACCAATGTTCCTTGATTTACGTCTTTGTCAGACGGGTTATCCTGCTCACCGAATGACTATTAACAAATAATCATGTAAATAACTTAGTTAACTAAAAACGCGTAATATGAACCTTCGGAATTGAGTAGTGAATGTCCAGTTTTCTTCTCCTTAGAGGCTTGTTTTGTAATGCACGCATGGCGGTGCGAGCAGCACGAATATCATAATAAGATATCATCACAAATCCCCTGTGTTTACATGCTGTGTACAGTGTTCTAATATCACCATATTGCTACAAAATATATAAGAAAGTTAACTTGACTTAAAAAGGGTCATAGATATAATTCAAAACAAAACCTTCGTAATCTAGAAACTTTGTGACGGTCAAATTTCTTATAATTGTTGTTGGCAACACCCTTGAAAAGATTGTCATACGCAGTATATATATATGTATATATATATATATGTATATATAAAGGTTTGGTTCAATGGGGAACAGTGCATTTAGCATGTTAAATATATCATAAAAATTCAATGTAACATGTTAAAAATTATTATTTTTTTTCAAAAAAAAAAAAAATCAGAGCTTTTGCATACAAATACATGTAGAAGCCTTTTTAATAAACAAAATCCAAAAACAAAAAAACAAAAAAAATACTTAAAAACAGTTAAAAAGGAAAAAATGATTTTTATTGAAATAACTTATGTACATCTTTATATGCAAAAGCTCCGAAAAAAAATAAAAAAATATATAATATGATTTTAGTTGCGATTTCTATAGTCGAAATACCAATCTAGAAAGGAAGCGATACAATAATGCACAAATTTTAGCTAAAATTAAGTACCTCAAACAAAGTTCTTAGTTCTGAATCCTCGACATTACTGTTAATGTTACGAACAAACAACGTTCTAGAAGGATGCTCGCCATACGGATGTTCCCCAGCAACGGGCCCCATGCCATTCGGAATTTTGTAATGGGCCCCACCATTAGCAACAGCCCCATCACCCAAACTAACCCTTGACATACCAAAATTCACATTATCAATCATATCCGGTTCCAGTTCCATACCTCCACCACTTCCAAAAATATCAAAATCTTCGGTATCATCGGCACGGTTCGGAAACGTTTTCACGTCAAAACCGTCCATCACACCGGCTAATAGATCATCCTCATCGGGTAACAAGTTTCCAATTGCATGATCTTCAATATCTTCAAGCAAATCATTGGTCTGGTGATGCTCGTTTTCGGTGTTATTCAAGATTACTACATGTTGAACAAAACGAATATGGTCAACATGTCAAATTAAGTCAATATTGTTCATGTTCAAATGAATGTGTCTAATAGTCAAAAGGGTGGATAGTTCATAGTTGCATACATTTTTCATGAGGTAGAACCGGTAACGAGCTTGAGAAAATAGTGACATCATCAGATCCCGATAACATTCCACGGGCACCACTTCCTACCGCTTTGGCGAAATTCGTTGACTTCATAATGAACAACCTAGGAATCAACAACCATAAATAAAAGTCAAATATTTGACTTTTATAGGGAATCAAGAAAATAAGGTAGTAGGTGTTTAAAATTTTTACAATGAATCACAAACTAAATGATTATATGCATTGATTTACTGGCCAGGTCAGGCGGGCCGGGTTCAATCGAATAAATTAAAGTCAAATGTTTGACTTCTAATGAGAATAAAGAAAATACAAAATTTGTGTGGATCTCTTTTAATTGACAAGAAAGCAAGATATAGTGGCTAGTTATTGTTCAAATCTTCCACAATAAATCACAAATTAATTATCTACATTGATACACTGGGTCGGGTCGGTTTTATTCAAACGCCAACAGATGATAATCAGCTTATATTTTGACATCTTGATGCATAAAAAGCTAGTGGTAAATACTTTTGAATTATAAAACAACCCAAACTACATAATTTCCAGATATGGGGATGTTTGGATGCGTGTTTAAAGTCATAATTGTTAAGATTAGGTGTCAATGGATTCTGAATTCCTGAATTATTTAAGGTCAAAATAAACGGAAATTCGATAAACAAAACACTAATTACTAAGATGAGTGATGATTAATCATCTAATCTTACTCTCCCTAACCAATTTGAAGCAGAGCACATCGAAAACCGCACAATACACATGTATATAATCGTCATCTGTCATATATCCGTCTTTTGTATTACAGTTAAAACAAAAAGTTTATTCTAATAAAGTACTTCAAAAATATTTCAATTATTCAAAGATACCCCAAATCACAGTTCTATCATAATATTTTTTGGTTGTAATTAAAGAGAAATATCATTGACAAAAACATCCAATTACAATAAAGTGACAGGTAAACAGGCAACAAGTTGCGCCTTTTTGGATAACAAAACCGATGCTGCTAAAGACAAAGCTACGAGTCTTAGGGTCGAGAAATTACTATGCACAGCAGATAAAAAAACTGATCACAACATGCAAAGCAATCAAACAAGCTCATCACCAACAAAACTAAACAACATTTGACGATCAAATACCAAAGCTAAAACCTAAAACAAAGTTCCAACTCAAACAACACCATAAACTCCAAAAATAGAAAAGTTTAAGAAACCCATTTCAGAAACACCACAACTGCAATAAATACTTCATACCCAGAAATATTTATACATAAAGTTTACAACTTTACACAGATAATCATGTGTTGTGTGTGTAAAAAAAAGGATTAAAAGGATACCTGAAGAAGAAGGTCAAACCAAGAAACAAAAGGGTGTGTGAAGAAGATTAAAGAAGACCAGAATAATCAATCAAAAGCCCATATGAATTTACAAAAGAGATTCAATCAAAAAATCTTTCTATTTTGATCAAATGAAGAAAGAGAAATTAGAGTTTGGGGTCCTGAGGATGTGGACTTGAAGGGAGAGAAATGTCTTTTTCTCTCTCTGAAGTCTATACACACACACACCAACTTGCAAAATCTATATATATATATATATGTATAGTTAGAGAGAGAGAGAAAGTTGTGATGGGATGGAGAAGTGGGAAATTTCGGAATGATTTCAACGAAGGGTATGGGCTATGGAGTGATGAACTGCATTTAAATGTACTTTCATGTCCGTAAACACAATATACATATAAGTTTTGAAATTACTGTTTTGCCCTCGTGTTGGATTTGAGACTTTGAGTGTAACCAATTATTCATAAGATAAGATCATTAAGATAATAATAATCACTCAATTTAAAGAAATACTATACCATTCATATCCTGGGAATCAAAATCTGTATGTGAAGTTTTTAAAATATAAAGAATATAAAAAGTGGTTGTGAGTGGAGGAGATAGAAAATGTTAGGGTGAGAGGGGCACTCCTCTCTTAGGGGAGTCCCCTCTCTTACGCACGGCCAATCAGCACGCGCCACGTCAACTCCCCTCTTAACTCCCCTCACACCCTCAATTTGATGGCGGCACTCTTCTCTTGGGGGACTTGCTTTTTTTCTTTTTCTTTTTTTTTTTTTGTTTTTTTTATTTGTTGTAATTATGCATGTTTATAAATTAAACAAATATTAATAAAAATTTAATAAAATACATTTCATTAAATTAAAAATAAAAATTACATTCAAACTAGAAAATAAAAATTACATCGCAATACTACATAAAAATTTTAGAAATTGCACGGCCACCCGTACTTGTTAGCGATCTCGCGCTTTCGGGCGAGGATGAACGGCAACATTTCCGGCGGAGCATCGTCGTGCGGCTTGAGGAATGTTTTCATATCTCGATCGTGCGTGTAGTTTCTCATCGTCTCGCGTTGTTCCGTTATGAGTTCGCGAGCATCCGACTCTCTTTTCTTCCTCAATTCAATCGCCTCCAATTCAATCGCGTGCTTCGCTTCTTTCATGGCGGTGTACTCTTTGAATTGTGCCGCCAACTCAGCCGAGCCCTCGGACGATGTCGCTTGACGCTTATCTCGCCGTTGTGTTCTTTGTGGCGAGGGGTCTTCGTTCATATCGGGTATGGAAGGGTCCACGTCAACGGGCTTTCTTTTTTGTGCCGAACCTTCCCCTTCCTCACCCAACAATGGGACTTGGGCCCATTTGTCGTGTTTTCGAACGACGTCCCATGCCTCGACATGTTGAAAACCGCTCGGATATCTATCTTTAAAATCCTTTAAAGTGACTTTCATCACGTTGAGATCGCTACACCCGCTTCCTCGTGTGCGATACTACATATTATAAGATAACAAGTGTTAAAAACATATGAACTTAGTAAACAAAATTAAAAAATATAATATGTTATAAAATATAATTTTTACCGCTTGTTGGTATAGGCCGTTGAAAAAGTTTATTTTCGTCATCATCGGGGTCCATTTAGACCGTACTTGATGCACGGTCCGGCTACTTCCACCAACGGTGGCGTTATAATGATCTAAAATCCTACGCCAAAAACCATCGCGGGTTTGTTGATTGTCCTTCTTTTTGTTGGTAAAGCAATGTACCCACGCCTTCGCCACCGCCGCTTCTTGGTCTTTTGTCCATTTTTGGCTCTCCATTTTTCCCTTTTTCTCCCGAGCGTCATCTTCTTCGTTGCCGGCGTCTTCATCCACATTATATTTATCGTCGCCGGTGTCATCTTCATAGTCGCCCAAATTTTGAGTTTCGGGCACTACTTCCTCGTCCTCGTGAATAGGTAGAGGACGTTCAACATTTTCTCGTGGAGATGGAACTTGTGGGGAACGAAAACCATACGGGTCGAAGGCGGGGGATTGAGGATCCATTGATAACAAATTTTGAAAATAGCCGAAAGGGGGTTGTGGTTGGGTGTTGTAAAAGGAGGGGTGTGAAGGTTGTTGGTAAAAAAACGGGGGTTGTGAAGTATATCCGAAAGGGGGTTGTGGTTGTGCACTTGCACCGCTCGAACCACCACGAGACGGTTGCGAGCCGCGTCCCTTAGTGTTAGAGCCGACGGACTTTTTCTTGGCTTCGCGGGGTTGGTTCTCCATTGCTCGGTTTGGCTTTGTGTTGTATTTGAAAGATTTTTAGAGTAAGATTGAGAATGGGTGTGGTAAAAAATTAGATTTAAGTTTGTTATTTATATTGGTTAAAATTGAATTTTTTTATTATTGTTTTCGAACGTTGCCCAACGGTAAAATGGGTTTGGTTGTGCGGTGAACATATACCGATCCCCCTCCCCGCTTACCCTCCCCGATTTGATGGTAGCGGTGTTCCCGCTCGGGGACTTCACTCCCCGCTCCCCTCCCCGAGAAGTGCCCCGCTCACCCTTACTGTTCATCTGTATATTTGGGGGACACTGTTCACCCACTATAATTGTTTAATACATATTGAAAGTGGTTATGAGTGAAGGAGAGAGAAAAATGTAATGATAAAGGTATAAAAATATTATTTAATTGAAAATGAGAGAGAAAAAATATTTATTTTTAGTGGAAATATATTGATATATGAGTTGTTTTTTAGTGAAATGTATGTATATTTTTAGGGAGCTGGATGTGAATAACTCGTGTAACACCTCGAAAAATTCGTGTTCAATGATATAACGACACGTCTCATGTAAGACAAAACGCGTTGTAAACCCGGATTTAATAAAGATGTTTTGGCAGGATTTAAAAGTGGTGTCATGTTAATTTTTACCTCTGAACAACCTCATTTATAAATCCCAAGACCCAAGTATATATATATCAAACATCTAATATATCTTAAATCCAGAAATTCGTTGACAATAATTGAATTCGAAGTACATGATAGGTTCGTATGGAAATTTCTACGGTAAACCTTCTAGTTCGGCACTTTTGAAAAGAATCCAAGCAAACATAACTAAATGGTAGGGTATGCAACTGTTAAAGACCCATAATAGAGGCCCCAAACTGATAAAATAAGTCCCAAATTCGGAAAAGAGGGTTGCCCTTTCGAATGCATGAAAGAACAAGCAATTTTGGTTCCTGATGAAGGCTTGCGCACCGCAAGCATTGATCCTTACGGTGCGCAAGCAGTGCCCAGCGACAGGAAATGCTTCTGTTTGCTGTTTAAACGCTTGGAACTGATTTTAAACGATTTTCCACATATTTCTTGGCCCCAAAACAACCCCTAAACATCTAGGACACCTGTGGGAATGTTGTGGTCAGTGCTAGACTTAGATGTCAACACATTGTGGTGCCTTGATCACTATATAAAGCTCCAATGTGCAAACACTTTGATCATTCCTTCCTCAAACATCTTCTGATCAATTGTGGAGCACAAGAGCACTCTCCAGGCCTTCCTAATCAACCATTAGACACTTGTAAGTTTGCTTAACCTCCTTAAATTGAGTTTAGCTTAGTTATTTAGCTAAAAGTCAAACCGTCGTAATTACGGTTTGACTTCGAGATTAATTAATAATGGCTCAGTCAAATATCGAATTAAAAGTACCTATAAGTAGGTAATTATGTGGGTAATAAACCCTTAAAAGGGTTCCCCCTGATTCCCACTCTAACTAGGTCAAATGTCGGGTCAAACTTACTAATAAAAAGTCAACAGGATACTTAGTTTCTAATTTATGCATGATTAGCAATGTAGAACACATACAACCTGTTTGATCATTAATATAACTTGGTAATTAGTGTAAGAACATGTCTAAACATGTTCAACCCGACAATTTCCTGTTTAGACCCGGTTCGGAACCGAAAGTCGCATAGTTTGACTTATACTTTGACTTTCAGTTCTGACCCGTTATGGTATGTTTTAGAAATACCTTAGAGCTTCATTCGGACCAGGTTGCATGCTAGTATAACCCTCTGTGATTATACACCATGGTTCATTAGTTAACCGATTAATACGCATGATTCCGTTAATTGCTCATATGTTGACCATTATGCCCTTTTCACCTTAAAACGTGATTTTTGGAAATATAAAAGAGTAGAAACTTTACTTACTGATATTTAAACTTGCATACAAAATTTGACATCAGTTTTAGGTGTAGATTAAGAGTTATGCTCGTTAGCGTAAAATGAAAGCTTTATGTTAATTAAACGGCGTATTTAGCGTATAGCCTACTTAAACATACTTTTTGATATCAAACTTATTACCCACTGATGTAATATATTATTTTGGGATTTTTGAAGATTTTTAATTAATTTTAGGCTGAGCATAACTTATAGTCGTAGGCTTAATCCGGTAATTGTCGGTTTTGCCCTTACGGGCTATAAAATGAGTTTTACATATCTAAACGACTCCAAACATTTTGCTACTGATCACATATGATAAATAAATTATTTTAATCCTTCCAGAAATATAAAATATCAGATTTATGTATCAAACCCGGAAATGGCCTCTAATCGCCTTTTAAGCGTTTTAACGCATAGTATGTACTAAAACTATTTTAAACATACAAGGGTTGATACCTACTGATATTTGAGGCAAATTATGATATTTTAACAGTAAGCAAAAGTCCTTAAACTCAGACTTCAGTTTTGAGCTTTTCGGCTTATGTGAAATTACCAAAATACCCCTACGGGGCATAGTTTGTGTTTAAACATATATACTTTACCCTACTGTTATAACATGGTAAAATAAGTATTTTTTTCTGATTACATCAGACCTGTAACTCAGTTAAATACTTAAACTCTTTTATAACCTTTTGAATGACCAAACTACCCCTACGGGGCATAGTTTGTGTTTAAATTCGTTTCGGGCATAATAAAAGACATCTTACTGATGTCACAACATATATGAAGCATATTAACTTAGGAAACCTGTAAATGGCTCATAAGTATACCCGTTACGCTTATTACGCGTTCGGTTCGGTTTATGTAACAAGTTTACATAAACTAGCCTAAACGGGTCAAACCTTATAGGTTTTATCTCAAAATCCAGAATGTGTATGAAATACCCATATTAAACAAGTCTCTGAACTTGTCGGGTCTAAATCACATTCTATCCGGTCTTCGCTTAATCGTGCGTACGAACCGTGTCTTTGAAACTAACCGGTCTAAGCTTAAGCTTAACTAAAGACCCGTTAGGATTCTAATAGGTTATTATAAACCTTCGTTCCAGATTAGGAGTACCAGTAAAAGCTACTTGCGTTTGCTTGTTGTGATTTATACTTTGCTCAGGTAAATACTTTTAACTTATTTTCCCTATACGGGCTTGGGTTACGGTATATAGAGTACCGCTTGATCGGGCATCAAATCTTCCATCGTTGGGTGGTTAATTAAATAATTTGATTGGCTCGTTTAAACAGTCTTGTTACTTAAAGCCTTTGGGGGGTTAATGACCATGTCCCGGATATCCTTGGCATCATTTTACGAAATGGCCACGACTTAAGCGCGGGGTGTAGGCGTACACCCATCAGTGCACAAAAGAATAATGTGGTGTGTCTATTGATCTTTAACCCGGACAAGATCCGGGCTACTGAACGCACAAGGAACATGTAATTCGTTCACAAGATTATATATTTAAATAATTCTCCCAAGTTATAAAAGGTTAATTTTGCCTCTGTGCATTTTAATCAAATTATAAAAGATATTTTGTGCCACGTGCATCCAAATCAATTTTCTTAAACCATTTTCAAAATGAGTCAGTTAATTGTATTTACCAGTGTAAACTGACGTATTTTCCAAAAAAGACTAAATGCAGGTACTATACGTAATTGGCTGGACATTTCTCCTTGGCATCAATAGAAGTCTCGCAAGCTTAAGATGCCTAAAAGTCTGTTGAACTATTGTTTCCATTTTATTTACGATCCGTCTGTGGATAAACAATCGACAGTTGTGATATTTGATATTACAATATTATATTCGGTTGAATTATATCTTTCATTTGCTTCCGCTGTGCATATTAAATATTGTGTTGTTTGACTATTATGTTGCCAACCACGTCACGATACTCCCCCACCGGGCCCACCGGTGACACGTGGAAAATCGGGGTGTGACAGGTTGGTATCAGAGCCAACACTGAGTGAATTAAACGCTAGCCTTTTTCGTTTAATCTCAGTTACACAGTTGCACATTCTTGAGTCTAGACAAGAACATAGGACAAATTCCAATTCGATTCATTGTCTTTTAATTACTTCATTGATTATTTTTCTGATTAGCCTTTGCATGGGCAAGTCATTTTTATTAGAAGTCCCGTTTAGGGCAACTATATACTTGCTTAAATTTTAAAGGAACGATTATGTTTAAAATATCATTCCTATATTATAAGATCTACCATTATAATAAAATGGCAAAATCTAAAAAGGGACAAGACCTAGCCTGGTGTCATTATTAAGACGCGGCCAAGATGGCAGTTCCTCAATTTAGGTTCAGATCCTTATTAACATCCTGAGTTAGGATTGTTCTGCGTTTATTATTAAAAAGGAATCTTAGAGTGAAACCTAGCCTTCGGGTCACTATAAGACCGGGCCAAGATGGTAAGACCTGTTCAAAAGATTCAAATCCCCGTTAACATCTGTAAACATATTAACGCTCCTGACAGACGTGATTCATTAAAATCACACACGTCATTCTTATTATTGGATCCTTCAAAAGATTCCTAACCCAATTTTATGATCTCTGAATCATGGGTTTAGGTCATCAATTAAGATGATCATATTTTGACCATACGTTGGTAATATGTTGCCTACGGGCCTTGCTCATTTCTACATGAGCCAAACGACAGTGGTAGCGATGACTCCCTGTCCGTTAATATAATGCCTACGGGCCTTGCTCATTTCTACATGAGCCAAAAGACAGCTGTAGCTATGACTCCCTGTCAGATAAAGGTAATGAACTAGGTTCAAACCTTCATGCTTTGATTCTCTGAAATCATAGCTTATAATTTATAAACGTCCTTGTGACTAGACCTATTGTGCCAATATACCTTCATGCTTTGATTCTCTGAAATCATAGCTTATAATTTATAAACGTCCTTGTGACTAGGCCTTTTGTGCCATTACTAAATTGCCTCGATTCTCTGAAATCATGGCTTATAAATTAAACTTGTCTACGTGACTAGGCCATTTGTGCTATTATTAAAACATTAATGCCTCGATTCTCTGAAATCATGGCTTATAAATTAAACTTGTCTACGCGACTAGGCCATTTGTGCTATTATTAACTTATAAATTAGGATTATGATAAAAATCCTGAATAAAATAAATCCCATTCCTTTCCTGCCAGTATAAATATTAAAAAGAATCTCAAAGGTACGACCTAGCCTATATGTCATCCCAGACGAGGCCAAGATGGTAGAACCTATTCAAAGGATTCAAATCCTTGTAACATTATAAATATGATGACACTCCTGGCAACAGAGATGCGATAGAATCGCAGTTGTCACCTTTATATTAGGGAATTTTTCCAAACCCCTTATTTTAGCATAAATGATCAAAAGGAATCATGACTAATAAACGTTGAACTTGATGAATACATCAAAACATCCAAGGGATGTATACCTACGGGTAAAAGATGAATACATGAAAAAGATAGTTTTATTTCATAACTTCTTGTCAAGACAATGAACTATGAAATTTTCCGATCCAAAGGAATCATCGATTATGTTTTAAAATTTCCCTAGTGACAAGGCCTCTGATCCATCATAAGTCCTTTGGAACAAGCCCTTGTGCTATATATAAAAGATGTCAGTATGACATTGGCAGTCGTGACTTATGTCCCCTGTCTAATAAATATGAAGGATTATATTCCGCTTAAACGCCATAGATGGTTTGTTTAAAAAACTTAGGCAAAACATGATCAAATAAATTAAATAATATCTATTGGCCTATATGGTTTAATTGCGCCATGGCTATTTATCCATCAAATTCGACAATTCGCTATATGATTAAACAAATTGTTTCTACTTGGATAGTAGCCTTCAAAGCTTCACCATGGCTGACTCCTATGAAGCTCACCATCATCCAGTTGATCAGAATGATGATGCAAGACTGAACTTAACAAGCACCGAGTTTCAGGCTATGATAAATACAGCCGTAAGCAACGTTGTGGACCGTGTGTTGAAGGATCATAAGCGAAAGTGCAATAAAACCCCAAATAGGAGTTACAAAAAGGGTAAGGCCGGTTCAAGCTATAACCAGTCCAAACCAAAGGAGGCGAAACCCGAATGTAAAACCTGCAAAAGAAGACACTGGGGACAGTGTCGATCAAATCAAAAGATAAAGCAATGTGGCATCTGTAAAAGAGCTGGTCACCAGTCCCACGAATGTAGGGACATAAAGAATGCAAACTATTTCAGCTGCGGCGAAAAGGGCCACATCAGTACTAATTGCCCTAATGCTGCCAATGAAGGAGCAACTAAGTCTGGGAAGGATTTGAAGGACAAACAGCAGACCAGTGAAAAGACCAGATGCAAAACCTGTAGGAAATACCACCTCGGGAATTGCAGATATGAATCTCAGCCTCTATACTGTGGAATCTGCAAGTCCAAGGAGCATAAGACCTTGGATTGCAAGAGATTGGGAGACACAACCTGCTATGGTTGCAATGGAAAAGGGCACATTAAGACCAACTGCCCTAAATACACTAAAAAGCTTGAGGAAGTTAAGAAGACCAAAGCTGGAAGCTCTAAGATGAATGCTCAAGAGGCTATTCAGGATGAGCATGTCACAACAGGTACTTTCTTTATCAATAACGCTCATACTAGAATATGATTTGATTCAGGTTCAGATAAGTCTTTCATAGACACTAGATTTTGTAAATCATTAAATCTGCCTGTTGAAATTCTAAGCGTTAAGTATAAAGTAAAATTGGTCGATAGTACCTCAGAGACTGCTTCAGCAACATTAGATGGATGTTTAAGAACCATTCTCTTCCCGCTACCCTTGCTTCATTAATATAAGGACTCGATATAGTCATAGGAATGGATTTGGTCGTCGTGAGACCAAGCCCATATTGTGGGTGTGATAAGAAGTATGTAGTTATCAAAAACTCCTTATGGTGAGCCTTTGACCACTCAAGGAGATACGTTTGGGTTAAAATGCTGCTAAGTCTCTCATAAGATCTTAAGCTTAGCAAACTTTTAGAAATTTCCCATAAAAACCCCAGATATTAAGTGTAAGGTAAAAGTTACAGACGAAATCGGAAGAATCAATTCTTTTATTCCTATCAGAAACCTTCAGTCATGGAGTTCTCGAAATGTCCCCTCTCTAAGAGGAAGTGCGTCAGCATATATAGTTGATATCTCTTTAATCTCTATCGATTCCGAATCCCAGATGGTATAATAAAAGCGCCATATGAGGATTGGTGTATCTTAATAAGTTCCATAGATTGCTTCCATGCCTGATCAGTATGGAGGTTTAATGCATGGGACCACAAAGATATTCCGAGAGGTCATATGGTACTAAAGTCAACTAATGGTATTCAAAGGAGATATCCAGAATGGAATTGTCCCAGTAAATGTTCCGATTAAGGAATTCGTGGACTAGTAACATAAAGGTGTCACTTATTTGACACAAGCAATGATGGGTGAACTGGAGTCTGAGATATGGAAATCTCTGTAACCTCCTCGTATCTTGACTATCTTCTCCTAAGATTTCCCTGTTTACCCCTGAGAGGCAGGTAGAATTAAGATTTATATCCCATTTAAGGCTGTATTATTATGAAATCTCCAAGACGGCTAGTACCATCATTGGAAGAATCGAAACCCTGATTTACTAAGTTTTTAAAATAGAGGGTTCGTATAGCCTAACTCGATATTCCGAAAGTTTGATATTGTTAAATAAGAAAGACGGTTCATTTTGCTTATGCATTATTTACCTCAACCCTAATTAGGCAACGATTAAGAATTGCCATCAGCTGCCCTGGATCGTCGATTTGTTCGACTAACTACAAGGATCAGCTAATCCTTAAAAAAATTGTTAAGTAGTGGTTGGAATAACCATCTCACCTTAAGATAAGCTTTTCTATAATAGTTGATATGTAAGCATCAAGGCTGCTCCCTTGGAGACCTTGTAAAGATAGAATGATAAACATCTATTGTAGGGGCAAATTATTGGTGGATAGGCTTGAAAAAGTCTGTAGCTGCCTATGTAGCTAAGTGCTTGACTTGTGCCCAAGTCAAAGTAGAACATCAAAAGCCGCCAGGCTTGCTACGACAGCCTGAACTTCCTACTTGGAAATGGGAAATGGTAACTATGGATTTTATCACCAAGTTACCCAAGACAAGGAAAGGAAATGATACAATATGGGTTATAGTTGATAGACTGACTAAGTCAGCACATTTCTTACCCATCAAGGAGACTTATAGCTCCGACATGTTAGCCCAGTTATACGTGGATAAGATTGTAGCCTTACATGGCATACCTGTGTCTATTATCTCTGACCGAGATACTAGATACACGTCACATTTTTGGAAGAGATTCCAACAATCTTTGGGCACACCTTTGAATTTCAGTACGGCTTACCACCCTCAGACTGACGGACAGAGTGAGCGTACCATCCAAACGTTGGAAGACATGCTACGTGCATGTGTAATTGATTTAGGTGGTAGTTGGGATAACCACCTACCGTTGATCGAATTCTCCTACAACAATAGCTACCATACCAGCATTAAGGCTGCGCCTTTTGAGGCATTATACGGTAGAAAGTGTAGAACGCCTGTTTGTTGGGCGGAAGTTGGAGATGTCCAATTATCAGTACCAGAGATAGTCTTCGAAACGACGGACAAGATTGTCCAGATTCGTGACCGCCTCAAAGCTGCCCGAGATAGGCAGAAGAGTTACGCAGATCCAAAGCGTAAAGCTTTTCATTCCGAAGTAGGTGACAAAGTATTACTAAAAGTATCACCCTGGAAGGGAGTGATGCGATTTGGTAAGAAAGGCAAGCTAAGCCCGAGATACATAGGACCTTTCGAGGTTATCGAACGTGTCGGGTTAGTTTCCTATAAGTTAAACTTACCAGAAGAGCTCAGTGGGATTCACAATGTGTTCCACATCTGCAATCTGAAGAAGTGCTTCGCTGATGAATCACTGGTAATACCGCATACAGATGTGCATATAGATGAGAGCTTAAAATTTGTGGAAAAGCCTTTGTCGATTAAAGATCGACAGGTAAAGAAGCTTCGAGGAAGCATGTACCTATTGTAAAGGTCAAATGGGATGCCCGTAGAGGACCCGAATATACGTGGGAGGTTGAGTCCACGATGAAAGAAAAGTACCCCTATTTATTTCAGTAAATCTCGGGTCGAGATTTATTTTAAGGGGGTGAGGATGTAACACCTCGAAAAATCCGTGTTCAATGATATAACGACACGTGTCATGTAAGACAAAACGCGTTGTAAACCCGGATTTAATAAAGATGTTTTGGCAGGATTTAAAAGTGGTGTCATGTTAATTTTTACCTCTGAACAACCTCATTTATAAATCCCAAGACCCAAGTATATATATATCAAACATCTAATATATCTTAAATCCAGAAATTCGTTGACAATAATTGAATTCGAAGTACATGATAGGTTCGTATGGAAATTTCTACGGTAAACCTTCTAGTTCGGCACTTTTGAAAAGAATCCAAGCAAACATAACTAAATGGTAGGGTATGCAACTGTTAAAGACCCATAATAGAGGCCCCAAACTGATAAAATAAGTCCCAAATTCGGAAAAGAGGGTTGCCCTTTCGAATGCATGAAAGAACAAGCAATTTTGGTTCCTAATGAAGGCTTGCGCACCGCAAGCATTGATCCTTACGGTGCGCAAGCAGTGCCCAGCGACAGGAAATGCTTCTGTTTGCTGTTTAAACGCTTGGAACTGATTTTAAACGATTTTCCACATATTTCTTGGCCCCTAAACAACCCCTAAACATCTAGGACACCTGTGGGAATGTTGTGGTCAGTGCTAGACTTAGATGTCAACACATTGTGGTGCCTTGATCACTATATAAAGCTCCAATGTGCAAACACTTTGATCATTCCTTCCTCAAACATCTTCTGATCAATTGTGGAGCACAAGAGCACTCTCCAGGCCTTCCTAATCAACCATTAGACACTTGTAAGTTTGCTTAACCTCCTTAAATTGAGTTTAGCTTAGTTATTTAGCTAAAAGTCAAACCGTCGTAATTACGGTTTGACTTCGAGATTAATTAATAATGGCTCAGTCAAATCTCGAATTAAAAGTACCTCTAAGTAGGTAATTATGTGGGTAATAAACCCTTAAAGGGTTCCCCCTGATTCCCACTCTAACTAGGTCAAATGTCGGGTCAAACTTACTAATAAAAAGTCAACAGGATACTTAGTTTCTAATTTATGCATGATTAGCAATGTAGAACACATACAACCTGTTTGATCATTAATATAACTTGGTAATTAGTGTAAGAACATGTCTAAACATGTTCAACCCGACAATTTCCTGTTTAGACCCGGTTCGGAACCGAAAGTCGCATAGTTTGACTTATACTTTGACTTTTAGTTCTGACCCGTTATGGTATGTTTTAGAAATACCTTAGAGCTTCATTCGGACCAGGTTGCATGCTAGTATAACCCTCTGTGATTATACACCATGGTTCATTAATTAACCGATTAATACGCATGATTCCGTTAATTGCTCATATGTTGACCATTATGCCCTTTTCACCTTAAAACGTGATTTTTGGAAATATAAAAGAGTAGAAACTTTACTTACTGATATTTAAACTTGCATACAAAATTTGACATCAGTTTGAGGTGTAGATTAAGAGTTATGCTCGTTAGCGTAAAATGAAAGCTTTATGTTAATTAAACGGCGTATTTAGCGTATAGCCTACTTAAACATACTTTTTGATATCAAACTTATTACCCACTGATGTAATATATTATTTTGGGATTTTTGAAGATTTTTAATTAATTTTAGGCTGAGCATAACTTATAGTCGTAGGCTTAATCCGGTAATTGTCGGTTTTGCCCTTACGGGCTATAAAATGAGTTTTACATATCTAAACGACTCCAAACATTTTGCTACTGATCACATATGATAAATAAATTATTTTAATCCTTCCAGAAATATAAAATATCAGATTTATGTATCAAACCCGGAAATGGCCTCTAATCGCCTTTTAAGCGTTTTAACGCATAGTATGTACTAAAACTATTTTAAACATACAAGGGTTGATACCTACTGATATTTGAGGCAAATTATGATATTTTAACAGTAAGCAAAAGTCCTTAAACTCAGACTTCAGTTTTGAGCTTTTCGGCTTATGTGAAATTACCAAAATACCCCTACGGGGCATAGTTTGTGTTTAAACATATATACTTTACCCTACTGTTATAACATGGTAAAATAAGTATTTTTTTCTGATTACATCAGACCTGTAACTCAGTTAAATACTTAAACTCTTTTATAACCTTTTGAATGACCAAACTACCCCTACGGGGCATAGTTTGTGTTTAAATTCGTTTCGGGCATAATAAAAGACATCTTACTGATGTCACAACATATATGAAGCATATTAACTTAGGAAACCTGTAAATGGCTCATAAGTATACCCGTTACGCTTATTACGCGTTCGGTTCGGTTTATGTAACAAGTTTACATAAACTAGCCTAAACGGGTCAAACCTTATAGGTTTTATCTCAAAATCCAGAATGTGTATGAAATACCCATATTAAACAAGTCTCTGAACTTGTCGGGTCTAAATCACATTCTATCCGGTCTTCGCTTAATCGTGCGTACGAACCGTGTCTTTGAAACTAACCGGTCTAAGCTTAAGCTTAACTAAAGACCCGTTAGGATTATAATAGGTTATTATAAACCTTCGTTCCAGATTAGGAGTACCAGTAAAATCTACTTGCGTTTGCTTGTTGTGATTTACACTTTTCTCAGGTAAATACTTTTAACTTATTTTCCCTATACGGGCTTGGGTTACGGTATATAGAATACCGCTTGATCGGGCATCAAATCTTCCATCGTTGGGTGGTTAATTGAATAATTTGATCGGCTCGTTTAAACAGTCTTGTTACTTAAAGCCTTTGGGGGGTTAATGACCATGTCCCGGATATCCTTGGCATCATTTTACGAAATGGCCACGACTTAAGCGCGGGGTGTAGGCGTACACCCGTCAGTGCACAAAAGAATAATGTGGTGTGTCTATTGATCTTTAACCCGGACAAGATCCGGGCTACTGAACGCACAAGGAACATGTAATTCGTTCACAAGATTATATATTTAAATAATTCTCCCAAGTTATAAAAGGTTAATTTTGCCTCTGTGCATTTTAATCAAATTATAAAAGATATTTTGTGCCACGTGCATCCAAATCAATTTTCTTAAACCATTTTCAAAATGAGTCAGTTAATTGTATTTACCAGTGTAAACTGACGTATTTTCCAAAAAGACTAAATGCAGGTACTATACGTAATTGGCTGGACATTTCTCCTTGGCATCAATAGAAGTCTCGCAAGCTTAAGATGCCTAAAAGTCTGTTGAACTATTGTTTCCATTTTATTTACGATCCGTCTGTGGATAAACAATCGATAGTTGTGATATTTGATATTACAATATTACATTCGGTTGAATTATATCTTTCATTTGCTTCCGCTGTGCATATTAAATATTGTGTTGTTTGACTATTATGTTGCCAACCACGTCACGATACTCCCCCACCGGGCCCACCGGTGACACGTGGAAATTTGGGGTGTGACAACTCGGTTTCTTTATTCTAATATGATAAAATGCTTTTTTAAATTTCAAATATATCATTGCGACATGTTTCATTTATCTATGTTTCGACAACAGTTTTGTTCAAAATTAAATGGGTCAAAGATAACTGAATTTATTTCTTTACCGTTTTTCAAAATCAAATGGGTCAAAGATAACTGAATTTATTTCTTTACCGTGACGACGAACCAAACCGATATCGTCCAAACAACTTCGGTAGCAATACTAGTGTTCGCTATAATGGTTTCCAGCGTAAATCTCGTTGAAAACGGAGTTGTACATAAAGTATCTTTCTTGTAACGTAAGCTATACTGAGTGTCACTACTGTATCGGTATTGTGACAAACCGAATTGAATCACTTTTTGATATCCCTAGGGCATATCATGGCATTTTTTTTCTGGGTTTTATGTTTTAGTTGCGACACTGAGTGTCGGTATCGTAATAAATCGAACCGATACCGACCGAATTCTTGCCACAACTCGTGAGGAAATCAGCAATTCCACTAGTTGTTGTTGTTGTTATTATTATTATTATTATTAGGAAAACATAATGAATAGTTCCAGCACCTCCTGGCCTATTCATTTGTCAATGTTGTGGTGATGGGTGCTAATTGGACCTTCTGGAGGTGGTTGCCTCATCACCAAACCTAGGGCTGCAAACGAACCAAACGTTTGGCGAACGGTTCGTGAACCGTTCGGCGGGAAGTTCGTCTGTGTTCGTTCGTTTATTAAACAAACAAACACGAATAAGAAATTTTGTTCGTTTAGTTAAATGAACAAACATGAACAGATGTCATGTTCGTTCGTTTATGTTCGTGAACGTTCAGTAACTTGTCCGTTTATGTTTGATAGTTCATTAGTGTTTTTAGTTTTTATATCTATTTAAATACTTCAAAATTTCGACAAATTAAATATCTAATAAGTGTCAGCGTATTATATATTATGTTCATGAAACGATTGTTTGTGTTCATTTGTTTCCATTTGTGTTCATGAACATTAGTTTGTGCTCATTTGTGTTCGTCAATGTTCGTTGCCTAACATTAACAAACAAACACAAACGAACACGAACAAGTTCATTTCCTTAACAAACGAACCCGAACATAAAATTTCGTTCGATAAGTGTTCGTGAACAGTTCGCGAACACATATATTTCTTAACAAACGAACACAAACAAGGTCTTGTTCGTGTTTGTTCAGTTCGTTTACAGCCCTAACCAAACCCATAACCACGTGTTGGTGAGAATATCATTATCTCGTCAACAAACCTGTTCTTCTCTTTCTCTCACCACGCCACCAACATCCCATGACCACCGCCCCTCTCAGATCAAAACGGTTATTTCCGCAACCACCATCTCAGATCAAAACAGAAATTTCCATGGGCATTGGTTCCATTTTATCTATGGCCGTTCATTGAAACCCTAAAGCGGTGGCGTTAGGGTTGCCTCGTGACCCGGCCGCTGGAATGCGACAGCGCAAGTTATTGCCAGAGTTCAGGTGCGTTTTTCTGCCTTTTTATTTTCCATCTTAGCTGTTCAAATTTCCTATTTGGTTGTTTCCCCGCAGAACAGAGGTGATTGAGAGCGGCTGGGGGTGGATAAGGGTTTTATAACTTTTGGTAAATCTATAGATGATCGAGAAGGGTTTCGACAACGACTTTTTGTTACAGTGTTACGGTGATTGTAGTGTTCGCGGTTGTTGAGCTGAGGATGGTTGATGCGTCGGCTTTTGCAATTGTTGACTGAGATTTAATTTCTTCTATCAAAGAGTCGGTAGCGGGTGGTGATAAGAGTTTTTGGTTCATTGTTATACGCAAGTTAGGTTTTTAAATTTCTTTAGTTTTGGTGGTATTTAAGTTAAGTCTTCTTACAATTTGAATTCTAACCGCTGTTGCATAAATTTCTAACTTAATTTTTAGGGTATTCTGACTAAAAATGTCCTAAGCTCCTATCTACTGAAGAAAGATCAGACATTAATCCTCATTTGTGAAAAAGCTTCATGGATCTTATTATTATTGCAGCTCCTAGATATGATCAACTGTGAATTAGTTGAGTTTGAAGACCATATATGCTAGATTTCTAAGGTTTCTATTAAATTGGAACAGTCTCAATTTCTCAACTCACTTTTGGCATATCACAAATATAAAACTTTGTATGTCCCAACTCCTGGCAACAACTCAATCATAATTACTTATCCAGTTCAACGTTAATCTGATTTAAGTTACATATTGGGGCGACATGAGCTCTTCAATAATGATGGTCAAACTTGCTTTATTTTTGTCTAAACCTTTATATTGGGCAATAAAAAGATGGAGTTAAAGTATGGGGGCACTTTTTTATACCCAAGTTATAGTTTAAACACAAGATAATTAGTTTCATTGTCAACTAAGTTAGGGTTGTTAATCATGTTAGATTGGCGTGTTGACAAGTTAAATCGGTGAACCCAAAGACAACCGATATTTATTTGGCTTATTTATTTTCTATATGTTGTGTGGACATATTCGGATCTTATATTTTTTTTTTCAGATTTAAATTTATAATTATTAATCCAAAATGGACGACGTGACTTTGGGAGTCCTTTATGACAACAAGTAGCGCATAGGCTGCAAAGGCTGGTGGTGGTTCTTGAATCTACTTGTAACACACTAAGGTTATGTCTGAACTAAGCGTATCATAATCGTTGTATAATGTATCTCAAGTCATTAAGTCACCTACGTAGCATTATCATGTTAATAACACTCGCTTTCATATGTGAGAAGTTACAAGTTTATTGTTTGATTGTGGTTATGTCATCAAAAATTATATGGGCATGCATCGACGCCTTGAAGACGCTTCATGGGTGGTTAGAAATGTCGCCAGCCAACCGTTGGAAAAGCTCCGTCCATCAATCCTCCAAATTCCAGTACGATCCGCTAAATTAGGTGTTATTTCGTTGAAGGACCGTTCAAAAATGGTGATTCTCAACTCAAGGTTTCAACTTGGGCGGCTGTTTCTTAAGGGTGGAAGCATAACAAGGTTGGAGTTGGTAACAATTTAGAAGTTATTGTATTTGTAGCTATTTAGAAGTTATGTATTTATAACAATTTCATTTAATAGATTTGTACAATATATATTAATTTTACGAGTGTATACCGCCATGAATCACAACGAACCGAATCCTTGCTAATCTCAGGCGCAACGCGCCGGGTTGAAAGCACTAGTTAATATAAAAAGCAATGTTTTAAAAACCGATTTTTAAATCAAACCGGATTAGGCTAAAAATGGTTCAACCTGTTGAACCAGGTTGTACCGAGCGGTTCAACTGGGTTGATTAACTAACTCTATAATTTCATATATTACAACATCAACTTAAAAGTTAATCCAAAAATACATGATTACATATTAAAATTTAAAAGATGATCAAAAAGTAAATCCATAATAAAAAATAATCCAAAAGATAATCGAAAATCATTCAATTTTCCAACAAGCTCTTTTAAATGAAAGTGTACGATATGTTTAAGCCATTTGAATGTTGAATACATCAAGTTCACGATCGCATAAAAGATGAAATTCACTATTATAGCCATCCTCATCGACTAGAGGATAACTATTTTCGTTTCATACAATATTAAATAAAAACTTTTAGTTACGAATAATCATAATATATAAAAATTATAAAAGATAAGTAACATATATAATAAAAATAAGTAACAACCCAAACTAAAATAACTATGGGCCGGCACCGGTATTACGTTTCAAACTGGTATACCGGATTTTACCGCCGGTACAAACCTTATGCCGTTTCACTTAATTACCGGGCTGTTTCGTACCGGATTTACATCTGGAACGGTAATACCGGTATAACCAGCCGGTATTTACCGGTTTTTAAAACATTGATAA
This sequence comes from Helianthus tuberosus, assembly GCA_030545235.1. Lineage (NCBI taxonomy): Eukaryota > Viridiplantae > Streptophyta > Magnoliopsida > Asterales > Asteraceae > Helianthus > Helianthus tuberosus. Next base: position 182,738,446 of record CM060447.1, on the reverse strand, counting down.
AAAGTGAACTTAAACAAGAGACCAATAAAAATCATGTTTGAATTTTTCTTTAGCAATTCACAAACAAAACAAAGTGTAGCATTTCTTTGGCTAACAAAGGTATAAACCTTTTTTATTTACACAATTGTATCATATATATATATAGTGCAATTCCTCTCTATTAAAGATATTCAAATAACACTTTGTACCAAACGAGTTTCTTGCAGATTTCACATATCACTCCTAAAGTAATGTAAAACCTTCAAACCTTTAGTTTGGTATAACGAGTGTTTATCTCAATCTCTTTAGTAGAACAATATACTAGTATAAGATTTCATATTTGTTCACGCATATGTGGATCAATTAAGCTTTGAACCGTTAATATACAACCGTAATAAGTTTAGCAATGAAAGATCTATAATATAGTAGATTTAACTTAAATGACTTAGATAATAGTGGCATAGAAAATCCTAAGTTGATTTACCACCTAGAGAAAGTCATAATGAGCTAGTTGTTGATATTTTTGAAACAAACCAACTTTTCGGTGGTTGTATTTGGTGGATTAGGATCAAATACAAAGGATCCTAATTGTAAGAAGTGTAAGAAGGATTTATAGAGTGACAAGTGTCCAATAACCTAAAAAAACCCACTACACAAAAAAACCCACTAAAAAAAAAAAAAAAAACTTAAACATCCACCACCACCAAAAACCGCCACCCCCACCCCCCCACCCCCCACATCACCCACCCAAAAAAAAAAAAAAATTTTTTTTTTTTTTTTTTTTTTTTTTTGCCGAGGGGGTGGGGGTTTAGGTTTTTGGGTGGTGGTGGGGGTGTTTAGTTTTTTTTATATTTTTTTTTTAGGTTTTTGAGGGGGGGGGGGGGGGGGTTAGGTTTTTTGGGGGTTTTTTTGGTGAGGTATAGTTTTTTTTTTGTTTTTTTTTGGGGGGGGGGGGGGTGTTTAGGTTTTTGGGTGGTGGTGTGGTGGGGGTGGGTGTTTAGGTTTTTGGTGGTGATGTAGTGAGTTTAGTTTTAGGTTATTGGACACTTGTCACTCTATAAATCCTTCTTACACTTCTTACAATTAGAAGCCTTTGTAGAATAACTTGACCCTGTATTTGGTATCTATTATATATATATCTTAGGGGCTGTTTGGTAGCCTCTTAATGACCATTCAGATGCTACCTCTTAATGGTTTAAAACCTCTGAATGAATAAGAGGTAACCTCAAGTCTGAATGGTTAAGAGGTAACCTCTAAATGGTAAATCATCACATGTCACATTCTTCTACCTTCTCATTAGTAAAATTCTTAATGGTTCCATTAAGAAGTAGCCTCTTAATGACCATTCAGAGGCTACCAAACAGCCCCTTAAACACAAAGGTGGTGCACCATCCAAAAGACAAAAGTGCCCTTCCAACTGAGAAGTCTTATGCTTTGGACACGTGTGGCAGTATTTTAGGGTTATTTTGTTTGTTTTCCTCTTCAAGATTTTTCTTTCTCTTCTCTGCTGTCATTATCTCTAACAGAGACACATTGCTGGCTTCCTGTTTCGGTTAGTATCGCTTAACTTTTTTCTCCTTTTGTCTTCTATTCATGCTTTTCGGGTTCTTTTCCGCTTGATTGAAGTGCTCTAATTTGAAGTGTGTTGTTTTTTCGTGTGTTTGGTCCGCATGTCTTTTCATATGGGCTGTTTTGTTGGAAATTTTTGTTGCTACTGTTTGTATGTTTGTTGTACAGTTAATACACCCAACAATATGGCTCAATTTTGGCTCCTAAAATATTTTTTCCTGTGTAATTGTTGTGCAGGCCAAGTGTTTGTATAATTGCTTTCCTCAATTCATGTTTGTTAGGGTTTAGGCTAATGTATTAATGAAGATTTTGCGCCTATAAGAGATTATCATTTGGTATGAACAACCATTTGCTGGATTTTTTTTTTATAAAATTTGCATTATTCTGTGTTAGTCTGTTTAGGAATTTTGACGTTTGTTGTTTGATTAAAACCATATGTGTGATCTGATCTTTCAATGTATTATCCATGGTAAAGTAATGTGTGTAGTCTAAATGCATGACTGATAATATTGTTTGAAAAATAAATCGACTATATATTTGGATATGCATGTTCTCACTCAAAGTAATTCATTGTTAAAATCTCTAATTTGCTTTCTAAAATAGGGATAGGCAAATCCCATGTGCTGGACGTTGAGCTGAAAGTTTGACTTTTAAAGATAACAGTCCACTCCATTGATTTTATACAAATCAAAGTCCACTATAAACTACTTACACTTATCTTTTTCTTTTCATCTGATGTGCTTAGATGCACGTAATATTTCTGTTCTTAAGACACTTCCAATCAATATATGTTAATGTTATGTGTTTAAAGAAACATGAGGCGCGTTTATGTCTTTTTCTCCTATTCGATATGCTTAAACGTGAGGCGTGTTTACTTGTATTTACTTACAATTATCTTTTTTTCTCCTATTCGATATATGATAGAATTCATGAAACCACGGAATACTGCCGAAAAAGGATATAATAACATTTTTTTACTTAATTAAATCAAGTGGTGTATGTTAGATTTCAAAGTAGTGGTTATGCCAACTGCTGTCTTTAGGAAGAAAAATATACAACAGATCTTTTTTTTCCGTCTGACGTGCTTAGATGAGCACATGATATTTCTGTTCTTAAGGCACTTCCATTCAATATATGTTATGTGTTTAAAGAAACGTGAGGCGCGTTTATGTTTTTTTCTCCTATTTGATATGCTTAAGCATGAGGTGTGTTTACTTACAATTATAGGCGATTTTTCTCCTATTCGATATGCTTAAACGAGGACATAGTATTGAAACCTATAATATACACTTGCTTCCAAAATCTTCTATTCTTAGGACATTTCCTATCCACGCATATGTTCTTGGATTAAAAAGGCGTGAGCCGCTCTAAGGTGTTTAGCTCTCAAAGGCTGAGGCGTGTTTATCTTTTTTTTTCTCTTACTTGATATGCTTAAACGTGAGGGGCGTTAAGTTCATCTTTTTTTTTAAATAGATGCGCTTAGATGAGCACATAATATTGGAACCTCTAATAGACAACCTTCTAACCCAAAGCGCTACGTTCTTAACTAAAGATGAGTGTGTTTGACGATAAAGCCTGCCTTGATATAGGCAAACAAATCCCGTCAGGCTGACACCATAATCACACCTTAAGTTGGTCGCCTATAACATATGTGCTATATTGTTTTTGTAGTTAATTTTGTTGATATTATATTTGCTTTTGTGGACTTATTTTGATTTTTTTTTGCTTGATGTTGCAAGTCAGGGACATCTTTTTCACTTTCTTTTTTTTACCTTTTTTTTTTAATTTTGTAGGTAATGATGTTTAAGTATTGGGTTTGGTCGCGTGCCTATTTTTACTTCCTAAATGTTACATATTTTTTATTCTGTATGCGAATAACAGAGCATATACAAACTGTGGGGATTTGTGGCGACTTTGGTCTATAGGGGCAGCAATTTGTTTTCAAATAAACGCTAATCTATTTAGTAATAGAGTATATACAAACTGTAAATACATACTGTAAATACATTTCTGGTTTGATTTTGTTTCAACATTAGTTTCAGATCCACGTTTTGGTCTTGAATATTTCATATTTGGGGGTGTTTGGGATTGCTTTCAATTGTTGCTAACCAAAAGGATTACCATTTCATGAATAAATTCCGTCAGGAAGCAAAGCACCTAACATATCCAAGACATGTAAGAAGACAACAACCTTCTTTTGGAAAATTGCAAAACATTTTGGAATGCTATAACTACCTTTAGGTATATTGCCAAGCCTATGTCACATGTGGATAAAAGGAAGAGCAACAAATGGAAGTTGTTGTTGAAATACAGGCCTACAGGAATACAATACAGGTCCTGGCTCATATGGAGAAAACAAGACAAGAAGATGGCTTTTTGTGACAACTTTAGTGCCGAAGCCGAACTAAGGAAAGTACACATAAAACATGAAATTTGTAGCATTCTCGCTTAAAATCCTATAAATATATGCAATGTATGTATTAATACTTATAATTCCGCCAGCTATAAACAACTTTGTTGACGCCGCCGCAACGCGCAGCATCGGGCAACAACCTAGTGTTCATTTTTTTATGAGATTGTACATCCTTCCTTGTAGTGTATACATTATATATATGGCATAAGTATTGTAAGTGTGATCCAATGTGAAATAGTGCAGATTGGAGTAATTTTTACATAGATGCATTGAGGGACTGAATCATATGTCCCTTTAAAGAAACCAAAATCATATTTTTCTTACAAGGGAAACCATTTCCTTGTAAATTTTATAACGACATTCTATCCTACATCGATTGGAAGATGATAGTTTTGTCGAAATCAAACTTATAAAAGCGAGGCCATATACCAACAATTTCCACACAATGAGTGTTGGGTTTGCTTGCCAGATGTTAATGCAAGTACTAATCAAGAAACTTGGTTGGCGGATTAAGTTGTCTTAATCTCGTCAGAAGAAATCAACATAAATCTTTGGTTTGTTTCCAATCATTGGTTCAAAAACAGGTTATAAACATACCAATTTTGCACCATTACTGGAAGCACACTTAAGATTTATGTCGAATAGGCTCAATTGCCTGCAGGGGCGGACCTACACTATCCGATAGGGGCGACCTCCCCATGTAAAATAAAATAGTGTATTTTTTAGCCAAAAATCCCGATCGCCCCCTTGAAAGTTCAGTTAAATCCCCCGATCCCCCACCCGGTCTAGAAAATAAATCCTGGATCCGTCACTGATTGCCTAATGAAATTATTGTTTCTTATACAATAATATATAACTATCTTTATGATTGCAAAATATCATATTTTAGTACTGTGTTATAATTTTCTCAAACAAATGGGTCATACTCATACCATGTTGTGATGTTGGGGTGACAATTTCCGACACGACATGAAAATAATCAGATTTGGGTTGTTATATCTAAGTTATTTAATAAACAGATTGTGTTAGATTGAACTGTTTAATCCATATAGTTAAACACGTTGACCCACTAACCCAATTTTGTAACCCACCAACCAACACTAAGCCATTTAACCCATTTATGTAACCCATCAACACGCCTACAACTTGATTACTACCCCACCACCCTGTTTGGCAAATTTAGATAAACATGCGAAATGGGTTGTGTTTTTGACAGGTTATGGTTTTGTTTTTGACACAAATTAATATGTGGGCCATGTTCATTGTTCAGGTTCAACAATTCAACCTGCCAACACTACACGATAGACACGCCTGCTTGTAATACAATGTCATTGATTCCGACTCCAATCAAAATTTAACAAATCCTGTGAACCAAACGCCTCTATAAATCATAAATCCAGATCATACAATATCGCTACACCTGATAAGGCATTATTTCTAAGATGTATAAATCATAAATCCAGATCATACAATGTATGGGTACAAGTCCACACCCATGTAAGAAATAATAATATGATCAATGTGGGAAAAAATACCCTAAATCTCAACAACCCCTATTTTCATAATACACCCTAATCATGAAACCAGGTCAAAATCAAGTAAATCTTTCGCCACCTTCAATCAACGGTCCGCTATATCCCGCACCAAAAGTTAAAACAAAGCTTTTGTGGGCCCGTATCCGTCACGATGCGATTTCTGCCATTTCCATGCAACTTGCAAACTCTTTTCCAGATTAGTAAACTGCGCTGACCAGTTGAGTTCACGGAGTATTTTTGACGGGTCGCTGAACACCTCAGCATAGTCGCCGGGTCTACGTGGCAGATGCTCCACTTTGATTGGTTCCCCTGTTGCCTTCTTGCAAGCTTCCACAAATTCTTTAACTGATCTACCTATTAAAACCAAATTTAAAAAAATATATATAATTAACAAAATGACATGTTTAACGTAACCAGGGTTACAATATGAACCAGTTTCGATCCATTCACTAATACTAAATAAACCAATTCTGTTTATTTTTATTTTAACGGGTCAAATTGTCGTTGAAATAATATATCTTTAGGATAATTTTATATATCATATTTACCTAACATAAGATCATATCAAATATACTCATTTTTAATTTAAGACTTAATAACCTTCCGTCAAAACTTGCATTAGTATACGAGACGTCTGACTTTGGAATGCAAGGAGAACAAGAAGAGTATAAATGGTCATATTATATATGGTATTTACTATTTAGTGGAACACGTAAATATGAAAAATTGAAGTATTTTGATTAGGTGTGTATGATATTAAATTTTTCGAGTTGTAAATAACTAAATACGATATTATCCAAGTTCCAACGGTATATATGAAATTGCCCCTGTATTTTACAAAATAATCTTTAAAAACTAAAAGTTACCCAAGCGTCACATTTTGGAACCTACAAAAAGTACCAATTTTGACCCGAACCCATCTTAACCCTTTACCCGATCCACCTGACCTGCCCAATATGACACCTCTAATATGAGATAAATATCTACCTTTTCCTGTACCAACATTGTAAATTCCAACATGCCCGGGTTTCGCATTTTCAAGTGCTTTTACATGAGCATCAACTAAATCAGTAACATCGATATAGTCCCGTATGCATGTTCCATCTGGGGTTTTATAGTCGGTTCCTCGAACCTAAATCACATAATCAATATCAAAATCTTATTAAACTCTAACTAAAATATAATTTTAAAGTACAATTAATTATCAAAAAGAACATTACCTTGAGTCCATTAGTAATTCCACGGGCCGCATCGAAGCATGCACCTGATATTCTTCCATGCTCACGCAATTCTGGTCTTGGTGCTTCACCCAATCTTCCATCAGGGTCCGACCCAATCACATTAAAGTATCTGACATTTATTTATTAAAGAACATTTTAGAAATATGATGAAATATGAATAGTAAAAAAGGGCGTTCATTTCAGAACCATTATATGTTGTGAACCAAGAGAACCGCATAATGCATTTGTACCTCTTGCTTTAAATGTGACACACAAGATAGTTATGAACTGAACATTCGGTGAACCGTTCGGTGGGAAGTTCGTTTGTGTTTGTTCATTTAATAAATGAACGAACACGATCACAAAAATCTGTTCATTCATTAAGTTAAATGAACGAACATGAACAGAGGTCACGCTCGTTTGTTTATGTTCGTTTTGAGTTCGATAGTTCATTGGTGTTTTAATTATTATATTTAAATACTTCAAAATTCCCACTAATAAAATATTTAATAAATATTAGTGTATTGTATTTAATTTAAATTATTAAATACATATTTGGTTTGTATACTGTGGGTGGATCATCTACGCAATATTTGTGATGAAAGACACTGATTTTATTCAAAATTTAAAACATGTTCCTTTTTGTTGTGTTCATTTGTGTTTATAAACGTTTGTTTGTGCTCATTTATGTTCATGAATGCCCATTTGTGTTCATGAACTTTTATTTGCGTTCTTTACCTAAACTTAACGAACAAACACAAACGAACACGAACACGTTCATTTCCTTAATGAACAAACATGAATAGAAAATCCCGTTCGGTAAGTGTTCATGAACAGTTTGTGAACACATAATTTCCTTAACGAACAAACACGAACAAGTTGCAGCCCTAGCTTTTATGCACTAAATACAAGTGCATCATGTGCTTCTCAACATATTATTGATTCTAAAACGAATGTGATCCTAGTCAATTAAACATATATAAATTATGTGACAAATCAAACCTTAAAATCATGACCGCCATGTCTGAATTTTTATGCAAATCCAGAATAATATCTTCTGACATCTTTTTGGCTTTCCCATACGGATTAATTGGGTTCTATGATACATACCATAAAAACAAGGTATTAAGGGAGGCAACACAATATTACACCTAACAAGGTGAAATTACATAAAAGCCCATGGTACGGTACCTGAGGAGTTCCTTCGGTAATCGGCATCTTCTCAGGCTCTCCATAAGTCGCACATGTGCTCGAATATATCAAAGTATTAACATTATGTGCGGCCATAGCCTCCAGTACCACCAGCGTATTCGATGTAATATTGTGATAATACCTGCATAATTATAATAAAAAAATAGGAAATTAGACACGTTTTTTAAATCCAGTCAACAAAAGTTTAACAAAAAAATTATATAAAGTGCGTACTTACTTTAAAGGATCAAGAGTACTCTCCCCAACATACGCAACCGCTGCAAAATGCATAACCGCATCGAATGCATTTTCTGAAAAGATTTTGTGTACCTGAAATGTATTTTATCAAGGAAACAAACATGTCACACATGCATGTTTTATCTTACGCATACTTTGGTCCTACTGGTTAGCAGAGTATTGGTGGGGCCGTGAGTTTTCCCTAACAGGTTCTCACGGTTACCAAAAAAAATAATAGAAAATAATAGTTAAGTTTAGTAGGATACGGCTTTTGCATCTCCCAAATCAGCATAAATGAATTGAAGTCTCCCGGGTTCGGGAAACAATTCTTGAAGAACTTTGACTGCACCTATGTTTCCACGAGAGAGATTATCCTATAACACAAGTATACGAATTTAGTTTGTATTGTAGTTGAATATTGGTAAAAGATTAATAAAAATCTAGAGGCGTACCACTATAGTTACACGGTAAGAGTCTTTGAGAAGGCGTAGTGTAGCATGGGAACCGATATAGCCAGCGCCTCCAGTTACTAAAACATGAGTAACCCCTGCTTCAGACCTAGAGAACTTCAAAGAAAAAGATATAAATATCTCAAATATTAATAAAATATTTATTTAATCTATACAAATTACCACTGATTTTTTCAATTTGTTGTTGAACTTTGACTCTTGATGTTCAGTAAACTTTTCTCAATCTCAAGATTAATATGACAAGATTTAATTACTAATAAAAATTGATGTTCAATCTACCCATTCATCAAAATGAGTTGATTTGGGGGTAACTTTTGTTTGTTAAAAGGGTTCATTTGGGTCACTCAAACTATACAATTGGTCAAAATGGGTTGCTCCTATGGAAATTGCTAACTTAAAATGGGTCCAAATGAGCGAGCACCACCGACCGCCACTGTCGGCCACCACCTACCAGTCGCCGCCAACACAACCACCACCATCCCTGCTGCCACCGCCAACACACCACCACCATCCCTGTTGTCACTGCCAAGACCGCCACTTAAAAACAAATATGGCCGATGAACCCAACTTTTGATACCTTTTTCCTAAAACAACCGCTCTGACCCGAACCAAATTAATACTTTCTCAAAATGACCTGTTTTGACCCGACCCAGTCCACCCGTGACCCGTTTGCAAGGCTTATATGCAAAGTACAAAGGGTAATATGAATAGGAAAACAGATAAGCAGTCCTATAAACTATTAAAATCCATCACAAACAGAACATATACATCGATTCAAGCAACGTTTCTACTTTCTACTCAACCTATCTATTCAAACAGATTTAAATCTTCAAATTGTCACAAGATTAAGAAACAATTTAAACCAAAGAAAGGGTCTATTTACTTACTGGACTAGGACTCTTGAAAGTAGGAGACAGTTTAAGCATAAAGATGCATAATGCTGTAAGGGCAAAAGCAAAAACAATCTTCCTTACAAACCCTTTCTTCTTAATTGGCTCTGTATGATCCACACCTACAACCACCAAAAACCATAAACACAAATCATCAAACATCTGCAAAGATCCAAAACACTGCAGCATTTTCAAAAGCAGTAAACAAAATTATAACCATACCTCCTAAAGCATAAGACCTGGGAGGCCTTGGCTGACTTCTAGGCTTGTTAAAGTTCAACATTTGATCAAAAACTCAAAACCCCTCTTTTAAAATCAACTATTCTTGATTAAACTTCTGCAAGAACAACATCAAACCATATTAAATCCCAAAAAGACTCAACCTTTAACAATCTTTAGCAATCTTTAATCAATAGTTATTCTAAGATCTAACAAATTAGCAATGAAAACAGAAACATGCAATGAAGAAAATCAAAGGGGTTACCTGATCTACAAAGAGGGCAATGGGGAAAGTGAAATCATGATGATTTATTATAAATAAGAATAGGCATGTGATGGATTGCAAGATGAGAAAAGGGGTTGAGCTAATTGCTGAATAAAGTAAAGGGATTACAGGAAGGAAAGACCTAAAAAAGAGAAAACGTAGAGAGAGAAAGAGGTACGATGAAGTGGGAGAGACGAATGGGGTTCTTGAAAAAAAGGTTGTTCTGTTCTGAATCGATTTTTAGGTTTTTGATTTTGGATGCAGGAATCTCCGGTGATGCTGCCACCTGCCATGTTCTAAGTCAAAATGGAAGGAGAAAAAGAATGTCTCATAAAATATCTCTTTATTTATTTCCAAATTCTATTTCTTTTATATTTTATAGAAAGATATGGCTAATTTTTTATTTTTTATTCTATATTTATTTTTTTATAAAAAGGGGATGTGTATTTTATGTAACCACGTTTGGTTATCATTTTTATTAACATCAATATTATTTTATTGTTGTGAAAATTTTAAGAATGGTTTAAACTAAATGACCTAAGTTAAACACTATGAAATTTTGTTATTGTTTGATGATTATTAAAAAAAAAACTGATTTAAAAATGAGTTACTAATTAGTAACAAAGTTTCATAATTGTTATATTAGGTAAGTCGGATCTACCATTTAAAAAAATATGACAATAGAGGGTATGTTTGGCATCGAGCTTTTAGTAGCTTCAAGCTATAAGCTTTTAAAAAAAAGCTCCTACACAATAAAAAGCCTTGTTTGGTTGAAGAAGCTTGAACCTTTTAGGTTAGGAGCTTGAAACTTTTGGTTGAACGCTGCTACTAGTAGTGTTTAGAAGGAGCTACAAGCTTTTCGGGAAAAAATGACTATTTTAACCTCTAAATATAATGAACTTTTTAATGCACAAACTTTTAAATTTTTTAGTTATGTCCATTTTAGTTATTTTATACATTTTATTAAAAGCTCCAGTTACTCTGCCAAACACCAAATATATCTAAAAAGCTACAGCTACTAGCTACCAGCTATAGCTTACAGCTACCAGTTTACAGCCACCAGCTAGCAGCTTTCAGCCACTAGCTACCAGCTATTTTTGCCAAACATACCCAGAACGGAATTAAGGTTTGTAGTTAGAAAAAAATGTAACTTTAGGAAAACAATATTAAAAAGTTGTTACTTTTTCATTGATTTTATTCCTTTTCTAAACACCTTAAATGCGTTGTTTGTTGAAAATTTTTGTAATATGGTGTAGCATTGTAGTGAATGAAACCCTTTTATATCACTATTGGGGTTACTCGTTCAGCGGTAAGTCGCCTTTTAAAACACTTAAGTGTGAAATCTAGGTTTCAAGTCTTACAAAGAGTAAGAAATTCGCCGTTAAAAACCTATTTTTGTTAAGAGTTAATTACATAGTTAGTCTCTGTGGTTTGCACAAAATAACATATTTAGGTACTAATAGTTTAAAATCACATTCTAGGGTATTAACTTTTCATTTTATAAAGTTTGGAGGTATTAACGTTATTTGTAGGTTTAAAATCATATTCTATTAGTACCTAAGTATGTTATTTTGTGCAAAACACATGGACTAACTATGTTAATACCCTAGAAGTTAATACCTCCAAACGTTACAAAATGAAAAGTTAATACCCTAGAAGGTGATTTTAAACTATTAGTACCTAAGTATGTTATTTTTTGCAAACCACAGGGACTAACTATGTAATTAACTCTTTTGTTAATTTACTAATCATGGAAATTTTTATTATTTATGTGGCATATGACATGTTATATTAGATCTGTACCGGATTTTTTTGTTTATGTGAACACAATCTAAGTGTTTTTTTAGAAAAAAAATATTTTGTTTATTGGTTTAGTTAGTTGCACAAAGACCTCATCTTTTTCCATGGAATGAGTAATACTCAATTCACACTCTTGACCTACTCCACCGTCCCTGTTTCCTCTCCAAATCTATTGGACAAGTCTAGTTCTATAAACCATGGTTCAATACATTAGTATATGTGGATTTTAATTCCTACATTCAAATTAGACCTGGCAAACGGGTCGGGTCGGGTCATGGGTCAAAACGGGTCAATTAAAAAAGGGTTGTTTTGGTTCGGGTCGAAACGGGTTCGGGTCAAAACGGGTTCAGATCAAAACGGGTTCGGGTCGGAACGGGTTCGGTTCGGAACGGGTTTCGGGTTGGGTCGGGTCGGGTTGGTTAAAAAAATGTTTTTTTTTTTAATTAAAAAAAAGTGATTATACATCAAAGGGGCAATTTTGTGCCTCGAATTAATGTTGTATGTTTTCAAATTTTTGTTATATGATTCTCAATATAAGTTAGGGTTGATGGTACTCTGAATTAAAGTATTTTGCATGTACATTTGATTTTTGGTTGCCAGGAGTTGATTCTCATTTACTGGTTGGTTAGGATTAGGAAGATTCATATGCATTGAAAAGGATAATGCTTGAATTTGACTTGATATGTGAAATGGTAAAAATGTATCGAATTTGTGGTGCAGATCCGTAAATTCATTATCTTGAATGCATGTATTGGTGTTCCTGTGAGACGGTGACAGTATTGAACGTTCAAACGATTCGATTCGATTCGAAACGGTACTGGTCGAAACAGTACGGGTTGAAACGGTACCGGTTGAAACGGTACGGGTTGAAACGGTACTGATCGAAACGGTACGGGTCGAAACGGTTCGCGTCAAAACGGTACGCGTCGAAGTGGTTCGCGTCGAAGCGGCGGTACGGGTCTGTTGGACCGTTGTACGACCGTTAACCGTCAGTTAAGGATGTTCATCTTTGATTACGAAGGCGGAATCAACGTAATTAAAGTCATAACAGCTCTAATCCTTTTAATCTTTCTTTTCTGATTAATTTGAGTGCTTGTACAAGGTTTTCTGATACAAATCCGTCAGCACTTCGTCACACACACAATGACCTCGTCAATTCCCCTTCAACTGACCTAACATCTATATATAGGGACCATGATTTCGCTTGAGGAAGTCTGAAGCGAAATCTCTTGTGCTGATTTCGCTTCAAGCAAACATAACCCTACTTCAAGCGAAATCATGTGTTTCAACATAAAAACCCTAACTTAAACCCTAATGTGTGATCTTTCAGACAATCTAGACACAAGACCTAATGCAGACGAAGTCAACAGACATTCCATGCACTAACAGACTCCCCCTTGGATGTTGACGAAGTCTTCAGCTCCTGAGTCTTCAGTCTTGGTCTTTTCTCCAACTCTGTCTTTTCCACAAAAACACTCTATTTTCACAAGTTTCAGAATCTTGTCCTCCTGGCTCTAACTTCTTTCTTCCCATTGAATGTTAATCCAGACTCCCCCTTTCATTGACTCCCCCTCTCAATATGCTAGAATCTGAGATATCTGGTTCAAGCTTTGTCATTTAGTTTCCATTGGGAATAATGAAGTCCAAACCATGCATATACTCTATCACAATCATAAGTTTCACAAATTTATATCAATTGAATTTAAGAAACTTACTGGTAGACAACATTCAACATACAAGTTACATCAAGTTCAAGTAAATGATCTTGATTAACTAACCCCTCAAACTTTCAAAACAATTTAATATGACATTCAAAGTTTTCAATAAACTCTCCCAAACCAATTCATCATGTTTAGCACTTGGAATTTTGAAAATCAGCTCTTCAACATCAGTTGTCGAAAATCTTTTTGAATTTTGATTTTAAAAAAAACAGTAAACAAATATATACAAACAATATTTTTGTGAGTTTGTGTAAGAGGATCATATCAGTTCATGAAACAAATCACAAGCACCATTAAGCTTTTGACATTTTAAGTTCTAAACGATTCACATTGATTGTCAGTATACTGGTCCACTTAAATTTTCACACAAAATTCAATTGTTCCGAGATACGATATTAATGTTTTAAGCACTTGAACTTATCCGTGTGTCCCACTACTTGAATATACTCCCGTATCCAGATCCCAATATTCAGTCTTACAGGTGAGTATACCACAAATGATATCTGTCAGGGGAATAAATTATGCAACCGTGATAGCTCAGGTCAGAACTTCCGTTCAGCAGAGAGCCTAGTTGACTTTTAGGTGTGTCCCCTTTAGAGGATCTTTTGCATTACAACAGCAGCGACTATCAATTTTATTGTTTCATCAGCTTGCTGAGGGCGATGCTATGTTTCAAGCATTTTGCAGAAAGTATTATTCGAGGACTAGGTCAGAAATTCCTTTCAGCAGAAGTCCCGGAATAATACCCCAGATATCACTGAGCATAAAGACCTAGTATCTCAGAATATGGGACCTTTCAAACGAGATTTCAGGGGTTACCTATATATCCAAGCAGTTTTGAACCCACAGAACAAGCAAGTTTAAAATTTATGTTTATATCTCGTCACAATCTACTAAATGTGCAAAAACCTACTGGCACATCATCAGTGAGACCGTTTATCACATTTGACAATTCATATCCTTAGCATGCTGTGATAGTTCACTGATTTACTATCATTTCCTCTTTTTCACGACAAAACTCATTTTCATTTTTCAATGTTTTTGGCATTTTCAAATTTTCTAATTTTTATAAAAAATTTTTCTCCCCCTAAAATCAAAATATGTTTCAATTTTGATTTTCTTATAAAAATTTGAAAACAAACTATACAAGAAACGTGACAAACTGATATCAAATCGCTTCAATTCGCCATCCACTCGGCTTAACAATCAGAACTTCCCCCTGACAACAAACTATTTTCCCATTTAGATTTCAAAACACTTAAGTTTGTTTTAATCAAATGGTTTTTCCGGAAAATTAGTTTTGTTTGTCTTTTCACAAACTCGGGGTTTCATCACATTGTTCTTTTTCAATCATTTTAAAGTATTAACAATTAAGAACCGTGTCAACAACAAACACTAGTAGAAAATCAAGTACAACTTAATGTCCCTGATTTACCACTTGTAAATCGAAATATCACAGTTACCATTCTGTGAATTTCTCAAGAAATGTGCCGATTCATGTTCCACGCTTACCAACCTGGGAACTCCGGCAAGTCAGGTTTTTCATTTGAAAAGATCTACCCAAGCCTGACCAGCCTTGGGTTTTACAACTTTTACCTCAACAGATGGCTCTTCTGGTTTTACCGTACCAGATTCATTGCCTGATTGTGACTTGTCTGACTTTGAGACTTCAGATTCATCGCCAACACATGGCTCCTTTGTTTTTGAAGAAACAAATTCATCGCCAACAACTTCCTTTTTCTTCTCTTTTGTCCTCAGATTTGCATCTGATGAATTCTTTTTGCTTGCCTTTGCAGTTGGGAAGATCAACTCATCAGAACTTTTTCTCGGATTACCAGTTTTATCCGAGGACAAAACTTTCTCGAGGTACTCTTTCACCTTCTTCCTTTTCTTTCGCAGTCTGTCTTTCTGCCCCTGTGAAAGTTTAACTTTCTTTTCTTGAATTTTCTGATCCTGAACTTTAGGTTTTAGAACCTTCTGTTCATGAGGCTTGACATTGACTGACTTCTTTGCCATGCTTTGAGAATCAACCCTCGATCGTGCCTTTGATCTCATTGGGCAATATCTGGCAATGTGCCCTATGATGTGGCATTCATAGCATCTTCTTGTTTCGATTCTCTGTCTTTGGCAGTTAACAGCAATGTGTCCTTGATAACCACATCTATAACACATTCTGTTATCGTACCTTTCACTACTTTCATAGCACACACCATCTTCATACCACACACTTAGATCGATGCATTGATTTGCCTTGTGGTAGTCATTTCTCCTCTTGTATCCTTGATTTAGCATTTTAGCACTGTGGTCAAACCTGCACCACGAATTATCAACTATTTTTGAGTTTTTGTTTTTAAATTTTTGTAATTTTGCAAAACGATTGGATGACTTATCTGATTGTTTCTGTTCTGCATTCTTCTTTACAGGTTTTTGTGTTGAGCATTCACCTTTCTCAGTAGAATGTAAAACAGTATTTTTAAACATTTCAGTTAATTTCAAAAATGTTTTTCTATTCTTTTCTTTTTCATCATCAGATATTTCATCACAATCTTCAATTTTGACTTTGACTTTGTCAAAATTTTTGATATTTTCACTCATAGGAACAGAATTGATAGGTTTTGGACAAACCTGTGATGTAGAATTCACAAAACCTTTCAATTTCTCTTCAAGCTCTTTAATTTTCATCCGAGCTTTTTCAGCTTCTTTTTCAAGCTGAATGATTTTAGCAAGATGAGAATTGATTTCAATTTGTTTTTCAAGATTATCTTTACCAAAAATATCTCTCTCATCTGCTAAAATCTTGATTTGATTTTGAAAATCTGTTTCTTTTCCTTTTAACGCTTCATTTTCCAATTTTATCCAAGAAACATTTTCATTTTCAATTTTGATTTTTCCAAAATCTTTTTCTTTTTCTTTTAAAACGTTAATTTCCAATGTCAAACTGTCCAAAGTACTCAACAGTTTGTCATTTTCTGACTTCAATTTCTCACAATTTTCTCTCATTTCAAGAATCTGTTTATTATCAGATTCTTTTTCATCCTTCAGGCTTTTGATTTCCACTGTCAAATTCTCCACTTCTTTCAGGAGATTTAAATTTTCAGCTTCTGATTTTTCGCATTGTGAGCACACAACTTCACTTTTCGATGTTTCATCCATCTTTGATTCTTCATTCTTTGATGTTTCTGCAAGAAAAATTTTAACCATATCAGCAGGATTCAAATCTTCATTTAAAAAACAACCTCTCTTGTAATCATATTTCATCTTTCTTCTTACATCAATACCATTATCAATTCTTTTGATTATTTCAAGAAACACATCTAAATTTAACCAATTTGATTCTCGTTTTAATTTCTCTACCACCTCCTTCTTTTTCTCTTCATTCTCATCATTACGTTTTCTAAGCTCTCTGATGAAATCATAATAACCAAATTTTGAAAACCTAGAATCCTTTTTCAATTTTTCTAAAAATTCATCCCAATCTGAAGGTAACGCATCTGCAAACTTAGATATCTTTTCAGTATTTGATATCCTTAAGTAATGCATTTCAAAACTTTTATGTAACTCTTCATATCGCTTATACGTATCACTAAAATTCTCATATTTCCTACACATAAAATGTTCAAATCTTTCAACCAAAACCTCCTTTTTCTCAAGAAGAGAACAACAAGTCCAATTGTTTACTCTTTCAAGTTTAATGTTTTCCAGTTCGTCAAACATTTTGATATCACCTGAAAACAAAACAAAACACTTAGAAAATTTTTCAAAATGTTAGAAAACAGCAATTCAAGCGAAATCCTTGAAATATAATCAGCTTCAAGCGAAATCAGATATAATAAAACTGTTCAAGCGAAATCTTCTACAAACTATTTCGCTTCAGCTTCAAGCGAAATTCAAGCAATACTATTTCGCTTCAGTTAAACAGTCCTTCAAGCGAAACCTAAGAGAGCAGTTCCGCTTCAACAGTTCAAGCGAAAAACACAATTTCGCTTCAGGAAGTCTGTTTCGCTTCAGGATATTTCAAGCGAAATCAACTATTTCGCTTCAGGAAGTCAGATTTGAAGCGAAATCAACCTGTTTCAACGAACAACTTCAAGCGAAATCTAGTTTTAGGTCAATTTTAACACGTTTTAAGCTGAATTTTAATCTGAAACTTTGTAGGCTTTGTTAAAACTCAGTTTTACACGTTATACTCTGAAATCAGACCATTTTGTCCATTGGAACTTGTTCAGATCAGAAAAGTAAGAGATAGAATGAGTAGAAATAAGAAAATCCGGTAGAATCAAGCTGCTATGGTATGAACTCCTCGTCCTGAGCTCTGATACCACTTGTTGGACCGTTGTACGACTGTTAACCGTCAGTTAAGGATGTTCATCTTTGATTACGAAGGCGGAATCAACGTAATTAAAGTCATAACAGCTCTAATCCTTTTAATCTTTCTTTTCTGATTAATTTGAGTGCTTGTACAAGGTTTTCTGATACAAATCCGTCAGCACTTCGTCACACACACAATGACCTCGTCAATTCCCCTTCAACTGACCTAACATCTATATATAGGGACCATGATTTCGCTTGAGGAAGTCTGAAGCGAAATCTCTTGTGCTGATTTCGCTTCAAGCAAACATAACCCTACTTCAAGCGAAATCATGTGTTTCAACATAAAAACCCTAACTTAAACCCTAATGTGTGATCTTTCAGACAATCTAGACACAAGACCTAATGCAGACGAAGTCAACAGACATTCCATGCACTAACAGGGTCGAAGCGGTACGGGTCGAAGCGGTACGCGTCGAAGCGGTTCGGGTCGAAACGGTTCGATTCGAAACGACACAGTTCGAAACGGTACGGGTCGAAACGGTACGGGTCGAAACGGTTCGCGTCGAACGGTTCGCGTCAAAACGATTCGATTCGAAATGCTACGGGTCGAAACGGTACGAAACTCGTCCCGACCCTAAACCCGTTTCGTGCCTTAACCCGTCTCGTGCGGATACTTGTGCCGGCTCAAAACCCATTCCGAGCCGAAACATGCCCCGTTTCTTTAAGACACTAACCCACATCGACCCATTTCTTTAATGTTGTTGACCCACTTTGACCCGAAAATAACAAGATGGAATTTCAAGTGACCCATTGTGACCCATTTAGTTAAAATATCTTACCCAAACCAACTCATATAATTTTAAAAGCAACCTAAATTAACCCATTTGGAAGGCTTTGGGTCAAGATTGCCCCCTCTAATTCAAATACAAAACGTGTCAAATTTACTATTAAGATACACACATCACCATGTCCACCTTTATCGCCGGCGTTGCCCCTTGGGAGTGGCAATATTCTCATGGAACGTGGCAGGAATGAGAAAAATAACCGCCATAACCGAATCGTTATTAACCGATAGTTATGGTTATGAAACTTTGTTTAACCAACTTATCAGTTACGGTTACGGTTATCAAACTTTGTTTAACCAACTTATCAGTTAAGTCTATATAATGGATTTATATCTTTTTAAATAACAATGTAGAGATTTTTTTTTATTAAGATAAAAGTATGTTAGTAAGAAAATGATCTTGATGTAGATGTCCTTTATTTTAATGAAGAATTGAGGTGTTATGAATTATGATCACAATTTTTTGTTAAGAATTTAACTTATTAAGAGGAATCCCACATCGGTAGTTTAACCAAAAAGTATAGTCTTATTTATTTCATGAAAAAAAAAAAAAAAACTCAAGCTAAGTTCAAACGGGCACGCGTCTACTATGTAGAAACACCCCTATTTATTCAAACCCCGTTTGGTTAATTAACCGAAAATAACCGAAACCGAATCATAACCGAAACCGAATCATAACCGAAACCGAATCATAACCGATATCAAAACCGGAGTTCAATTATGGTTATGGTTAAGAAAATTCTATAACCAGGGCTAGCGGTTATGATTAATGGTAAAAACTGAACCAAACCTACCCAAGCACACCCCTAAGACATGGAGACATTTGGAAATTGACTTTTGGGGTTTTAATAAACAAAATACTTGCCCATTGCCCTTGCCCGTAATCCCATGGTTTTGGGGTTTTGGAGGGCAAAGACCCTCTGTCTACGTGACAGACACGTAGCATGATTTGCCTCTTGCCCTCCCCCCAATTTTCCGCTTCAAATGTATGTTTATCAAAAAATTTATTTGTATTTAGTTTGGTTCCGCCTATTTTTATACTTCCGACCCCTATTTAAAAGTTTAAGATCCGTCACTATTTATATTACAATACTTTAGTAAAATTATTAACTACAATTCAATAGCTAACCGAAGAGCCTTCCATAGAAGTAAAAAGATAGATAACTGAATCAACCAAATTGGTTTCTATCTAAAACCAGTCGTTTATGAAATGTAAAATTTGATATACAATTAGAATTTATGAAATGTAAAAATTGATATACAGTTAAAAATTTTGATTTTTTACTAGTAACAAAATCAAACCGCGTCATGCTTGCTATACAATGTTACTAACAATCATGTTACCTATAACAATAATTACCATGGCAGGGAATAGTGTTTCTCTGCCATTGGTCGAAATAGGCGGCCAGCTACTAGGCTGGCAATTCCCTGTTGGTCAAGCAGAATTATGATTTTGTCCGTTTAAATTTACAGTTTTTCCATTGGTTTTGATTTTTTTTCCTTCCCAGCCAAATTACGATTTTGCCATGAGTTCAAATTTACAGTTTTGCCATCCTTTTTTTGTTTTTCCCCCTGTGAAATAACGATTTTGACCCAGTGTAAACTGATAGGAATCGGATTTGAAATTAAAAAAAGAAACAGATAAAATAAGATAGATCTACAGTTTGTTTGTGATACAGATACACCACAAAAACCAACGATAGGGCAACGATATCCAACCGGAGATACAGACACACCACTACGGTTAGAGAATCGGGTCTAAGAACACCACCCAACGTGCCACGGTTGAGCTAGCATAGACATAACCAATTTAACTCAAAATCCATTGAGATAAATTAATCAAAGAGAAAATTCTCATACTCAAAACACACTGCCCTTTCATTCCTTTGGAAGTTTCATACATAAAGAAAAGAAATTACAACTACTCTAACCCATGACCAATTTTCTAGTAAAAATAAAAACTAACTCACTAGTTAAGAAGCTGAAGGTACAAACAAATAAAGCATGGAAACATTGATTAAAAACATAAAAGTAAACTGCATGTTGGACGTGGGGCATGCATTGCCATGTCTTGAGAAGATGACAGAATTAGATTAAGCCATGCATGCTCCATTCGGGCCAGGTCGCGGGTCTACGGACTTGGATTTTGGCACTCCAACCGGATCCGTTATGTATTGGCTATCATTCTCTTCGTCTTTGAGAAAGTTTGTCCTCAAACTTGGAAAAGAATCATTAGGTGGCGGCTCAGGAGGTATTTCCGGTGGATATCCGATGGCGTATAGCTTAACACGAGTTTGGGTCTTGTATGGATCTTGTATGGTGTAACACCCTCATAATTTACTTGAATATAAGTATAATTTTATACAAAAGATAATAGTTTAAACATAAGTTTCAGAAGTATCATAGACCTTAGTTAACTAAAGACTAAGTTAGAACATACAAAAGTGGTTTGGAAATTTGTTTACAACCCAAGAACAAAGTTTAAGTAGGATTAAAAACATAGCGGAAGCTTTCAAAAGTCGTGTTCGGTTCCTTGACGTTGCTTGATCACCATCCGTAATGTCCATCTAGTCACCTAGGGTCAAAACCATAAAACATTAGTTTTGACTTTGATACATGATACTTAAACGTATGATCCAACTTCAATTAAAAATGAATAAATAAAAAAAAAATTTAAAAGTTTCTGGATCCACCGTAAATTACGGTGTTACCGTAATTTACGGTGAGTTCTGGGAATTTTTGGTCACCGTAAATCAGGAGGGATCTACCGTAACATATCTGACCTCTACCGTAAATTACGGTACTACCGTAATTTACGGTAGTTCCTGGAAATCCATGTCTTGTTTGTTTTGTTCATTGCACTCAACCCTACTCTCGGAATTCGCTTTTCTAACAACCCACTACATCAAATTCTAGTGTTTCTAACATGTTATATATTAACCAATATCAAAGAAAAATCCATCATATTCCGGAGCATTAATCATGTTTTACTTGATTATTTGACCCGTTTGGCTCGTCTAATGAATCCTCCTATATGACGACTACCAACGAGTACCAAACCGAATTTGATCAATCAATCAATATAACGACTTCATCGCTTAATTCAAAACAACTCTTATTCAAAAATTCAATTACACATTAGAATCATCCAATCTACTAAATGTAACGGGTCAAGTTACATACCTTAGTGTACGCCCTTTAATCGCAAATCACCACCGGCTTGTCCACTCGACGTTCCGGTATCCTTTCCTATAGAGTTCAATTCAAGACATGTTTAGAACTCTTGGTTTCACATACATAACGCACACTTTGTCATACATCATATTTATGCGTTTTTAACTTAACAATTCAGTTTCAAGCCTTCTTTTAGGCATTTCAACAAACACTATATAGGCATAATTTTATATCCTTTGTATTCAACTCCATAGCTTGCTAATTAGCTAACTTGACAACAATAAAGCCCTCATATAGTATTTAAACATCATATCTTTCTGGAATCACTTTCTACAATCAAATTACACTAGGATAATCATTCTAAACCCTAATGTTCATCATCATCTTGTAAAATCCACAACCCTCCTTCAAGGTGTTCATGGAATTTTCCTGAATTTGAGCATGATTTCACATGTAGTTGTCTAGGTTTCACTCCTAGACACTATATCATCCCTAATCTAATCACATAACTCACATGCAACATCTAATTTCATATTTTCCAAAATCATGAGATTTTTCAAGTTTAGAGATTTCATCAGATTTTACATACCTTATGATCCTCTTGCGATGAGGATCACGATTCTAGGCTCGGATTTCGTTTTGGACCAGATTTGCACATCCAATTTGAGAGTTTTAGTGATTTTAAGGTTTGGAGCTAAGGGGGTGTCGAACTGGTCTTTCCCCTGATCGACCAACACCTCTTTTGGGGTTGTTTGGTTTACTTTAATTTGTTTTAACAATTTAAGTTTTAAATTTGTCAACTTAGGCCCCTTAACTTTGTCCTACTTATTGTTTAGTAGCCTTTAACCCTATTATGGGCTATTTCTAGTCTTGTAACTAACTAGGTTAAAAGTTCCTAGTTAATAAATTCTCGTCTATTTATACTTTATAGTTACAATATAAAGTTTTATATTTTTCGGGGTGTTACATATGGGTACTTCTTGCTTTGGTGGTGGTTCAGGAGGAATTTCCTCCATATAGTGTACACCATTGTTATGTGTATTTGTGTTTCCACGTAGAGATCCCATGATTATAAATACACAATCCAAAACATGTATAGCTTCCTGTGTATAGTAACCTTGTAGCTTAATTAAGCTCATTGTTGGAGTCGGTGTAGGGACCATGGAAATCCGATTCAAAGCCTCATTGTTGGAGTCAGTCTCTGTTGGAGCATCAAGCCCATTTTCAGCAAAAGCATTACTATAAACATTTGATTTCATTTGAACAAGTTGTCCACCAATAGCTTCTTTTTTACTTTTTGATTCTTTGAACACCAAAACTTCAAATTCTGAACCATCTTCCTTAAACTTGCCATTACCACAATCATCATATGTTAATGCTACTTGCTCTTTGATTGGTTGAAGGTCGTGTAAGGTTGATTTGGCGGGAGTTATGGGCGTGAGGGTAATTCTTCGATTGTTATAAACAAACGAGTATGTGTTCTTGAATCCGTCATGCATTACTCTCCTATCAAATAGCCAAGGTCGTCCTAACAAAATGTGACAAGCATCCATAGGAACGACATCACACCATGACTTTTCAAAATAACGTTTACCGATACTAAATGATATTAAAACTTGTTGAGAAACATAGATACTTTCTTCTTGATTTAGCCATTTAATAACATATGGGGTGGGATGAGGAACCATGTCTAGATTGAGCTTTGACACCATAGTTTCGAAAACGGCATTCGTACAACAACCACCATCAATAATCAAGGTACATACCTTATGTGCAACAGTACACCGCGTCTTTAAGAGGTTCTCACGTTGTAAACTCTCTTCATGTGCAACAGTCCTGTTCAGAGTTCTTTGTACCAGCATGGTGAACATGGTTGACTTGCACCCGAATATCGAGTAGTGTAAGCAACTGATGCAAGAAGATGACAATACAACAATTGCCAAATTTGATGCAACAATTTTTTTTTTGAAACTGGCTAGATGATTGATATGTAGAAGATAAGATTCGAAACAGATCGCTTCGGCTCTGATACCAAATGATAGGAATCGGATTTGAAACTAAAAAAAGAAACATATAAAATAAGATAGACCTACAGTTTGTTTGTGATACAGATACACCACACAAACCAACGATAGGGCAACGATATCCAACTGGAGATACAGACACACCACTACGGTTAGAGAATCGGGTCTAAGAACACCACCCAACGTGCCACGGTTGAGCTAGCATAGACATAACCAATTTAACTCAAAATCTATTGAGATAAATTTATCAAAGAGAAAATTCTCATACTCAAAACACACTGCCCTTTCATTCCTTTCGAAGTTTCATACATAAAGAAAAGAAATTACAACTACTCTAACCCATGACCTATTTTCTAGTAAAATTAAAAACTAACTCACTAGTTAAGAAGCTGAAGGTACAAACAAATAAAACATGGAAACATTGATTAAAAACATAAAAGTAAACTGCATGGTGGACGTGGGGCATGCATTGCCATGTCTTGAGAAGATGACATAATTAGATTGAGCCATGCATGCTCCATTCGGGCCGGGTCGTGGGTCTACGGACTTGGATTTTGGCACTCCAACCGGATCCGTTATGTATTGGCTATCATAAACTTACAATCATGCCATCGTTTTAGTTTTTTTTTATATAAAATTATGGCAGTGTTTTGTTTTAATCGGTTGAATCGTGTAATTTTTATTCGTGCCAGTTGGTTGTCTGGCACACGCTCATTTGTCCTGAAAAATTACAATTTTGCCCCCAATTTAAAACTTTAGTGTTTTCATCGTTTTATTTTTAGCAAAACTATGATAGTATTTGGTTTTAATTGGTTGACTCGATCTAATTTTTTAGGTTGTGTTATGAGTAGTATGTACAGATAACTGAAGCACAGACCTACATATTAGAAAAATATTCGGTTTAATGCCCCACAACATGGGGAAAAACTAGTTTAGTAATACAAAACTTATTCTATCATGTGTGTGACAGAATTTTGATTTGTATATAAATCTTTCCTTGATACTAACAACAGAACTATAAAAATATTACACATGATGATTGCGTATTTAAAGGTCTCTTGTGAGTTGTCTAGGAATCATTGAATGTGCATTTTTTTACGTGGTCAATGACCATTCGCCAGCAGAAACTTGTCAGGATATTGAAATGATGTACCGTTCGTTGTTATATTTTAGACCTTCCCGTAGTAGAAGGTTTTTATTTTTTTTATTTTTTTTAACAGCAAAACTCTATATATAAAAATATAGAAATCGGCCAGCAAAATTCTGGAATTTGAAGGATTACACAATAACTTCTTGAACATTAAACTCTAATCATCTAGCCCAATCAATATTACAAAGTTTCAATCTATTAGTAATCCAAAAAAAAAAAAAAAGAGTTTTCTTTAATAGTATCCGTCGTTCTATTGAAGTGCGCGTTGTGATTATTGAATTGCGCCTTCCATAACTCCCAAAAAGTCAACATAATAACCGTGCCAATCAACTTCTTCCATGTCGAGGATCCTCTCCACCAAGCCTAAAAGTTGCTCCAAGGAGGGAACGACCGAAGGGAAAGGCAGTTTAACCCGAATGAGAATCGACCACCAAACCGATTTGGCAACAAAACAATCCCATAAAATATGATGTACCGACTTGATTCTTAAACCGCACCGGGTACACAGAGAATCAGTTAACGAGACGCCTCTTAAAGCAAGGTTATCCTTGATTCAAGAAAGTCTTCCAGCAAAAAGATTCACTTTCGGCGGTACCCAATTATTCCAGAAAGGCAAATCTTTGTTCACGGAACCTACGTCTTTCCAAACTCCAGTGACTTTTTCATTAAACGGGATCGAACACTCTCCATTTTTGTTGTCATGAATTGCCCGAATAACTCTAACCCAAAGCGTCTCGTTGCACGATTTGAACTTCCACCACCATTTAGCTAGCGAGAAGCACTAAATTCAAACTCCTTATATCACCAATGCCCAACCCCCCATGACGCTTTGGTTTTAACAATTTATCCAAGCTATCCACTTTGCTTTCCCTCCACCCCACACAAAATTTCTTCTAATCTTCTCAAGGGATTTGATGATACCTACGGGGGCTTTAAAAAGAGAGAAAACATAGTTTAGAAGAGTCCCTAAGACCGCTTCCGCCAAGGTAACCTGACCCGCTATGGAGAGCATTTTAGCTTTCCACCCGGGCAATTTAGAATTGAATTTATCCAAAATAGGTTTCCAAAACTTGACCCGATTCATGTTCGCCCCGATAAAAAGGCCTAAAAAATTAAAAGGAAACAACCCGTCAACCCGGCTTTGCAATTGATGGAATTTGCCATATGAATCACCTCCTCGTCACTCGCCCCTACACTATATAAACAACTTTTATCGAGATTCACTCTCAGCCCCGCACAAAGGTAAAAGCACCTTAAAATCCGGTTTATTTTCCTAATATTATCTTCCGTCCACTCCCCGATGAAAGCCATGTCGTCCGCATAAAAAAGGTGCGATAAAGTGGGGCCTCCATTAGTGGAAGGTTACATGGCGCCTAAGCGTCACATGGCGCCTTGAAACACCAATAACCCCTTCCCTTACATATTTTGCCACTTGTCACATAATCCCCCTTATGGGCTTAGGCCATGTGTAGTGATAACACCACATAACCTCTTTTGGTGAGGGTTATGTGACAAATCACACAAAAGTGCAAGAGGGGGGGGGGGGGGGGGGGGTTATATCACAAGGGTCTGTAGTGATAACACCAATTACCCATCATTATTCAATTATTTATTTTGTTTTTAGTTTTTGTTATAAATACAGATATATTCCCTCCTAATTATCCTCCTAAGTTATTATGTTTTCAGTTACACTTTGACTACATAAATTTTCAGTTATATTTTGACTAAATCATTGTATATATATATGTGGTTGATAAATGAAAGATATACACTTCTCATTTTTCTCATTTCATTTCACGTTATCAGCACGACTGCTCTATACTTCTTTGATTGATGAAGATCCATCATTCTCTAGTTTGGTGGCTTACTAGTTGCTGTCCTTGACTCCACTATTTCCAGCATACGTTCAGTTTTTTTTCGGATTCATCCATTAAGGTATGTAACAACCTTAAATCTCCTGTTTTTTTTTTTTTTGGATGATATACTTGGTTTTTATTAGATAGACACGTACCATGTGCATAGATAGCATATATCTTCTTTTTAAAAAGAAAAAAAAAGAAAAAAAAAACAACACTGTTTGATTTGGGTTGACAGCGCACACATCAAACCCACTTATCTACATCTTCTGATTGGAAATTGATAAGTTTTTTTAATTGTTTTAAACATAAACCGGCTGTCATCTTCTTTATAGTTGAACATTAGTTTAGTTTGTTTGTTTGTTTGTTTGTTTGTTTATGTCATTCAAAAGGATCATACAAAATCATTTTTAGTTAACAAAATCATCAACAACCGTTTCTTATCCATTAAGTACACAAGAAATAAGCTTTTAGATCTGGATTTTAGGACCAACATCAACAAGCTTTTAGATCAAGTTATTAAAAAAAAAAAAAAAAAAAAAGGGGGTCTTGCTTTAGATCTCGTAATCAGGCTACAAGAATATGTCCGATGGTTACAACTTACAACCATCATATATCCTACCTTGATGTGAATGCATGAGAGAGATCCCGTTTTTGACGTGCCTGCTGCGCCGGAACCCCAAGTTTTGGGTCGCTGATGAAAACCCCTTACCGGAGAGTTTCCTTTGTTTGGTCGCCGATGTCTTCTATTCTAAACCTTTGGGTTTTTTTTTGTACCCCATCGATCTTTGTTTTTTTTTCTTTTCGATTTCCGTTATATTCGTTTACAACATATTTTTTTTAACTATTGAATGTTAATTAACTTTAATACATATAACATTAATACATATATCTATATATACTTAATTCTTCTCTGTCAATTTACATCATACATGTTCAAATTTTTCCCCCCCTCTATATCTTATATGTCTTATAGTTGTTTATATTAGTAGTATCATTTTAATCAAATACCTAAGTTTACATTTAATGTGTATTTTATATATGGTTAAAATTAATTTTATATAAAATAATATTAAATTAATTAACGAAATATTTCTCCTAACTTGTATCCAACTCTCCACATAGTAATTTTTTTTATTACTTGTTATTCCACAAAATTCACATATAAGTTTCTTTTGTAGATAGAATGTCAAACTTATCAAAACTCGAATTCGTCGCACTTGACATCTAGGGAAATAACTACCTCCCATGGACATGCGAAAATTCATCTGACAGCAAATAATCTAGGGGCGACAATTGATGATGAGAATCAAACCTCCGCTCAAGATAAGGCTAAGGCCATGATATTCCTTCGTCACCATCTTCACGAAGACTTGAAGAGGGAGTATCTTACTGTTGAGGACCCTCTCGAGTTGTGGAAAAATATCAAAGAAAGATTTGACCACCAGAAGTTGGTCTTGCTCCCTAAAGCTCGCTATGAATGACTTCATTTGAGGCTACAAGATTATAAAAGTGTTAGCGAGTACAACTCTGCCCTTTTCCGCATCACCTCTGAGCTTAAATTATGTGGTGAAAAAATAACCGACGAAGACATGCTTGAGAAAACTTTCTCAACGTTCCATGCATCAAACATGCTCCTGTCGCAGCAATACAGGGAGCGTAAATTTACAAAATATTCTGAATTAATATCATGTTTGTTGGTCGCGGAGCAAAACAACAAGCTCCTACTACAAAATCATCAAGCGCGACCCGTCGGTGCAAGCCCATTGCCAGAAGCAAATGCGGCAAATTATCAAAGCGGGCGTGGGAGAGGTCGCGGTCGCGGCCGTGGCCGTGGACGGAGCAATACATGGCGACGAGAATCTCAAAATTCAAAATCTAGTAGTGGCGAATCGAGTCGACAGAACACGGGACGACCTCCTAGAGGGAGAACTAGCGGGAGCCAAAACAATATATGTTATAAATGTGGAATGTCAAATCATTGGTCCCGCACATGCCGCACCCCTAAACATCTCGTTGAAGCTTATCAACAGATGATGAAAGAAACAGGGAAAAATGTTGAGACAAATCTGATTGAGAATGCACCTTCACCCACGATATCAGACGTTCATTTGGATGCATGCGATTTCATTGAAAATGTTCGTGATGTTTAAACATATTTAACGTACCTTTTATGTTTTACTTTTCACATTGTGACCTTGGTATTTGGTTTGGTTTGAAACTTTTGCAATGTTTTATTTTTACTCCTTTGCATTAATTTTTATTTATTTCCTGAAGAAATATGCATGCTAGCTCCAGTAGAGCTATTATTAGGTGATGAATGTCTGGTAGTACTAACACTATTCTCAAAGATATGAAATAGCTACCCGAAATGTATCGTTTGCCCAACTATTAACGCAAATCATACAGTTGAGAGCTCATTTCCCTGAAAATCCAATTAAAACCATACGAGTGGATAATGCAGGAGAATTCACATCCCAAGCTTTTAACGATTATTGTATGTCGATTGGGATAAAGGTTGAACATCCAGTAGCTCATGTTCATACACAAAATGGTTTAGCTGAATCATTAATTAAACGATTACAAATAATCGCTAGACCTCTCCTGATGAGATGCAAATTGCCATCTTCTGCATGGGGACATGCTATTCTACATGCTGCTGCACTAATCCGATTAAGACCAACTGCCGATCATGAATACTCCCCATTACAACTGGTCTCCGGAAGAGAACCAAATCTGTCCCACCTCAAAATATTTGGTTGTGCGGTATATGTACCGATATCGCCACCACAGCGTACCATTATGGGACCACAAAGAAGACTGGGCATTTACATCGGTTTTAACTCCCCGTCTATTATTAAATATTTAGAACCATTAACGGGTGACATGTTTACAGCACGCTTTGCTGACTGTCAGTTTAATGAGACAGTATTCCCAGTCTTAGGGGGAGATAAGACTAACGAAAGACTGGTAACACAAGAGTTAACATGGAATGCATCATTATTATCGAATCTCGACCCCCGAAGTGGTCAATGTGAATCTGAAGTCCAAAAGATTATACATTTGCAAAGAATCGCAAATGAATTACCAGATGCATTCACAGACACAAATAGGGTGACAAAGTCACATATACCAGCATCAAATGCACCTGCTCGAATTGAAGCAATCCCAGAAGCGATTACCATACAAAGAAAATGTGGGAGACCAATAGGTTCCAAAGATAAGAACCCATGTAAGCGAAAAGAGCAGAATAAATCAGTTGGTGAAAATTTAGTAAATGAAACCCTAGAAGAGGTAAATGTCCCAGAAGAGACAAATATAATTCCAGAGGAAAATGAAAATTTAGAAGACGCACTGGTACCAAACGAAAATGAGATCTCTATCAATTATGTACAAAATAGTACAATATGGAACCGAAATGAAACACGTGTTAATGATATGTTCGCATATGCTATAGCAACAAATATAATCAATGAAAATGATTACATACCTAAAACTCTAGAAGAGTGCATGCACAGAGTTGATTGGCCAAAATGGCAAGAGGCCATAAAGGTTGAGTTAGGTTCGCTTGAAAAGCGAAATGTTTTCGGACCTGTAGTCCAAACACCCATAGACGTCAAACCAGTAGGTTATAAATGGGTGTTTACTATAAAAAGAAATGAAAGGAATGAGATTGTATGATACAAGGCACGTCTTGTAGCACAAGGGTTTTCCCAAATCCCAGGAGTTGATTATGAGGAAACGTATTCCCCTGCAGTGGATGCGATAACCCTTAGATTTCTAATCGGCCTTGCAATCTCAGAAGGACTTCAAATGAGACTTATGGATGTCGTCACTGCATACTTGTACGGGACACTAGAAAATGACATCTACATGAAAATCCCTAAAGGATTAAAAATGCCGGAAGCATTAAAATCAATACCTCGAGACATGTGTGCTATAAAGCTAAAAAGATCTTTATATGGTCTTAAACAATCTGGCCGTATGTGGTACAATCGGCTTAGTGAATATCTTGAAAAAGAAGGATACAAGTCTTGTGTAATCAGTCCATGTGTTTTTATAAAAAGATCACTCTCAAAATTCACTATAATAGCAGTCTACGTGGATGATATAAACATCATTGGAGCTCCTGAAAAAAAAAACTGCTAATATATTAAAGAGAGAATTCGAGATGAAAGACCTTGGCACAACAAAATTATGTCTCGACCTGCAGTTGGAGCATTTGCGCAACGGTACATTCATACATTAGTCAAATTACATCCAGAATATGTTAGTACGTTGTAATATGGACAAAGCTCATTCTTTTAGCATACCCATAATTGTCCGACCGCTAGATCCTCAAAAGGACCCTTACCGCCCTCAAGAAGAAGGCGAAGAAGTACTTGGTCTAGAAGTACCGTACTTAAGTGCGATCGGTGCTCTTATGTATCTTGCAAATAACACGAGACCTGATATTGCATTCTCGGTACATGTACTAGCGAGATACAGTTCAAACCCAACACGTAGACACTGGAATGGAATAAAACACATATTCCGATATATTTGCGGGACACAAGACTTAGGTCTTTTCTACCAGAAAGATCAAAAGTCCCAGCTTTTGTTGGGTATGCTGATGCTGGATATCTATCAGATCCACATAAAGAAAAATCTCAAACAGGTTTATTCACATATGGTGGCACAACAATTTCTTGGTAGTCAACTAAGCAAACACTTACAGCAACATCATCAAATCATGCCGAACTAATTGCACTATATGAAGCTGGTCGAGAATGCGTGTGGTTGAGATCAATGATTACTCACATACAAGAAGCTTGTGGATTAGAACAGATCAAGAAGGAACCGACAATTATTTATGAAGACAATGCTGCTTGCATAGCTCAGATCAAAGAAGGTTACATCAAGGGTGACCGAACAAAGCACATTTCACCAAAATTCTTCTCAACATATGACTTGCAGAAAGAAGGGGAAATTGATGTTTGCCAAATCAAGTCAAGTGAGAATTTAGCTGACCTATTCACAAAATCTTTACCAAGAAAAAATTTCGAGCAACTATCACACAAGATCGGTTTCCGTAGATTGAAAGATGTTTGTTGAATTCAGGGGGAGAATTATACACACTATACTCTTTTTCCCTTAACCAAGTTTTGTCCCAATAGGTTTTCTTAGTAAGGTTTTTAATGAGGCAGTACAACTGATCCAGTAGTATCAGTTTATTATATAGGTCCTGAAGTATCTATTTAATATCATCCTGAAGTATGTTATTAACTGTGTATAATAAATAATAATATATATCTGAGGGGGAGTGTTATAAATACAGATATATTCCCTCCTAATTATTCTCCTAAGTTATTATGTTTTCAGTTACACTTTGACTACATAAATTTTCAGTTATATTTTGACTAAATCATTGTATATATATATGTGGTTGATAAATGAAAGATATACACTTCTCATTTTTCTTATTTCATTTCAGTTTTCATTTAGTCTCTTAATTTAAAAAGTAATAATATTTCATTAAACAAAAAACCATCACAATAATTAAAAAAACGTTACAATAAAAAAGCTGTCTTAACTTCCGTACAAATACGCATGTCGTCTAAAATTTATCAACCAAACATTTCTACTAGTTTTTATGAGAGTGGAGAGAGGTAAAACCACTTTTACGTTTTTGCAACTTTCCTTCGTATCACAAATGGAACATGGTGCAAATGGATACAATCTTTAATGAAATTTTGTTTTACATATTTATGGATATATACCCCACCCTCACACATTTCTAAAAAAACATGTAAGAACTTCAATCTAACTAAATTTGTAATTTCGATTCATACTTTTGATACATAAAAATCTTTTTTACTTGATTATGATTATAATAGGATCATTGAATTTTAATAACCCTAAGTCTTACTTGTTGGCTGATAAAAATCACAACTTTAAAAATTCCTTCCAATGATCCCAACTTGTAAGAATTTGACCCTCATTGATCCTTTTATAACATATAAGAATATGACCTCCTCAATAGATTCAAGTGCACATGTAGCCTACTTAATTGAATTAAGTGCAACTGCAATTTGAAAATGATCGATGAGAGCCAAATTCTTACAAGTTAGGATCGTTAGAGAGAATTTTTAGAGTTGAGATTATTATCGGCCAACTGGTGAAACTTAGGATTATTAAAATCCAATAACCTATTATAATATGAGTTAAAGTTACAATTATAACTTCTATTAATAAGTTTATAGATGTTAAAAATATAAAATGGTATGTTAAAGTTATTATACTTAAAAAATGGAACTCTTCTTACAAATCTTGTTTATCACATATGGGGGTTTGTTTAATTAAAAACCATGAACTATTAGATTAGTGGTGTAGATATAATTAGTTTATAATAGAGGGTACTAGAATGTAAGTTAGCCATCTATATAATCTATTTTGTAATCAGCATTTATTGAATAATACGATACCATGTTTTGATTTGGTATCAGAGCGTGTTTTGCTTCTCAAAAAAATAAACTTCGACAACCACTAAACCCTACCTGCCGCCAATCTGCATCTAACTGTTACGACCTTCTGACCAGCAATAGCAGCAACAATCTTCAGAATAGCAGCAACAATCTTCCAACAATCTTGAACGAATTAAAAGAGGCAGTTAACACATACGATGTTGCATGTTATGTGCCTGTGAGGTTGACATATTATATGTAAACGTAGTGTACGTTTTAGTCTCTTTCTCACTATGAGGTTGACGTATTAAAACTCAACGTAGTGTACGTTTTAGTCTCTCTCACTATGAGGTTGACGTATTAAAAGTCAACGTAGTGTTATGGATGCCTAACTCACTTGCATCACACCACTGTAACACGAGTCAAACCGTTTGTGAGAAACTTGAAATCGGTTTGCTAAAGCTTCAAATCAAGCTCAAGTTTATATGAGCTAGACCTTGAGCTCATGCCCATATTCAAACTTATTTTAATAACCAAGCTTAAACCCAAACTTCATATATTGAGCTTGATTAGGCTTGCTAGCCTATTAGAGCATCCCCAATAAGGCGTATTTGAGTGTTTTTAAGGAGAGAAAAATGTGAGGTGGATGAGAAAGAGTGTGAGGTGGAGGAGAGAAGGTGTGGTAATGTATGTAGTGAAAAGCATGTATTTAAGGAGAGAGAAAGGTGTTGTGAGAGGGAGAGATGAGAGAGAGTGTTGTTTTTAGGTAATGGAAATAGAGCAAGAGAGAGAGAGAGAGAGAGAGAGAATGTTTGTGATTGGTGGGGCAATGCCACCTTGGCATCATAAAAAATAAAAAAAACACCCCTATTGGGATGCTCTTATTATATATACATCTAATTTTCAACATAAAGGTGCATTGGTTGTTCTACTGTTTGCTTTAGTTGTTTTATGTGCTTCCCTTTGTTGCACCTTATGCTCATCTATTTGTAAAGCTATGACACAATGCGTGTGTTTCCACTTTCATCCTTTAAACCTAGCTTTTCCTTCATCAGCTTCCCATCGCTTACCTACTGTATACACACATTTACCTGACAAAGAGAGATGCGATATGCAGGGGTTTTCATCTCTATCTCTAGATCAAAACTTGAAGGTCTGATGTGTGATCGATGGTGATGGTGATGTCCGATCATGGAGGGCGGCGATTTTACTTATTGAACGCTAATATATGCTTCAATCGGAGAACAAAGGGAGATGAAGGCGATGTCGATCGCCTTAGCCGCGTGTCTGATGATCTGTGTTTCAACCCTCATAAATTCCCTTGTTCATCTAAAATTGGCTGCATGTGTGTTGAATTTCTGGTTGTATTCCTTTAACTTCCGATTGTTTGTTTGATTTGTTTAGGAATGTTTGGTTACTGATGTTACATTTTTTCTTTCTCGATTAGGTCTGCTAGAGCACTTTATCTTTACCAGTTGTTAAATTGTTGTTCTTTTTGCTCTGTTGTCAGGTTGTGAGTGTTGGCTTTACTCGGGTTTGTTCGTCGGTAGCGGGTCACGAGTCAAGAGTTGGTTGCATGGAATAAGCTTAATCTTCAAAGGTCACGTGTTGCATGTATGCAGGGACTTGAAGACTAAAAGCATTTTATTGTTTTATATTTAGCTTATTTAATAGTTTAATAGGTTAGATTGATAAGTTGGTTTGAGTGACCGTTGGGTCTGCAAGTGGGTAGAAGAAGTCATGGGTTTTTACCAAGTTTTTAGGAGAGAATATCCTTTTTTTATTCTTTTTTATTCCGAAGTAACTAAGGCTATAAATAGCCATGTTCAACAGTAAATAAAAGTGTAGCTTTTAACCTCTCTTCATTCTCTTGATATACAGTGTTTTTTTATCATTCCATATTTCAGAGTTTAACACATACCTGAGTGTATTGAGTGTGTGTTTTACTAGGGACCTGAACCAACAGTGAGGTTGGTATTTTTTTATTTTGTGATTTTGTTGTTATTTGATTATGTTATAATTTTGTTTCTTAAAGTAGGTTTTTTTGGGTTATTTATCTTTTTCTTAGTCGGGATTCCTTCGTTGATTCTGGCTTTGACGGTCTTGACATTCGGAATTGCTTCAGGTACATTAATTTGTCTTTAATTTTACGTTTGTGTATGTTTTTCTTGGTTATACAGGCGCGGATGGAAGTCGGGACCTATTAATATTTGTGTCTTTGGATGTCCAATTTGTAATCAGGTTGTTTGATAACTTGAGCTGATGTCTTTTTAATGATTGTGGAAGTGTTTCTAGATTGCTAAGGATAGTGAAATGTAGAGTTTTTTTTTTATTTTTTTTTATTTGTAGGTGGTTTTATTGCTGGTTTGCTGGTTTTTCTTTGGGTAGATCATTGGTTATTGCAGTTGTGGAATGTGCTTCATGGTTTTTGGATGAATGCTTATTGTTGGCTGTAATACTATGTATCTTTTATATTTGCGGTTAGTTTCTTTTGTTTATTTTTTGTTGCTGGGTTTTGGTTGTTTGTGACCATTGTTGTTGTTGCTGTTGGATGTGTTGATTTTTAGGTACATAGGTTTTAGGGTGTGGGGGAGTTATATGTTTTGTCTTCTTATTTTTGTTATTGTATTTGTGTGGTTTAATTCTTTGACTCATTGTCAATTGTATTTGTGTGGTTTATTTCTTTGACTCATTGTCAATTGAACATTTTTTTAACTTTAAATTGTTATAGACTTTGTTTTCTAGATTAGTTTTATGATTCTGTTAAATCCAAGAACTTTTTCTCTCTGAATTTCATCAATCAACATGAAAAGCATGTTGGATACACATGAACAATTGACCATCAATCTTCTCATAGATATTGGTAGCAAACTGACTTATCCAGTTTCTACCAGTAGTCTTCACCATTTCAGTACACGTAACAAACTCGACATCACCTGTGACCTGAAGTTGAACATTCTTAACCTGGATACTCAGCGAGGGCTCTTAATGTGCCTAGAGATTTTCATAGCTGCTCATCAAAAGCTCATATCAACTTATCCCACTCACACACACCTGAATGTACAACATAAACATTATTACTTTTAGACCATGGCGCTTGTATTGTGGTCAGCTCACCTTTCCTTAACGAGGTGTAATACCGAGTATTTGCTGTTGAAACTACACCCTTGCTATGTTCATTCAGATGTTTAACATTATATCTAAACAATAATATAATGGTAAGGGATTGTCTATTCATTTGTGTTCTTTCAAGGCCGTTGATCTTTGTGAAGGAGAAGTTAAT
This sequence comes from Helianthus tuberosus, assembly GCA_030545235.1. Taxonomy (NCBI): domain Eukaryota; kingdom Viridiplantae; phylum Streptophyta; class Magnoliopsida; order Asterales; family Asteraceae; genus Helianthus; species Helianthus tuberosus. The sequence goes on along the minus strand of CM060447.1, from coordinate 182,701,852 downwards.
AGTTCTACAAATTAATGCAGGCTGAAAAATTCACAATATGCCGCTGAACTTGAAGAGTAAGTACATATTTACGCAAATGAACGTTTTTGATTTACTACTATATCCAACTTATGTATCAGATATCCGAAAGCAAATGATATTTATGAAGGCATAGCTAGGAAGGAACTCAACAATAATCTACTCAAATATGGAGTTAAGAGGGCATCTACTAAAGGCTGGCGTTTGCCAACTCTATAAAGGTGATGTAGTTGCGATTACAAATGCTTTGGAAAAGTATTAGGTTCGTTAGTGGATTCAATGAGAAGTTTTTTTTTTTTTTTTTTTTGCACTTTCATGCTTATAGATATAATCTGATTGCTTATAGATATGTATTTGCAGGATCACATGGATGCAAATTGCTGATGGTATGCTTTGTATAGCATTTAATCAACCAGTTTTGACCCAATTTATTTGTGGCTGGCTTTGGCTGCTTCGGTTGGCGGGGAAGATGTGGAAAGGTTGACTAATGCAATCACGGAATTCGATAGCATTACCAAGTCGATCGATAGCATAACCAAGCCGGTATGTCATTATGCCAGTCGAGTTCAAAAGTAGAGTTTGATTTATGATATCAAGCTTGAAATGTTTAGAATACAGAGGTTTACATTGGTCGATTTGAATCGGTATTAGGATCACCAAACACTTGAGTCATATGCTTTATAAAACCAATCGGTTGCGTTTAGATGTTGGATAGTGTAACGGCTCAGTTATAATTACTGATGCAATCAAGAAAGCAACGAAAGTCTGTTCGCTGACTTGCTCATTTTACAAGGAAATAAAATGATCTATCTAGAGAGATTTGTAGTATTTTAAATTGTTTTTTTTCTTCTAATATTGGGGTCTACGTTGGTAACAATGACATGTAGTAAAAAAGTAATGCATTTTTTGGGTGACCTGTTAGATTTATGTTTTACAGTAGATAAGCAGTTGCCAACTGCAAATTCATTTTGTCATTATTTAAAGGTCTTAGTGGCAAAGTTATTTCCACTTGCAGAATTGCAGAAATCACCTGTGAAGAAAAAGGAATATCTAATTTAATACTAAGGTATTTGTCATGGAAATGTAAAGTTGAATTTTCTCACTACATATGTACGGTGTACCAAACTAAATCTATTTTATAGGTTTGCTTATGACTGGCATTTGAAAGCATTTATTTATGATGTGTTTTATTATGGATAATGACACAAGTAATTTGCTTCTTTTATGGTTCACAAATGATGTTATTTGCCTGAACCCTTAGTATTGTTGGCATGCTTTATTGTTATTATGGTGTGCCTAAATGAACGTAGTTTCGTCTACTTTTTGTTCGGTATACGAGCTGTTCTGCAACCCCAGCCCCCCACCGCAAAGCGGGGGTGCTTATGTCTTTTGTGCAACTTATCTAACTAACATGCTTACTGTTAGTAACCTAAGTTGCAACTATAACATATGTACAAACTTGGACACAAACTCTTGGCTGTAGCTAATCTATCTAACCTAACGGATTAACTCAATCATAACAGGCTTAATGTAAATATAAATCTAGCCACCTGCCGCATCGCGGTGGGTTACTCTTCTAGTTATATATAAAAAGTTATAATTGTAAATATATAAAAGCATAAGTGCATAAGGGGAGGTTCATTTGAGAAGAAAAAGAACAAATGGTACAATTGTAAAATATTAAATAGTTTTTCTCTAATCTCATTTATTATTATCTTTAACTAATTAATTGGCCATAAAGACTATCATCATCTGAAAGTTTTATTCCCTGCATTATTTGGCTTAGAAGTGAATAAGAAATGCAAAGTGTCTGATAGGGTATCGGGTGGAAGTGAAGGACCGAGGTACGTTTGGCAATGGAGAAGATCGTTGGGTGCGGGTCAGGATACTGATGAAATAATTGGGTTATGCAGCTTACTTCACTGGTTTGTCTTGAAAGACTGCCGTGATAAATGGACCTGGATAGGGGCTGCAGATAAAGACTTCAGTGTGGGTGCGATTAAAAGGTTACCGAATAACAATATAAACTATACTGTGGTTTACAACCCAGATTGGTGTAAATGGCTTCCAAGTAAGTGTAATATTTTTATTTGGAAAGTCGCGATGGACAAGATTGCTACCATGGATGCGCTAAAAAGGAGAAATATTGGAGTGGGTGACTCGACTTGTGTGATGTGTGGTGAATGTGAAGAAACACTGGAACACTTATTACCTTCATGCTTCATCGCTTCGGTTCTTTGGCCTATTGTTAGGGGATGATTTTCCAATCCTAAGGATCATGGATCCTCAAGTACTGTCAGGATCACGGATTCAGGTTCCTCAGAAGGTGTTGCAGGATCAGGATTCAGGATCCTCATGGTTATCCTTACACTAACGATTGTCTTTGCTATGTTTGAGTTTGTTTTGCAGGAGTATACGCCTTAGACTTGGTCTTGCCGATATTCTTGGGGAATATGCTCTTAATATTCCGCACGTGCATGGCTTAATGAACGTTATGAAGATCGTGGGAAGCTAGCATGAATTGCGGATAGTTAGTTGCTTTAGTTATTTCTAATTTTAAAAGGGGATAACAAGCTTGAATTAGAACACTTAGCTAATTTAGCAAACACACACTCTCGTAACAGCTCTCAATCAGCTCTCAACAGTTTACTTGGCTATTTCATACACTTTTGCACTCTAGTGATCCTTGTAACAAGCTTGTTATCATCCCGAGCTGTAACAACCATTTGTTTAATTATAGTTGGTGATCGGTAGTTTTCATCACCCGAGGTTTTTTATGCCGGAGATCAACTCTTGATCAAGGGCTTTTTCCTCGTATAAATCCTTGTGTTACTTGTTCATTACATTTTCCAAGTTATTCATTCATTTGTTCATAGTTTCAAGCATCATTCCTCACAACAAAGATTTGGTTGTATTATCCTAGCCTGATTTTTGACCAAAACAGTTTGGCGCCCACCGTGGGGCAATTGGTGCTTCATTTCTGAAAAAATTTGCTCATTGTGTTCATTTTGGTTCGTCATCTTCAACCACATGGCTTCTTCAGCGAAGAACACGTCAAGTTCAATGCCGGCAATCACTTCTTCACAGGGCATTCCACCTTTGCCTCCACCACCTTTTGGATCCCAGAAGAATGCTGAAAATGCTACAAAGAGACAAAGCCCCATTTTTCCAAAACCACCAACTTCCGCTGTTTCTTCTAACCCTACTACTAGTGATCTTTTTTCTTTGATTTTGCAGATGAGGGATCACATACAAGAGCAGGACAAAACCAACGAAAGGATCCTCCGGGAAATTGGTGACATCAAGAAACAGAAGAAATCAGGGGAGGATCACTCTCCTCTGATACCAAGGTCACTGGATTTCGACACTCCAGCTATGACTGCCCAGCAATCTGCTGCTCCGGATATCCAGTATCAGAGTGGACCATTGGGAAGGCGTTATGGAACAACAACTATGAGTCAGGCTTTTGGTTCTCACTTTCAGCCTTCAGGATCCTGTTTTCAGCCTTAGGGATCCTCTTTCCAGCATCAGGGATCCTTCGTCAGCCCAGGAGGATATATGGGAACGCACACGGTTCAAGGATCGTCCCAGGTCCAAGGATCCTCACAGGTCCAAGGATCCTCTCAGGTCCAAGGATCCTCTCAGGTTCAAGGATCCTCCCAGGTCCAAGGATCCTCACAGGTTCAAGGATCCTCTCATGTTCAAGGATCCTCCTTCCAGGTTCAAGGATCCAACATCTTTCAGGATCAAGGATTCTTAAGAAGTGTACAACCTTCAAGTTCAGATGTTCATCAAGGAGACTTCATTCCAATGCAGACCATTGCTACTCCTGGTCCTTCAATCATACCAGAATCTCGTCAATATGGATTCACATCTGGGATTCCAAACTTGAATCCTCCAGGAGGTAACACTTTGAATAATTCTTACAACACTAACCATGGCTTTATGTAGGATACAGGTATTAATCAAGCTATGGCTAGAGAATTACAGAAGCTAAAGGATATGATATCCAGTGTTCCAGGAGTAGTTAAGCCCATTCCTGAGATCGCAGATGGTAGCCATAGGATATCTCGTTTTGCACCACCTATTTGTGATGCTGAGATACCAAAAAGGTTCCAGATACCAACTATGAAGCTGTATGATGGTTCGACGGATCCAGAGGAACATGTAGCTCAATACAGAGAAAGGATGGAGATCAATCCAATTCCTGAGAGGTTAAAGGAAACATGTCTATGCAATGGTTTTGGATCCACACTCACAGGATCAGCTCTTAAATGGCTGCTAAGTCTTCCCCCTTACTCTATTACTTCATTTTCCAATCTAGTTAATCTGTTTAATAGTCAATTCTCATGTAGCAGAAAATTTGAACGTTTAACTAGTGATCTATATAGGGTAACACAAGGTCAAAATGAATCACTTAGAGATTATATCACTAAGTTTAGTAAAGAATCCTTAGACATTCCTAATCTGGATATAGCTACAGCTGTGGAAGCCTTTAAAATGGGTTTGCTTAGGGATTCATTATTCTACAATGATCTTGTTATGACCCCATGCAGGAATCTTGATGAAGTGAGAACCAGAGCCCTTAGATTCATCCGATTAGAGGATGATAAAAGGATCCAGGAAAGATTGGCAGGATCCTCGAAACAGGAAAAGCAAGGATCCTACTTCAAGAACAACAAGTTCAAGTCCTACTACAAGTCTGATAACCAGAACGTGTATGCAGTAGAACAGGAAGAGGATGATGAGGATTATCCTCCCATTTCTGAATACTGTTTTCTGTTGATAACAATGAACTAATTCTTGCAATGCAGAATCTAGGTGAGAAAGCAAGATGGCCAAGGAAAAGTGATAAACCAGCCGTAACAAAAGACAAATCCAAATGGTGTGCATATCATGAGGATTTCGGGCATCTTGCTGAAGAGTGTATTGCACTTAGAAAAGAAATTGGTTACTTGTTAAGATAGGGGCATTTAAAGGAACTTTTGGGCAGGAAGAAGTCAAGGATCCAGGATCCTGAGAAGATCCCAGAAAGAGCTCCTGCTCCTCCAGCAGATGCACAAGTTATAAACTTCATTTCCGGTGGATCAGACATTTGTGGTACTTCCTTTTCAGCAGCCAAAAGACATGCCAAGGAGACCAAGATGGATAATGGAGATAGACCCATTCGGACCTCTACTGTTACACAGGAGAAAGTCATAACCTTTGATGAGGATGATCGTGTTGATGTGCAGGATCCTCACCATGATGGTCTTGTTATTACTTTATTCATATCTAACCATTTTGTTCGCAAGATCCTAATCGATGGAGGAAGCTCAGTGAACATCATTCAGCTTGATGTCCTCAAGAAGATGAATATCCCTGAATCAGATATTATCCCAAGATCCTCAGTTCTTGTGGGATTCAGCGGAGAAACCAAGAATACATTGGGGGACATTAAACTTCCCATTTATATTGAAGGACTTCATTCTTATAAAAAATTTTGTGTTATAGATTGCTTATCCTGTTGCAATGTTATCCTTGGCAGGCCATGGATACATGACATGAAGGCAGTTGCATCTACATATCATCAGTGTGTGAAGCTTCCTAGTCCATGGGGGGTGATAAAGATTGAGAGTGACCAACAAAAAGCAAAGAATTGTTATACCTCATCAATGAAGCCAGCCTCAAGACCAAGGGAGCAATAGCAACTAAAGTATCCTCCAAGAGACGTCTTGGAGGCAAGAGAACAGGATGTGAAAGAAATCCTTATGGATCCTCATGATCCTGAATCCAAATTCTTCATAGGATCAGGGATCCTCAGCAACATTGAACAGGATCTAGTATCCTTCCTTAAAAGAAGGAAAACTACCTTTGCCTGGAAGCATGAAGACATGACAGGTATCTCTAAGGATATAATTACTCATAAACTTGGCATTGACAGGTCATTCAAACCTATACATCAGAAGAGGAGGAAGTTTGCACCAGAGAGGAATGCCATTATCCAGGAGGAGGTAGACAAATTACTCCGAGTAGGTATGATTAGAGAGGTTAAGTATCCAAGATGGTTAGCCAATGTGGTTGTTGTTCAAAAGAAAAATGGAAAGTGGAGGGTGTGTGTCGATTTCACTGATTTAAACAAGGCATGTCCCAAGGATCCTTTCCCGTTACCCCACATTGACTCCATGGTGGACGCTACCGCTGGTCATGAGTTGTTGACTTTTATGGATGCTTCATCTGGATTTCAACAAATTCAGATGGAACCATCTGATCAAGAGGATACGGCCTTTATGACCCCAACTGGTATCTATTGTTATATTGCTATGCCATTTGGACTAAGGAATGCAGGTGCTACTTATCAAAGGCTAGTCAATATGATGTTTAAGGAACAAATTGGACACACTATGGAAGTCTACATAGACGACATGGTGGAGACCTGGAAGAAGCATTCAATATCCTTGACAAATTCAATATGAAGTTGAATCCTTCAAAGTGTCACTTTGGTGTTAAAGCAGGAAAGTTCCTAGGATACATGGTAACAAAAAGAGGCATTGAAGCAAGTCCAGAGCAGATTAAGGCTATTGTGAATATCAAATCTCCTGCCAATGCCAAGGATGTGCAAAGGTTGATAGGAAGGATCGCAGTCTTGAATAGGTTCATATCAAAATCATCAGAAAAGTGCAAGGAATTCTATGACATTTTGAGAAAGAACAAGAAATTTGAATGGACTGAAAAGCATGAAAATGCTTTCAAAGCCCTTAAGGATTACCTATCCTCAGCTCCTGCCTTGATGAAACCAGAAAAAGGGGATGTATTATCCTTGTACCTAGCGGTATCCTCTAAAGTAGTAAGTGCGGTCCTTGTTAAGGATCACGAAGGTACACAACATCCTGTCTATTATGTAAGTAAGAGTTTGCTTGATGCTGAATCCAGGTATTCACATTTAGAAAAACTTATTCTTGCTTTGATTATGGCATCTACTAAACTAAGACATTATTTTGAAACTCATGCCATTATTGTTAAGACTAATTTCCCAATTAAGAATGTTCTCAGGAAACCTGAAATGTCAGGAAGGATGGCTAAATGGGCAGTGAAGCTTAGTGCTTATGATATAAGATATGAACCAAGGACTGCCATCAAATCCCAAGCCTTAGCTGACTTTGTGGCAGATTTTAGTAGTGATTTACAAAAAGAAGCTGAGTTAGAAGTTCAGCAGCTTGAAGAAACTAAGGATCCTTGGGTACTTTTCACTGATGGAGCTTCTAATGTCAAAGGAACAGGACTTGGAATACTACTAAAATTGCCACAGGGGGACATAATACCCCACTCCATAGCTTGTGAGTTTCAAACTACTAATAATGAGGTTGAACATGAGGCCTTGATAGCTGGTTTGCAAATTGCCAAGCATATGAGGATCAAGTATCTTGAGGTACATGTAGATTCGTTGTTAATCACCAATCACTTTAATGGATCCTATGCTGTTAAAGGTGAAAAGCTAATCAAATACCTAGAGATAGTCAAGGAATTGGCACTCTCTTTTGTTTCTTTTAGTTTGACACAGGTACCCAGGGAAGAAAATGCAGAAGCTGACGCATTGGCCAACTTAGGATCATCCTTAAAGATCCCAGAGGATATCAAGATCCCTATCATCCATGTTTTGGCTCCTGCCATTGAGGATCAAATAACTATGGAGATAGAAGAGGATTCTGCAATGGTTCCTAGTGATGGTGCACAGTCTCGTTCAGGATCATGGATCCTTCCGATCATGAGATACATACAACATGGAGTGATTCCTACAGGAGAAAACCCCAGGGCTTTCAAAATCAAGGTATTTCAATTCACAATATTAAATAACATGTTATATAAACGATCTCTTGCAGGTCTATATCTAAGATTCATAGAGGATCCTGAAATTCAAGAAGTCTTAAAGGATTTTCATGAAGGAGATTGTGGAAACCACACTGGGGGCAGAGCATTGTTCTCAAGGATCCTTAGGATAGGATACTATTGGCCTACAATGAAGAAGGATGCTGTGGATTATGCCAAGAAGTGTGATCCTAGTCAGAGACATAGTAATATCCTTCACCAACCAGCAGAGCTCTTGCATCCTATATCCTCTTCTTGGCCATTCATGAGATGGGGAATGGATATAGTTGGAAAACTTCCCAAAGCACCAGGAGGAAAGGTGTTCATGCTTGCTGTTTTGGTCAAAAATCAGACGAGGATAATACAACCAAACTCTCTGTTACGGGGTATGATGCTTGAATTGGTAAACAACAATGAGGATCACTCAGAAATGATTTGCACAAGAGACACAAAGATTTATACGAGGAAAAAGCCCTTGATCAATGAATGATCTCCGGCATAAAAAACCTCGGGTGATGGAAACTACCGATCACCAACTCAAATTAAACAATAATCTTTTTACAACTTCGGATGATAGCGAGCTAGGTACAAGGATCACTACAGTGTATCGTGTAGAAATGTATGAAAAATGCTAAGTGTTTTGCTGAGAGCTGGTGAATGCAGTTGTACGAGTGTGTGTAGCCAAAAATAGCCAAGTGTTCTATAAATTAGCTCGCTACCCCCTTAAAATTAGAAAATATCTAGCTAAACTAACTGTCCGCATTTCGTGCCTTCTCCCCACGTTCTCCATAACGTTCACAAATGGTCCAGCACGTGCAGAATTGAAGAGAATATGCTCCTGGAATATCGCCATGACCAAGTCCAATCCGGTACTCCTGCAAAACAATACCGAATTCAAAGTGAACAATCATTAGTATAAGGATCCTTAGGATGATCCATGATCCTGATCCTGAAGCACTTCTGAGGATCACTAATTGTCACAGAAGTAAGGATCACCAAATAGGATAACACTTAAGGATCACAGGTCGTTAAGAAATCCTCCCCTAACAATTGCCCCCAAAATATAAGGAGTAATATTGTAAATAAACGAGTTGTATTTTGTCGATCTTATCCGTAACAAACTAACGGATATATAGCCGTTAAGATCGAACTAGCCGTTGGAATCCTGACGTCACTGAGGTGACTTATCCTGCAAAATCATCATTATAAATGGCAGTTAGAGATAAGAGTGAGAGGGCATTTAAATCCGAGCGTTTCATCTTTAAATCCTCATCAGAAGAGTTATTCAGGTATTCTCTTTTCCTCTTCTTCCTTCTCTTACTCTGCTTTTCTTTCTTTACCATCATCTCGTCAAAAATGATGCTCTGAAACTCACCGAACAAGGATCACAAGAAGAACAGCCCCTTAAAGAGCCAAGGGATCATCAAAGATTCCGAAAAAGAACGCTGTTGTTTCACCGATCCACAAATTGATAAAATTCGCTATTGTTTCCCAGCGAACACCGTTATCAAATCCTTTGATCCCACTGCTTTGAGCGACTATATCTCTGAAACTTGGATTGCCTTTCCTGTTACCCCATTCACCATAGGATACACCTATCCTTTTCCAGCCTTTACCCAATCCTTTTTTTCCCTTACCGGCATCTCCTACATCCAGGCTATGCCGATGATCTGGAGGGTCCTATATACCCTTGAAAGGATCATCGAGCAGGAAGGGATTGACCTAGGAATGTCGGAGTTGGGTGAGATGTATGATCTCACAACATTTGGATCCCACCGATATTTGTTTAAACGAAAACCTGGTGAAGATCACCCTATTTTAAAAGCCACCAAGAACGATACAAACTGGAAACGACGCTTTTTCTTTGTCAGAAGAGACTCTATCCCAAATGGAAAGGATCTACCCAGGAAGTGGTCCACCCATGGTAGGACAGAGGATCCTGAGAAGGATCACCGGATAATCCTGTTCTTGTGATAAGATCACTAATCCCCCTTTTGTTCTATGTTATGCAGCTATCACTGTTTCGCACCTCAGACCATCTCCTGCTACCAAGGAAAGGCTTGCTGCTTTTAGAAGACTCGATCCTGAAACAAGATCATTCAAGACAACCACCCAGGATTCTCAAGAGGTATCCTCAGGCTCAGTCACCATGTCAAGTAAGTATCCTGTTTTTTGTATAGTTAAAGATTTAAATAAATAGTTAAATAGAAATAGGATAAGGATACTTATCTTGATTTGAATGTGCAGGTGCTGGAAAAGCTTCAAAATCTGCCTCCAGGTTTGGTGTCACTGAGCTTGACACCGTACGATCCTCCAAGAAGAAGCTTCCTGCCAGCCCAACTGCTTCGATCCCCAAGGCACCCGTCAAAGGAAGGGGTGGCAAGAAAAGAAAAGCCTCTGAAGCTGAGGATCTGCAAGGTCTGCCCCTGATCCGCCACCAGTTCCTTGAATACTTCAACGATTTAAGGATCCTTATCCCTGCTATAGGTATCCAGCTTAGTTGAGGATCACCCGTTCTTGAACTGTTCTTTATCTTCTTTGCAGAAATTTGCTGAGATTGAAGACTACGTTGGGCATGTCGAGGAGCAGGACAAGAAGATTACTGACCTCCAACAAGTCGCATTGCTCAAGGATCTTAAGATTGCTGAGCTCCAAAAGGACCTCCAAAATGCCAAAGCTGAAACGGCCAAGGTTCTGATCAATGCTGATTACGAGAAGCATGAGATCACCCAGGATGCTAAAGTTTCTGCTGCCATAGTGATGTACAAGACCAAATTGCAAATGGTCTTGGAAGCTCAGGATCCCGACTTCGACAGGAGCAACTGGGATGTGGAAGGCTGGAAGGCAAGGCTGGCTGAACTGGATGACGAGGAGGAGGCTGAGGAGATCCTGACGATCGAGGCTGGAGGCAGTGGTAAGGATCATGGTGGTGAAGCTAGTGGAGCTGGAGATGGTGATGCAGCGAAGGTGTAGGCTGCAGCAATGGGCAATGATGGACACTTCTAGACATAGCCGGAGCCCATTTTTTTTGTTTTTAGGTTTGATGGTGGTTTTTGTTAAACAATGGTTGGTTTGTATTTGAACAATAGTTTTAGGATTAAGGATCTAGGATCCTTTGGATAATAGGTAGGATTACAAATGGTGGAGGGATCCTTTGTTTGGGGGATGAAGCCATTGTGATCCTGCCGCCTTTGAATTCCTGCACTTGCTATAACCGCATAAACAATGGACACCCGTTGCCAACCCATGTGGACGGGCCACGTTTTGCTGGTAGAAACGTGGGTTGGCAATTTTGACAATCTTCGATGGTTAAACTTTTGTTAATAAAATAACTTTAATCTTTTTTTGCTTATCTTGTGTTGTTATCCTTGTTTGTCCTTTTAATTGTTTTGATATACACTTGTCTAAATAAGAAAAGTTGAACAAATTAGATAAAAAATATTTAGGATATGATCCAGGATCAAATATCCTATAGTTGAAAATTTCCAAAAAGTGATATATTTTAAGGATCATGAGTTCAGTTGTCAAAGTACAAGGGTTATTCAAATAAACAATGAATAAAATCAAAATAGTTAAGGATCATACCTGGGGATCCAAGTTAGGATCCTAACCCTTAATACTATAACCAGGATAACCATAAGACAAACCTTAGTGAGAAGTAAGGATCAAGGATCCTTAGTTGTCTAACTTCGAAAACCTGAAATAGAACATAACTTGGGACTAAGCCAATATAAAAGACAAGTTAGTAACTGGGGACAAGCCCAAGGATAACTGGGGACAAGCCCAAGGATAATTGGGGACAAGCCCGAGGATAACTTGTGTAAACTGGAGTATGGCCCTTACTGGCGACTATCCAAACTTAGTGACATAAAAATGTCAAAACCTTAGCTAACGTGAAGACGTTAGAAACCTTAGGAACGGATGTATGGTACGTCTACCATTATACGTAGGATCCTAGGTATAGCCAGTACAATGGAATTATCAGCCCCTAAAATGAGTACTGGTCCCACTGCCATGAACTATACCAGGATCATCGTGCGCTACTGGCGGAACTGGGGTCAAGCCCAAATAACTGGGGTCAAACCCAAGTAATTGGTTGCTTTTGTGAATAACCATCCTTTTGCTAAGAGTACCTGATCCTTCAAAACTCAGAATCACATGAAAAAGGGGGATAAAGGATGCAGGATCCTTATCCATATGTGAGAAAGTAAGGAAATGATATAGTTTAAGATTAGAATGTTACCATAATGAGGATCATCTGTGCTTTAAGGATCCTTCAAGGATACTTATCATGTGAGGATCATGGATCCTTATCACATGAAGTATTTCTTCAAATGGACAACATTCCAGGCTCTAGGTAGCAAATCACCTTCCATTGTTAGCAATCGATATGCCCCCTTTCCTGCCTCAGCTTCAATCAAGTAAGGGCCTTCCCATTTTGGTGCCAACTTTCCATCAGCAGGATTGGTGGTATTTTGAAATGCTTTCCTCAACACCATATCACCAATTTGGAACTTCCTGATTCTGACATTTTTGTTGTAAGCACCAGCCATCCTTTGCTGATAACTGGCCATCCTTATCCTTGCCAAATCCCTGATTTCTTCTATAGTATCCAGGTCTTGAACCAAGTTCTCATCATTTTCCTCAGGATCACGAATACTTGTTCTAGCAGTTGGAACCACCATTTCTGTAGGGATCACTGATTCTGCCCCAAATACCAAAGAGAATGGAGTTTGGCCTATAGCATTCTTAGGAGTTGTCCTGTCAGCCCAAAGCACATAAGGTAGTTCTTCTGCCCATTTCCCTTTCTTGGATCCAAGCTTCTTCTTCAAATTGTTGATGATGATCTTATTGGATGATTCTGCCTGACCATTAGCTTGTGGGTGAATTGGTGTTAATGTTATCATCTTAATCCCCCAGCTGTCACAAAAGTTAGTAGTTCTGCCCCCAATGAATTGGGAACCATTATCACATATAATTTCAGAAGGAATACCAAATCTAGTTATAATATTTCTTTTAATGAAGGATATAACTTCCTTTTCTCTGACTTGGGCAAAAGCTTCAGCCTCTATCCACTTGGAGAAGTAATCAGTCATTGCAAGCATGAACACTTTTCCACCAGGTGCCTTAGGGAGCTTACCAACTATATCCATACCCCATCTCATAAATGGCCAAGAGGAGGATATAGGATGCAAAAATTCAGCTGGTTGATGAAGGATATTGCTGTGTCTCTGACAAGGATCACATTTCTTAGCGTACTCCACAACATCTCTCTTCATAGTTGGCCAATAGTATCCTGTCCTCAGGATCCTTGAGAATAATGCCCTGCCCCCAGTGTGGTTTCCACAATCTCCTTCATGGAAGTCTTTTAAAACTTCTTGGATTTCAAGATCCTTAATGCATCTTAAGTATGGTCCTGCAAGAGATCGTTTATACAACATATTATTTAAAATTGTGAATTGAGATACCTTAATTTTGAAAGCCCTAGGGTTTTCTCCTGTAGGAATCTCTCCATGTTGTAAGTATCTCATGATTGGGAGGATCCATGATCCTAAATGAGATTGAGTATCCTCACTAGGGATAATTGTGGAATCCTCTCCTATTTCCATAGCCACGTGATCCTCAATGGCAGGAGCCAGGATATGGATAATGGGGATACTTATATCCTTCGGGATCTTCAAAGATGATCCTAGATTAGCCAATGCATCAGCTTCTGCATTTTCTTCCCTTGGTACCTGTGTCAAACTAAAGGAAACAAAAGAGAGTGCCAATTCTTTGACTATCTCCAAATATTTGGTTAGCTTTTCACCTTTAACAGCATAGGATCCATTAAAGTGATTAGTGATTAACAAAGAATCTACATGTACCTCAAGATACCTGATCCTCATATGCTTAGCAATTTGCAAACCCGCTATCAAGGCTTCATATTCAGCCTCATTGTTAGTAGTTTGGAACTCACAAGCTATAGAGTGAGGTATTATGTCCCCCTGTGGCGATTTTAGTAGTATTCCAAGCCCTGTTCCTTTGACATTTGAGGATCCATCAGTATAGAGTATCCAAGGATCCTTGGTCTCCTCTAGCTGCTGGACTTCTAATTCAGCTTCCTTTTGCAAATCACTACTGAAATCTGCCACAAAGTCAGCTAATGCTTGGGATTTAATGGCTGTCCTGGGTTCATATCTTATATCATATGCACTAAGCTTCACTGCCCACTTAGCCATCCTTCCTGACAATTCAGGTTTCCTGAGGACATTCTTAATTGGAAAATTAGTTTTGACAATAATGGCATGAGTTTCAAAATAATGTCTCAATTTAGTAGATGCCATAATTAATGCAAGGATAAGTTTTTCTAAGTGTGAATACCTGGATTCAGCATCAAGTAAACTCTTACTTACATAATAGACAGGATGTTGTATACCTTCGTGATCCTTAACAAGGACGACACTTACTGCTTTTGAGGATACCGCGAGATATAAGGATAATACATCTCCTTTTTCTGGTTTCATCAAGGCCGGGGCCGAGGATAGGTAATCCTTAAGAGCTCTTAGGGCACTTTCATGCTTCTCAGTCCACTCGAATTTCTTGTTCTTCCTTAGGATATCATAGAATTCCTTGCATTTTTCTGAGGATTTGGATATGAATCTGTTTAAAGCTGCAATCCTGCCTGTTAACCTCTGAACATCCTTAGCATTGGCAGGGGACTTGATGTTCACTATAGCTTTGATTTGTTCTGGACTGGCTTCAATGCCTCTCTTTGTCACCATATATCCTAAGAATTTACCTGCTTTAACACCAAAGTGACACTTCGAAGGATTAAGTTTCATGTTATATTTGTCAAGGATATTGAATGCTTCCTCCAAGTCCCTTAGGTGATTCTCAGCCTTTTTGGATTTTACCACCATATCGTCTATGTAAACCTCCATAGTTTGTCCAATCTGATCCTTGAACATCATATTCACTAGCCTTTGATAAGTTGCACCTGCATTTCTTAATCCAAATGGCATAGCAATATAACAGTATATACCAGTTGGAGTCATAAAGGCTGTATCCTCTTGATTAGATGGTTCCATCTGAATTTGTTGAAATCCAGATGAAGCATCCATAAAAGTTAACAGTTCATGACCCGCAGTTGCATCCACCATGGAGTCAATGTGGGGTAATGGGAAAGGATCCTTGGGACATGCCTTATTTAAATCAGTGAAATCGACACATACCCTCCACTTTCCGTTTTTCTTTTGAACAACAACCACATTGGCCAACCATCTTGGATACTTGGCCTCTCTAATCATACCTGCTCGGAGTAATTTCTCTACCTCCTCCTGGATAATGGCATTTCTTTCTGGTGCAAATTTCCTCCTTTTTTGATGGATTGGTTTGAAAGACCTATCAATGCCAAGTTTGTGAGTGATTATATCTTTAGATATACCTGTCATGTCTTCGTGTTTCCATGCAAAGGTAGTCTTTCTCCTTTTGAGGAAGGATATGAGGTCTTCCTTCATTTCGCCAAGGATCCCTGATCCTATATAAACTTTAGACTCAGGATCATCAGGATCCATAAGGATTTCTACTACATCCTGCTCTCTTGCCTTCAGGACATCCCTTGGAGGATGCTTTAATTGCTATTGCTCCCTTGACTTTGAGGCTGGTTTCATTGATGAGGTGTAGCAGTTCTTAGCTTCTTGCTGATCACTATCAATCTTCACTATTCTCCAAGGACTAGGAAGCTTCACACATTGATGATAAGTGGATGGGACTGCCTTCATGTCATGTATCCAAGGCCTGCCAAGGATAACATTACAACAAGATAAACAGTTAATAACACAGAATTTTTGGTAAGAATGTAGGCCTTCGATATAGATTGGGAGTTTAATGTCCCCCAGAGTATTCTTAGTCTCGCCACTGAATCCCACGAGCACAGAGGATCTTGGTATGATATCAGATTCAGGAATATTCATCTTCTTGAGGACATCAAGCTGGATAATGTTCACAGAGCTTCCTCCATCTATAAGGATCCTGCGAACAAAATGGTTAGAAATAAAAAGAGTGATAACCAAACCATCGTGATGAGGATCCTGAATGTCAACACGATCATCCTCATCAAAAGTTATAACTTTTCCTTCGGAGACACTGGATGTTCGAATGGGTCTATCTCCATTATCCATCTTGGTTTCCTTTGCATGTCTTTTAGCTGCAG
This sequence comes from Helianthus tuberosus, assembly GCA_030545235.1. Classification (NCBI taxonomy): domain Eukaryota; kingdom Viridiplantae; phylum Streptophyta; class Magnoliopsida; order Asterales; family Asteraceae; genus Helianthus; species Helianthus tuberosus. The sequence goes on along the minus strand of CM060447.1, from coordinate 182,685,795 downwards.
AGAAGGATGTTCCACAAATGTCTGATCCTCCAGAAATAAAGTTTATCACTTGTGCATCTGCTGGAGGGGCTGGAGCTCTCTCTAGGATCCTTTCAGGATCCTGAGTCCTTGACTTCTTTCTCCCCAATAATTCTTTCAAATGCCCCTTGCTCAACAAGTATCCAATTTCTTTTCTCAGTGCGATGCATTCTTCTGTGAGATGCCCAAAATCTTCATGATATGCACACCACTTTGACTTATCTTTGGTTGCAACTGGTCTGTCATTTTTCCTGGGCCATCTAGCCTTATCACCTAAATTCTGCATCGCAAGGATTAGTTCATTGTTATCAACAGAAAAACAATATTCAGAAATTGGAGGATAATCCTCATCATCCTCTTCTTGTTCAACAGCATGCACATTCTGGTTATCAGACTTGTTATAGGATCTGAACTTGTTGTTCTTGAATGAGGATCCTTGCTTCTCTTGCTTTGAGGATCCTGATAACCTCTCCTGGATCCTTTTGTCATCCTCTAGCCGGATGAACCTAAGGGCCCGGGTTCTTACCTCATCTAGATTCCTGCATGGTGTCATAACAAGATCATCATAGAATAATGAATCCCTAAGCAATCCCATTTTAAAGGCTTCAACAGCCGTAGCTATATCCAGGTTAGGAATATCTAAGGATTCTTTACTAAATTTAGTGATATAATCCCTTAATGATTCATTATGACCTTGGGTTATCCTATACAGATCACTAGTTAAACGCTCAAATTTCCTATTACAAGAAAACTGGTTATTAAATAGGTTAACTAGATTAGCAAACGAGGTAATAGAGTAAGGGGGAAGACTTAGCAGCCATTTAAGAGCCGATCCAGTAAGGGTGGATCCAAATCCCTTGCACAGACATGCTTCCTTTAACCTTTCTGGGATGGGATTGATCTCCATCCTTTCTCTGTACTGTGCTATGTGTTCTTCAGGATCTGTTGAACCGTCATACAACTTCATGGTAGGCACGTGGAACCTCTTGGGTATCTCAGCATCACAGATTGGTGGTGCAAAACGAGATATCTTGTGGCTCCCATCTGCAATCTCCGGGATAGGCTTGACCACTCCTGGTACACTTGATATCATATCCTTTAACTTTTGCAATTCTCTGGCCATGGCATGATTGATACCTGTATCCTGCATAAGGCCATGGTTAGTGGTATAAGAACTATTGAAAGTGTTACCTCCCATTGGGTTCAAATTAGGAAGAGCAGATGTGAATCCATATTGTTGGGGCTCTGGAATGACTGATGGACCAGTAGAAGCAATGGTCTGCATTGGAATAAAATCTCCCTGATGGATATCGAAACTCCCTGATTGCAAACTCCTTAAGGATCCCGGAATCTGGAAGGATCCATGTAACTGAGAGGATCCTTGAACCTGCGAGGATCCTGGGATGTAGGAAGATCCTTGACCCTGGGAGGATCCTTGAAACTGAGAGGATCCTTGAACCTGGGAGGATCCTTGAAACTGAGAGGATCCTTGAACCTGGGAGGATCCTTGAAACGGCCAGAACCCTTGAATCTGCTGCGCTCCTGAGTATCCTCCTGAGCTTACGAAGGATCCTATATGCTGAGGATGGGATCCTGCTGGTTGGAAGTATGACCCTAAAGCCTGAGTCATTGCTGATGATCCGTAATGCACTCCCTTTGGTCCTCCCACATATTGAACGTCTGGAACCACTGAAGGCTGGGAAGTTATAACCGGAGTATCGAAATTCAAAGATCTGGGCATCAGTAGGGAATGATCCTCTGCCGATCTCTTCTGTTTCTTGATGTCTCCAATTTCTCTAAGAATTCTTTCATTGGTCTTATCCTGCTGCTGTATATGATCCTTCATCTGCAAAATCAGAGTAAACAAGTCACTAGTAGTGGGAGTATAAGAAGCAGAAGAAGTTGGAGGTTTTGAGAAAATGGGAGTTGGTTTCTTCTCGGCATTTTTCTGAGGTCCAGAAGGTGGTGGAGGCAAAGGTGGAATGCCCTGGGATGAATTGACTGCAGACATCGCACTGGAGGTGTTCTTTGATGATGAAGCCATCTGCTTGGATGTAACGAACCGAAATGATCACAAAAATGATAATTTCTTAGGAATGAAGCACCAATTGCCCCACGGTGGGCGCCAAACTGTTTTGGTAAAAAATCAGACGAGGATAATACAACCAAACTCTCTGTTACGGGGTATGATGCTTGAATTGGTAAACAACAATGAGGATCACTCAGAAATGAATTGCACAAGAGACACAAAGATTTATACGAGGAAAAAGCCCTTGATCAATGAATGATCTCCGGCATAAAAAACCTCGGGTGATGGAAACTACCGATCACCAACTCAAATTAAACAATCATCTTTTTACAACTTCGGATGATAGCGAGCTAGGTACAAGGATCACTACAGTGTATCGTGTAGAAATGTATGAAAAATGCTAAGTGTTTTGCTGAGAGCTGGTGAATGCAGTTGTACGAGTGTGTGTAGCCAAAAATAGCCAAGTGTTCTATAAATTAGCTCGCTACCCCCTTAAAATTAGAAAATATCTAGCTAAACTAACTGTCCGCATTTCGTGCCTTCTCCCCACGTTCTCCATAACGTTCACAAATGGTCCAGCACGTGCAGAATTGAAGAGAATATGCTCCTGGAATATCGCCATGACCAAGTCCAATCCGGTACTCCTGCAAAACTATACCGAATTCAAAGTGAACAATCATTAGTATAAGGATCCTTAGGATGATCCATGATCCTGATCCTGAAGTACTTCTGAGGATCACTAATTGTCACAGAAGTAAGGATCACCAAATAGGATAACACTTAAGGATCACAGGTCGTTAAGAAATCCTCCCCTAACACTTGCCATGACTGATTACTTCTCTAAGTGGATAGAGGCTGAAGCCTTTGCTCAAGTCAGAGAAAAGGAAGTGATATCCTTTATTAAAGGAAACATTATTACTAGATTTGGTATCCCTTCTGAAATTGTTTGTGATAATGGATCCCAATTTATTGGGAGTAGAACTACTAACTTTTATGACAGCTGGGGGATTAAGATGATAACATCAACACCAGTCCACCCACAAGCTAATGGTCAAGAAGAATCATCCAACAAGATCATCATCAACAACTTGAAGAAGAAGCTTGGATCCAAGAAAGGAAAGTGGGTAGAAGAACTACCTTATGTACTATGGGCTGATAGGACAACTCCCAAGAATGCCACTGGCCAAACTCCATTTTCTTTGGTATTTGGGGCAGAATCAGTGATCCCTACAGAGATGGTGGTTCCTACTGCAAGAATAAGCATTCGTGATCCTGAAGGAAATGCTGAAAACTTGGTTCAAGACTTGGATACTATACAAGAACTCAGGGATTTGGCAAGGATAAGGATGACTAGTTATCAACAAAGGATGGCTGGAGCCTACAATAAGAATGTCAGGATTAGGAAGTTCCAAGTTGGTGATATGGTGTTAAGGAAAGCATTTCAGAATACCACAAATCCTGCTGATGGAAAATTGGCACCAAAGTGGGAAGGCCCCTACCTGATTGAAGTTGAGGCTGGAAAGGGGGCATATCGATTGCTAACAATGGAAGGCGATTTGCTACCAAGAGCTTGGAATGCTGTCCACCTGAAGAAATACTTCATGTGATAAGGATTCATGATCCTTAGCAATATTCATGATCCACATCCTTGAAGGATCCTTAGAGGATGGATGATTCTCATTTTGGTAATGATCTAATCTCAAACTATTTCATTCTCTAATTATCCTATATACAAGGAAAAGGATCCTGGATCCTTTATCCTTCTTTCACTTAATTCTGAGTTTTGCAGAAGGTTCATATATCCTTGACAAAGGGTTCAATATCTACAGAAGTATCCAGTTATTTGGGCTTGACCCCAGTTATTTGGGCTAGTCCCCAGTTTTTTGGGCCTGTCCCCAGTATCGCCAGCAGATACAGTTCATGGCAATGGGACCAGTACTCGCTTTAGGGGCTGACAATTTCATTGTACTGGCTGTATCCGGGATCCTACATATAATGGTAGACGTACCATACATCCGTTCCTAAGGTTTCTAATGTTTTCACGTTAGCTAAGGTTTTGGCATTTTCATGTCACTAAGTTTGGATAGTCGCCAGTGAGGGCCATACTCCAGTTTACACAAGATCCTTTGGGCTTGTCCCTAGTTTTTTGGGCTTGTCCCTAGTATATTGGGCTTGTCCCCAGAATTGTTGGGCTTGTCCCCAGTTGCTAACTCTTTTCTTATAATGGCTTAGTCCCAAGTTATGTTCCATTTCAGGTTTTTGAAGCTAAACAGCTAAGGATCCTTGATCCTTACCTTTTACTAAGGTTTGTCTTTTGGTTATCCTGATTGTAAATGTTAAAGGTTTAGGATCCTAACTTGGATTCTCAGGTATGATCCTTGATCACTTTGATTTTATCCTTTATTTATCTAAGTGACCCTTATTCTTTAACAACAGGATACATAATCCTTAAGTTACATTACTTTTTTGAA